>CM031236.1:170049909-170454909 GCA_018340775.1 Taxus wallichiana var. yunnanensis
TCACAATATCACAATTACGACAATAATCACATCACGTTTAAAGCACATTACTCTTCCAATATCTACCACCATCATGCAACATCATCATCATCATGCAGTATCATCATGTAACACCATCACCAACATGTAACATCACCATACAACACCAATCCGGCCCATAGGTTTGAGAGCATGAACTGCGCTCACGATACCAAGTGTAACGACCCAAAATCACACACACGAACAACACAAAGAAAAGACAAGATATTTTTTTGACTTGCTTGACACATAACATGACGCAACATGTCATCACCAAGGATATAACTAACTCTATGAACAACTCGATACAAGGATGGCCATAAAAGTAGCACGGAAACGTCCACACCTATCAAGGACAATATTTTTTTTTTTTACAGAACAACATAGAAGCCCAACCACATGACACTCTCACAGCTAGGGCAAGCCACAATAAGAAATGATTGGAGGTTATTTATTTTGATAAGACACCCTGGATAAAGTTAAAGGAAGAAGGTCAAATGAATTCACCCTTAAGACGTCATTAGTTCTTACTAAGGTTTAATTGAAGCTTGAGGTTTTATACGTAGTTAATTAGCGCTCTTACTTAGGCTTCACCGAAAGAGCTTATCAAGAGGAAGCTACTTACTTTTAAATAGGCTGAGAGATAAATTGAGTGGTTTCTAAATTTTCTTCTCTTACTTGTTAAATCTTATTAGAAACTAACCATTGTTTTCCTTTAAGCTTGTCTTTAGCGTTCACCAAAAGAGTAGTGTTTACTAGTTCAGTTAGGGATAACACGTTATATAAAATCACTTTGCAAGGATAGTCTCACTCTTGATTACTTAAGGTATTGTTTGTTTACAAGGGGATCTAAACCACAACATATTTCTTTGAATAAAACTTTTAGGTAACTTCTGTAAGGAAAAGCCACCCCATTAAAGCTTACATATAACCCATCAATACAAAGTCTTAGAAAGATTTAAATTAACACTTAATTCTCAAGATCAAAGTTTTACAATGCTTATGCCAGTGAAGAGATTGAATATTATTTCTCACTAAGAAGAGTTACCAGCCAAAATACAAAAAAAGGACAAAACTACTACTTCACGTAATTCTCCGAACAATTCTAGGCAAGAGGTCATATAAACTCTCTTTACAAGCAATGTTACACAATTTACAACACATTGGACATTTTTACAAGGAACTTCATAAATTTTACAGATGAACCTTTAACACTCTTTTCCTCTAGTCTACTTGCATAATCCATCTCGCACAAATATTAACTAGAGTCGGTTCATTAGAACCGAGCATGTTAGGACTACCCATTGCAATGACAGATAAGCTAACATTTTATAATATCATGAAAGTAAAAGTCTAAACTCAAGAATGGATCAAATCAAAACCACTAATCAATATGTTTCACAAGATGAAGAGATTTATACCAGCCAACAAGGAGGAATCCCAATATTCAAGTGAGAGAGATATTCCAAAGACAAACAAGGTGAGACCTTATTGGTGAAGACAACAAGGCTGAGAGTATTGAGATTTCAGTCATGTAATCCTATGGATTACGTGATTGAAATATAACACCCAAACATCATTCTATTATTATTAACCAAAAGGATAAAGATCAGTCAGATGACTTAACATATTCAAAATCACTTGGTAACAAGACTGCATTGACACACATCCTTGTTTTAGGAAGAATATAGGCCCCAACCATATATGAACACAAATCAGTCAAAGATTAAAGTTAACTTCACTCGACTGAATAAACCAACATACATATAATACTCACAACACAATAACTGAATCTGAAGATTCAATATACGTAGTGATTCTCACCCAACCTAATTATTTTTCTTCAAGAAGTTAAATAAATTAGATTCTATCCAACTAAATTACATTCAACAACTATAGTTGGATTACACGAGAAAGAATCAAGAAGAATTCTTTTCACCAAAGGCTATTATTATCTTACATCACATAATAAGTAATAAACCCGTAATCCACCACTCGTATGATCATTGCAAGAGTTAAGAACTCACTCACTAAAATATGTAATCGAGTCGATTCCTACCTTTTCCATTTTCATACAAGTCTAACCCAAATCGAAGAAAGGTAACCATTCTATTTTCATACATGCCTCAGTCAAACCCTTACTCAGAAAGTCCCTATCTGAATTATTGATGGTTTGCTAAGCTACATAATGGATTTAATTGAAACCCATTTCATTCGATACTTGAATTTAAACAAGCAAGGGATAGTCTGTTGAAAATAAAGTGAATCGACACAAGATCCTCTACCGTGACCCAACTTGAGTCACCAATCACAAGGTTTACAGTTAGCGAAGGAGGAATACAAAGCAAAATATTCTCCCGACGAACTATGTCTTCTCTTTCATCTCTAAAAATAACATATGAATAGCTTAGGCATACCCATCTATTTCATGACAGTCTACTCGACCTATCCTCATAGTCGCTCTAAAGAAAACATCTGCTACTACAGAGTTCGATTGAACTCTTTTATGCTATGATACAGTGACTCACGTCACAGGATCTATATTGAGCAGTCGATATTTCACTCACGTAGGCCTCTAGAAAACATCATGCTCACTATGTGAGGTATACACACTGATTCAGCCCAAGAAAAGATTTTACCAAGACAAAAACAAACATTTAGCCTAAAACTGGCCATGAGTCGACAAATCTACAAATATCCACTAATGTTATTCATGGCTCAAGTTTATATCTGCTACTGCTGGTTTAGAAATCGAACTCAACGGCCATTGTTCACTATCGTCTCTAAATGTCACCCGAATTTTAAGAATTAAGCAGGAAAGCACCCCGGTTAAAGATCTAACACCCACGGTATAAAACTTCAACCATTATTTTGCTATCACATAGCAGTTACTCTTTTATTTCGAAAAGAAAAAAATGAGGCAGAAAAGAAATGTATACATGCTATCACAGTTGCTATCAGGGTATGAAAAACAAACAACTCCCAACAGTCCTTCCTTTCCTTCAATCTGGTTGATTCACAAGGAAAAGCAGAAGCCCATTCTAAATGCCATAACAGATAAAAAACAAATAGAAGGACATTCATTTCATGACATAATAAAAAGGGTAGCAGAAAGATCGCAAGGCGGTTTAACATGCCCGGTTTAAAATGCCATCTCAAAATGCATCCGATTGCTTCAATGCAATGCTGCCAGTGTTGTAGCTCTTGGGCAGCACACTCACTCCCTGTTCCAAACCCCACCTTAACAAAACCTGAGCTACAGTCTTTCCATGCTTCTTAGCAATCTCCTCAATAACAGGATTTTCCATCACAGAATTGGAACCATAGAAGTACCAAATCCTCCTAAAGGAGACCACGCACTAACATGAATGTTGACATTGCTGCAATAATCTCTTAGCTTCTTTTGTTGCCACAGAGGATGCATCTCCACCTGATTGACAGCAGGAGATATGTTGGCATAGCTCAACAAGTCGCCGAGCTTCTTGCAGGAGAAATTGCTCACACCAATAGATTTAGTAAGCCCCAACTCCACGCATTGCTCCATTCCCCTCCATATAGACTCTATATCTAATGGAAAAAAAAATCCTCCTCTTTAGGATTTGGGTGTGAAGCCCCCTTTCTCAAATTTATAGGCCAGTGGATAAGATACAGATCCAGATATTCTAGCTACAAATTCTTTAAGGTTGTCTTCAAAGTGGAAACAGGGTCATCGTGATCACCAGCAAATAATTTACTGGTCACAAAAATTTCATCCCTGTTTATAATCCCTGTTAGAAAAGCATGATTCAGAGCTTCTCCTAGAGTTGGCTCAGTGCCATACATACGGCAAAGGTGTCGAATACCTATACCCGACACAGTAAGCCGTGTGTCACACAGCTTGCTTCATCTGATCTATGTTGTCAGCCTTAGCCGCAGTACCAAAGCCTATCAGTGGTATTGCTATTCCTGAATTCAGCTGTGAAACTCTCTCTCATATCTCCATGCTTCACTTTCCGATTTGCAAAGTCAAAATAACTACCCGAGTTATATTTCAGGTACAAATTGATTTTGGGCTCTGTAAAACAGTCAATCCCGAATAGATGGTTGCAGTCGATGCTGAACAGATAACAACAAAGTTGGACAACCTGCTTGTTGGAGTCTTTGGAATAACTACCGGTCGATCTAGAAATAGTAGTGAATGCAATCTCAGCCTCACTTGCGAAACTTGCCTCAAGATTTGATCGAGCTTCTTCCATGTTAAATTCACCACCTGGATGGAAGTGAATTTTCAAAATGAAAAGGCAAGACAACTCAACTAAATCTTTATCTCTTTCTTCTACTACAGCAAATTGTAATATTTTGCAACAACTGATCACGAATGTGGTCGCGTGTAACTGAACATCAGGATCAACACCAATGGTTCCTTGGGATCACCCTGTGGCAGCTGTTGCACTTAACTCTCTCTGGAGGCCACTTATTTTCTGAGATAAGTTTACTTCTCTACCCTATAGCTGCTGCATATAGCCAATTACTTCCTCACGGCACTTTCCTAGGAGAATCTCAGTTCTACGCTCCACTGATACTACCAGTGCAAAGCATGATTTTGAGAACCCACACCCACCCTCACAACATCAGGGTGATAGACCTTCATTTCACCATCAATGAATCCACTATCCAGAACACGCTGTAGCAATTCATCTGTTGCAGCATTTGATGGAGCGCAAACAAGCATTCGTGGTTCAGGGCAGGAAGAAGGAGGCGTCTAGGAGAAACCGTGAGAAAAAGAACTTGACAGACAAGATTTCGATGCCTTCTCAACCACTCCACATGCAGACTAACCAAGGGAGATCTCACGCGGTCCGAGAGGATAAGCAAGCGGTCAAACAAGGAGCAAGGAAGATTTACAAATCAGGGTTAGTAAATGCAGTGCAGCCACCAGCCAGAAGACTCCAACACGTCAAACTTTAATAACTCCACCCTCCACACCAAGAAGGAGGTGAAGCTGACCGTGACAACTACAAGTCTATGAGATTTCTAGAAGGATCACTCATATACAACAAAGGTTATAGCCAAATCATGGACTTGTAGCTACGGGTTCACTTTCATATTTTAGAGCATGCTTGCACATAAGAAAGAGATATACATTTCATAAGGAATCATTCGCAAATCAAAGCAACGGGGAAAATGTTGGTCTACAGTTCATCTTTGGGGTATTGCACAATAATTCAATTGCAACTTCTATTAACTGAAAGCAAGTATTCAAGAATCTGCAATGAGGGACAGCTAACAAACTCCACGTTTTGAAAGGAATATCAACAAAAAAAATGTTCAAACTCTAAGTAGGTGTCTAATGTTTAAAAGTTGTACCACAAAGGATGAGACTATACTCATATGCGTAAAAGAACAAAGAGCTTTATCAAGCACAAGTTTGCGACATTTAGGAGATGCAGTTAATAATTCATCATCAGTTTTCATGCATGAATGATTTCACAAAACAAGAAGCACAGAAGGAGTAAGATGATTCCATGAAACATCCCAGGTTTAAGAGCAATTCAATGGAGAAACAACTATACTTATTCATCATGTTATAGCCTCTCAAGCACCAACATCTCAGCAGAATTGATATGGGTAATAATAACCATCTATAGCTCAGGAAGGGAATCATATATGCCTTAGGAAATTTTATCCTTTACTCCTAATGATTAAAACAACTTGTGAATAGGCTTAAGAAATCAAGTGAAGAAAACTAGAGGTTGACATTCCAAAGTGAACACGAATCAGGGAACGACCATGGTACCAAGATGGGTAACCACTTCTTCAGCGCAGGACAGGGTAAGAGTCACCTAACGATAGAAAGGGGAGTTCAATTCAGCATTCAATGACACATAAAAGGACAAGGACGTAACAACGAAAGTCGATGCCGAACAGGGCATTACAGGATATTATATAATGTGTATTTACATATATTCACTCTTTCTTGAAAGAGATGCCCAGAAAGAGATGGGTTCCAAATGACTTTAATCATAATTGCATGAGCTGATCTCTCTCCCCCTTTACCGTTTATCTTAATTACTATTTGACAAGAAGAAATCTCTCCAGTGATTCTCGCTTATCGATCTTATAAAGTTGGTTTATCATTTTTCCATGATTATTCCTATGAACAGTGGTTTCTGTAGAAAATATTGTGGTGTGTGTATGAGATTTAGAATATTCCTTGTATTGTTTTTATTTGTAGAACATGGCTTGAAAACGGGAATTTTCTTGGAAGACTATGTTTGTCTTTTATTGTGGTTTGATAATGATATAAACCCCTTTAGAATTGGGGGCTTCTATTTGGGGAGTCGTACTGGTTTTACTGGTCTTTCTAGATACCATCTGACTCTTTTGATTACCGTTTACCTTGGGGATTATTGAAAACCCCTCACCAGGCCCTCTGCTATTATTATTACTATGAGCTTATTATTAGATTGGAACCC
Source organism: Taxus wallichiana var. yunnanensis (assembly GCA_018340775.1). Lineage (NCBI taxonomy): Eukaryota > Viridiplantae > Streptophyta > Pinopsida > Cupressales > Taxaceae > Taxus > Taxus wallichiana. The sequence continues at coordinate 170,056,383 of CM031236.1, forward strand.
TCCTGAAGCATGCGTTAATGGGTTTTCTATGACCTTTACGAATATGTTAAGCACGCAAGTCATTATCCTGTGTGGATAATTCTATGGCTTAATTTTGAGGCACTACTTGGATCTTTGAATCGGTTAAAGTAATATTGGATACATCGAACTCTCATGAATGTCGACATTCTTCAAGTTTGATTGATATGTGATGTCCTCATGCATATGAATTGACAATGCTTGAAATATGAAATTATAAATTTATCTTATACTTTGACCTTGAAGCTTGTTGAAAGACTTTTTGGTAGGAAAACAGATGAATAGGGAAGTTAAGATAACTACCCTAAAATGGAGTCATGCATAGCCTTAAATAAAGGTGACAACTACCATAATGGGACCGTCATCACCAATCCGGCACTATGATAATTCTTCACTGGGAACTCCTCGTGCTATGATTATTTACTAATGCACATCCTTTAGTTTGGTGGATGTAATCTGGAAACAAAACAACAACATAACACAAAAATACCATCGACTATGATAAGACGGAATGATGAAAAATCTGAAATATCAAAGTAAATTATAATATTAACATGAAATTGTTACAATCTCACCCATGAGGTACTTCAAGTGTTATTGACTTCACTTGACTTTCACCAAGACTATGGGAGAAACTTTACAATTACACCTCTTAATGGCTTCTTCAACACACCTTTAAACTGATGGCTTCCTTCGCACACTTCCTACAATATTTCTCACTACTTCCTTCTATGCTAAATGAGGGGGGTGGCCTCTCTATTTATAGAACTTACAGTTTTATCCATCTTATCTCTAAGATAGGATAAGAAATCCACTCTGACGAATCATATTCCATACCTTAACTCTTATCTGTACATGTAAGCTTATCTTCTAAGATAAGATAAACCTTATCATTTTACATGGGTTCCACATTTTTAGACTTTTTACAAATAAAATACACAAAATATTTATGACCTCACTCCTTGTCCTTATTACCAATATAATATTTCTAATTCCTAATGATGTAGACCTTACTTCTTTAATTACCCAAACTTTGACATTTTAACATTACTGGACCACTTACGACAAATATTTACTTTTACAACATTCCTATTGTACTTTGACTGTTACCGTACTCCACATTATTGGCGGCACTGCATCTTGTGGCGCCGTTATCTTCTATCAGACGCTACTACTAATTATACTTAACAACATCCTATTCCTAATACATACATTAATGAAATAGAAATTACGGAGGAAAATTTTAGTGTCGACAGGATGCATACCATGTATGACGGTAAGGATATAAATCCACACAAATTATTTAACTTCATTTTATAGAACAATAATTAATACCCATAAATTGGGGTATGCAAGTGGAGGTTGAATTATATAACATGGTATATTATGTTATCAGGTAACCAGTAAGGATAAATATGTTATTTCAATACTTGGTTAACGAGTGGAATATTTTCTGGCATTTACGATGATTATTATGTTAGCTAAAAATTGATACTCGCATCTTATTAGGAGTTGAGATAATGTTGATACTTGTATTCATAGTGGCTTGGACCGCACTTACATATCTTAGCTAGTCAAATGTATCTTTGGCATATTACCAACAGATGACAGTATTGTCGATCATAACTCATTCTTATGAGTTGGACTCTTTTACTAGAAGAAATATATAAAGACATGGAATAAGCAACCAAAAGGATACCTAAATAATATATGAACTTGTGGATTGGTGGAATATTTGTTAACATAAGTATATTCTTAAAATTGTGAGATAAAAATCCAAATTATACCTACATATCACTGATTATCTATGAAGGTTTGATACTTGGGTAATATCGATGAATAATATAAGATTGATGCTTGTATTTATTATATAAACTTAATGTCGTTGGTGCTTTTATTTAATTGAAAGATAATACTGTTGGATACTTATATATGTGAAGTAGGTCGAGGGTATTAGGTGAGCGTTATTATTATTTCTGTAATTTAAGTATGATTGATTACATGGTTAAGGTTGTGTTGATGTCGAATCACAAAGACTTCCCTAAATGTCTCGCAACTTGATGGGCTGAGACTCTCGGTATGATTGCATAACATGGAGCTTTTCCCGAGTGTGGGACCTTGCAAAATCGGAAAAGCTCTCCTGGATGAAGGTCGGGCCCTATTCCTCTATTCGAGATGGACACATAAAATGCGTAGAACCTAATCTAATTTTCCAAGGAGACAGGGTAAGAAAATGCATAAAAATAAACCTAAACTAACAAAGGTGATGCACCGAGGAATGAAGAACAACTGTCTTGCCAATAAACACAAACTATTAAAATGCGATGCAAGATCATGCACAGATAATAGATTTGCAGTGAAAGATCAGGAAGATTCAAATAAACATAGACATGGTTGATAATCATCCATAGACATGCATTATTTGCTCCAAAGATTGATACAATACACCACAAAATGCCAAGAGACAAGGTTGCATTACGCTTTTAGATAGGAGGTTTGAACTCCATGATTCACTTGCAAAGAGAAGAAGGGAGGGGCAAAACAAGAATGTCCAACCTTTAGAAAAATTCCCCTCCTTACAATTTATAGGAAGAATGAGAGAGGGAAGAGAGAGGAAATCCAAATCTACCCCAACCACCTCCAAGTTGCATTTAATTTATCTCATTATGGTGGTAGGTGAGAACCCTACCAAACTCAAAAGTGGCTAACATGTTTTGCATTTTTAATAATTTTTTCTCACCCAATTAAATATATCTAGTCGTAGTTAGACAGAGGACCTCATAAGATTTCCAAAAATTCCAACCTTGCATGAATCTGAGCTCCCAGTCAAAAGTTATGGCCATTTGAATATCTCTGCGCTGTGAGTCATTCTTGTCACAAGACTCAAAATGCTGCGCCTCCTGAAGGTACACCAAGGGCACATCCATGTGCGTGTTGACATCCTCTTACGTGTGCCAAGGGCGCATACATTGCCCTATAAACACTCATTTCTATGCGCCACTTCTGTGTGCCAAGGGCACATACATTTCATTGTCGACACTCATTTCTGTGCGCCACTTCTGTGTGCCAAGGGTGCACACTGTTTGCCACTGTCGCCGACATCCATTGTCGTGCACCCATTTTGTGCGCCTTGGGTGCACCATTTCTCTATTGACACTCGTGTCGTGTGCCCATTATGTGCTAGCGCCTTGGGCACACATTTCCTCTTTCGACACTCGTGTTGTGCGCCACTCGTGCACCTTGGGTGCACCATTTCCTCTGTCGACACTCCGTGTCATGTGCCCATTCTGTGCACCTTGGGCACACCATTTCCTCTGTCGACACTCTGTGTCGTGCGCCCATTCTATGCGCCTTGGGCACACCATTTCCTCTGTCGACACTCTGTGTCATGTGCCCATTCTGTGCGCCTTGGGCGCACCATTTCCTCTGTCGACACTCCGTGTCGTGCACCCATTCTGTGCGCCTTGGGCATGTCAGGGATTTGAGCTTCTTTGATTTCTCCATTCTCCTACTTGTCTATATCTACCCAGGGAAAAGATATATACAACAATTTGGTGACTCAATGGGATCACCTGCCTGCTAGGTAGAAGATCAGTGGCCTTTTAGCAATCCATTGGGCATGGAGTCATAAGCAATAACCTGAAACCAACCTGATATCTGATCTCGAACCTGATACCACAACTCCTTCCTTGAGAGCACGCTGAACTATAGAAATTCAACCTGAGAGCAGAAAAACCTGTGCCAGAGCACTTAGGGAAACTGAGACCTAACTACAACAAGACAATGTGCACACGCACTTAGAGGAATTGAAATCTAGGCTAATATTTACAAGGGTAGAAATTTTCTCTTTTCAGTGGCAATGTTTAATATAGATTCCGTTGACCAGAATCGGGAGTTCTTCTCCATCCAATGTAGATAATTAGAAGGCATTGCTATTCTTACATCCCGTGACCATGTAGGGGCCACTCCAAATGGCATCAAATTTGGAATGCCTTCCCGGTTTTGCCCGATCTAGCATCCCATTTCAGAACTAAGTCTCCTTCCGAGAAGGTCCTTGCTCTTGCTTTCTTATCAAACCATCTTTTTACTAAGGCCTGATCCTTTTCAATCGCCTGAACTGCATGTTCTCTTATTTCTTCCAATTCCATCAACTCTGCATACCTAGCCTCCATTGGTTTGAACTCAGACAACTCCAACTGCTTCATGAGCTCCAATGCTAGCAATTCTAATGATATAGGCAACACTGCCTCTTTCCCATATACTAACTTGTAGGGAGAATTACCTGTAGATCTCTTTAGCGTTATCTTGTCAGCCCATAATGCTGATTTTAGCTTGGTATGCCATGTCCTTTGGTTTTCATCTAGAGTCCTTCTGATGATTCTTAACAAATTCTTATTCGTGGACTCTCCCTGTCCATTACCCTGCGGGTAATAATTTGAAGAGGTGCTCAAATAGATTCCATTCTTGACAGCCCATTATGTAATCTTGGAACCTATGAATGCCAATGCATTATCTGATATGATAGTGGCCGGCACACCGAACCTGGTCACTATTCCTTCATAAAAGTCTAGTATGTTAGACTCATTTGCTTCCTTGAGCGCTACTGCTTCGGTCCACTTGGTGAAATAGTCCATTGCCGTGAGAATCCACTTGTGGCCTTGGCTTGAGTTTGGGTTGATGACCCCGACGAAGTCCAATCCCCATTGCATAAATGGTTGGTCAATCAAAATTGGGTGCAATGGAAGCGCTGCTAGTCTTTCTTTTCCTATGAAGAGTGCACATCTCTTGCACTTTCTTATCCATGTATAACAGTCACTGAACAATGTGGGCCAATAATACCCTGCCTTCATTATCTTGAGAGCTATTACTCGTGGGCAAAATGTCCTCCGGAATCTCCATCGTGAAAATCTCGTAACACCCTCTCAATTTGACTCCGTCCCCAATGCACCTCAAGTAGAACTCCATTGATGTCTTTCTTAAACAAAACACCACCAAAGAAGCACATATGGAATGGATTGTAATCAAGTATCTCCTCTTTGATTTTCTCATTTCGGAGGGCATAGGCACTGTCTCAGTAGGAAGTGTATCACATTCTCGAGTCCAACAGGAGTGGGCACATCATCATTTTCTTGTTCTTGGTTATCCTGTAGTACCAAGACAACCTCTTTTTCATCACCTGCTTCAACTTGTTGACTCAAGGCTAGCTGCTCACATAGTCCCTTCCCACGTACTAGTTTGGTGACCTTGATCTCGATGTCATATTCCATGACACGAGTTATCCATCTTGCACGTTTCTCATTCAGATCCTTGTTTAGAAGGAAGTCCCTGACTCCCGCATGAGAGACCAATAATTGGATCTTGTTGTTTGAGACTAGGTGCTTGAATTTCTTTAAGCTCCTGATTACTGCAAGGACATGCTTTTCAATGAAAGAGTACCTAGTTTCGTATTCCTCCAAGCCTTGACTGAAGAAAGCAACTGGTTGTTCTAATCCTCCCTTGTTTTGTTGTACCAGGATTGCAGAAATCGTGTCCCCACCACCAAAGGCATATAGCACGAAGTCCCTGGAGAAGTCTGGATTGACGAGAGTCGGAGCTTGAGATATAGCCTCTTTTATTGCCTCAAAACTTGCCTTGCCTTCAGATGTCCACTTAAATGCCATACTCTTCTTTAACATCAGCGTTATTGGCTTCACAAGAGCTGCAAAGTTTGGAACAAACCTGTGTACAAAATTGATCCTTCCTAGGAAGCTTTGAAGAGCCTTCTTGTGACTTGGCAATGGCAATGCTCGAATTGCTTTAACTCTTTCTGGGTCAATCATCAATCCCTCCTTTGAAACAATATGGCCTAGAAGTTTTCCCTCGTGAGCCAAGAATACACATTTTTTAGGATTCAATGATACCCCAAATCTTCTACAGCTCTGAAATACTTGCCTCAAATGACAGAGGTGATCTGCTGCATTTTTTGAGAATACAGTGATGTCGTCAAGATATATCAAAACTATTTTATTGATCAACCCCTTAAATGCCATATCCATTGCCCTTTGGAAAGTGGCCCCAGCATTTGATAGCCCAAATGGCATCTTTTTGTAGGCATAGGTCCCCCATTTGGTGGTGAAAGTCGTCTTGAATTGGTCATCTTCTTTCACCATCACCTGATTGTACCCTGAGTAGCCATCTAGGAGAGAGAATCTCTCTGAACCGGATACTACTTGCAATATTTGTTCCATTGAAGGAAGTGGGTAATGATCTTTGAGAGATGCCCTGTTTAGGTCTCGAAATCCACGCACAACCTGATTTCTCCACTCTTCTTCCTGACCGGAACCAAGTTTGCAACCCAGCTTGAGTGCTTGATCGGGAATATAATGCTTGCCTCTATTAGCTTATTTAGTTCTTTCTTCATTAGAGGCTCAATGTGAGGGTTGACCGGTCTCTGTTTCTGCCTGATGGGCTTAGCATCTGGATCCAATTCTATGGTATGTTGTGCCAAATTTGGATCGAATCCTCTTAAGTCTTCATAGCTCCAAGCGAAGACATCTGGAAATTCTTGGCAAAGTTGTATGAAATCTGATTTCTCCTGTTCAGTGGCCACTTTGCCAATTTGAAGTGTTTTGCCTTCCCCAACCGGAATTGGCTCTGAATCTTCTCTCTTGACCTGTATGTTTGCCTTTTCCTTACGAAACTGGTCGTTAGGGTTGAAGATAGACTCCAATGTTACCAAACCCTTAGGAAGCTTGTTTGTCCGCAGCTGTACTACTTGATCCCCATACTGCTGCTCTAATCTGTCCTGATTCCTAGCTGAAAATTCAGCCTCTTCTTGTAAGAAATTGACGATCTGTTGATCGTTCTCAAACACCTGCCAGCTTGTGTTATTATCTGGAACTGCTGGCCTCACAATCACATGGATATGTGGCTGTGTTTTTCCCCTTCTGATGTTGTCAACCACATCAAACGTTGCTCCAACTGCTGCGAGCCTATCTGCGACTTCATTTTTCTTCCTGGGTATGGACACAATGTTGAAAGCTTCGAAATCCTCAATGAGGTCCCATACCCTATTCTTGTAGCTCCTCAGCAAGTCGTTCTTTGTAGCATGTTGTCCCCTAACTTGGTTGACAATCAACTCACTATCTCCAAACACCTGCAAGTTCTTTATGCCCCTTTTCCTGGCCCAATGAATTCCATGAATCAATGCTTCGTATTCAGCCGTGTTGTTCGAACAGGAAAACTGAAACGAAAAGCTGAAAAATATTTGATGTCTTGTGGTGAAATCAACATTACACCACCTCCAGAGACTTGTCTGCTTCTCGAACCATCAAAAAATAATTTCCAAACTTTGTTTTCATCCTTTTGTTTGGGTTGAATGATGTTAGGAATGGGTGAATTTTCTTAGTGTATATAATACACGCCCAATTCAGATTCTTCAATCTCCTTGTATGGGTCAAATTCATGACTCTTGTTTGCCCATTCATCTAAAGTTAAATCAGGAATTCCCTCGACATTAGTACCTATTTCTAGATCACTTAAACACTCCCGATCAAAATCCGAGCAATTTGCATTGATAGGATTTGGTACATGAGGTTCAATATGGAAATTGGCAATTGGTTCTGACTGATTGTTGCTTTGGCTCCATACCTTGTCCTAAAATCATGTACCCAATTTGCGAGATAAATATCCACCAATTTTTGTAGTGAAGTCCCTTGATAGACACAACGCAAAGAGTGGTGGAAGGTCAATCATAGACACATCTTGCGAATCGTAACATTAGGATAGGAATGTAGTGTTAGGCTTAACCCTTGATGACTCAACAGTTCTGCTTGCCGTTCCATCTAGTCATTTACTCCTTTCAAGACTCGGTTCATATTTCTTGACCCGGTTGATCCACTATTTGCTTCAAAGATCACCGAACTACTTGCCCCATAATCAATCATGCAATTGTGTACTAATTTATCCCCGATGATTAATGAAATATAGAATGGAGGGGTTTTCAGAACTTTACCTTGTTGTCCTCCATGATTCCCTTCAGGCTGAGTAGCATTCGTGAGGACCTTCTCTTGCATATGGGCCTGTTGGTTCAAAGTTGACCAATCCTTCATGGCAGCTTGTAGAAGATCTCTTTGTCCTGGGATGGATAAAGATTCCCACATTGATATATTCATGTTCGTCTTCTTCATTTGATCAATGATGCTGAAAGGGGATGAATTGTCCTTTTGCTGTCCCTTACTTGGTGCAAACTTTTCTGGAGCTTGAGCATGTGCGTGTGTTGCTACAATAGGTACCTTGGGTTGATTTTGCACATTTGGAGCTGCGTTTGGTCTACTGGCCCCTTGTTGTGTAAGAGTGGGTTGAGAAACAACTGGATTACACGGTTTTCCCTCTCCTATATTTCTCTTCTTTGACTCGTGTGTTGGCAGCCACGCCTTGAAAAGGCAGTTGGTTAACTCCACAGAAGTCTTCCATTTGCCAATTTTCCAATGTGGTTTCTGTTGGAGGTCCTTCTTGTTGCGTTTGTTGCTGTTGATTCTCCTCCTGGCTTGGTTCTTGAGCAACACCAATGGTTTGCACCATCAAGGCCTGATTTAGTGCACCATTGAAACATGCTGACTGATTGTGAGGTAGATTGCAAGGGTAACACCAGTCGTACTCCTGTGCCATGTTATTTTGTGTCGGGACCAAAGCTCTTGAGGACGTCGTTGCATTTGGATCATACGGTCGAAATGGCCTGGCAGCTTGAGGTTGTCCTTGGTTTTGGTTTTGATTTGCAGCCTAAGGTGGTGGTCTATTTTGTTGGTATGGGGGCCTAGCTTGGTACTGTGCTTGAGGCTGATACGGTCTAGCACTTTGAGCTTGTTGTCTTTTGATAGTCACAAGCTCATTTCCAAGGTTCTGCAATTGTTTCATGACCTCCTGCAATTCCTTTGAAGTATTTGAAGAAGTCGACGCCTCATTATTGCTTTGATTTCTAGGAGTTGGAATGGGATTCAACTCTGGTGCTTGGCTGGTTGTAGGATTTCCCATATCCGGATAGAGAGGCATTGGTGGCCTTGGTGCAAGCTTGCCAGCTTGGATCAAACAGTTCTCTGCTCTGATAGCTGTGTCGTAGGCCCCTGGCAGTGTTGTCCCTCCCATTGATTGGATCATCATGGCTATGTCTGAATTTATAGCCTTTAAGAAATAAAGGAATGCTCCTTCGGCGGTTGGTCTAACGGCTATTGGAATCCTGTCCCATGTCCGTTGGAATCTAAAGTTGAAATCTGCCATTTGTTCATTAGGAGCCCTTTTGATTGTTGTCAGCTGTTCCAATAAAGATAAATTGTCCGCCCTCTCCCCGAATTGGCTGCAAAGAGCAGAACAAAGTTGGTTCCAATTCGTAATAGACCCTGCTGTAAGGCTCCTAAACCATTGTAAGGCCTTGCCTTTGAAAGATGAAGCCAACAGCTTGACCGCAACATCCATTTCATTTATTTCGTGAATTGCACATGCATTAGCAATATCCTGGATGTGATCAATAGGAGTAGTGTGATTTTCTCCTGTGAAATAGGGTATGTTCTTTAGTGCTGCAATTGGAATTTGATTATGAGAAATTAGGGCAAGTGGACTACTACCCGTGAAATTGAAAAAGGGATTCAATGGTAGATGTGCCATTATGATTGGCCTAAGAACCCCTGGTCGATGCGAGAAAAGGCCTACCGTGGAGGTGTAGACAAATTCTGTTAGGTGGAGATGGTGATCTTTCTGGTCTTCTTCCTCTCCTTGGTGAAAGTTGCAAGTGGACAAATAGCCCTCTTCTTGGGTATTGGACCTGGTTTGAATTCTTCTCATATGCACTGGTAACCTTTCTTTTACACCGCTGAATTCTATCCCTTTTGGAGTCGCGAGATGTGTTAGAAAGTGAGCCTCAAAAGGCTAGATCCTGCCAAGTTACACACCAAACCTGACAATCTTTAAAAATAGAAAATTGAAAGACCTGTATTTTTTGATATTTTAGAGTTTGGAATGGGATTTCGAATGACAGTCCCAAAAATCCAAAAATGCTAGACTTCAAAACCCGAAATCTGAAAATCAGAAAACCATGAAATTTTGAAAGTCAAAATCTCAAAAATCTAAGAATATCCTTTTGAATATTATCCCCCGATCTATCAACTGGTGAAATTTTGACTTGTTTCAAGCAAGTTAGGTCCTTGAAAATTGATTTCAAATTTCAGCCTGGAAGGTGAAAAAAAAAAAACCTGAAACTGTAAAACCTACAATTTTTTAAGTCCGAATTTCTTGAAAGTTCCTTCAAATCTTGATGGAATGACCTCTTGGTCCCACCGGGCATGCCAAAACTGTTGATGTCGAATCACAACGACCCCCTAAATGTCTGCAACTCGATGGGCTGAGACTCTCAGTGTGATTGCATAACATGGAGCTTTTCCCAAGTGTGGGACCTTGCGAAATTGGAAAAGCTCTCCGGATGAAGGCCGGTTCCTATTCCTCTGTTTAGATGCACACATAAAATTCAGAACCTAATCTAATTTTCCAAGGAGACAGGGTAAGAAGATGCATAAAAATAAACCTAAACTAACAAAGGTGATGCACCGAGGAATGAAGAACAACTGTCTTGCCAATAAACACAAACTATTAAAATGCGATGCAAGATCATGCACAGATAACAGATTTGCAGTGAAAGATCAGGAAGATGCAAATAAACACAGAGAGGGTTGATAATCATCCACAGACATGCATTATTTTCTCCAAAGATTGATACAATACACCACAAAATGCCAAGAGACAAGGTTGCATTACAGTTTTAGATAGGAGGTTTGAACTCCACAGATTCACCTGCCAAAGAGAAGAAGGGAGGGGCAAAACAAGAATGTCCAACCTTTAGAAAGAAGCCCCTCCTTACAATTTATAGGAATAATGAGAGAGGGAAGAGAGAGGAAATCCAAATCTACCCCAACCACCTCCAAGTTGCATTTAATTTATCTCATTATGGTGGTAGGTGAGAACCCTAGCAAACCCAAAAGTGGCGAACTGTATTTTGCATTTTTAAGAATTTTTTCTCACCCAATTAAATATATCCAGTCGTAGTTGGACAGAGGACCTCGTAAGCTTTCCAAAAAGTCCAACCTTGCATGAATCCGAGCTCCCAGTCAAAAGTTATGGCCATCTGAATATCTGCGCTGTGGTCTCTTCTCGCGGCGCTCAAAATGTCAGTGCCTTTCGAAGGTGCACCAAGGGCGCATCCATGTGCATGTTGACATCCTCTTACATGTGCCAAGGGCACATACATTTCCCTATAGACACTCATTTCTATGCGCCACTTCTGTGTGCCAAGGGCACATACATTTCATTGTCGACACTCATTTCTGTGCGCCACTTCTATGCGCCAGGGCGCACTGCTTTCCTGTCGACATCCATTGTTGTGCGCCCATTTTTTGTGCCTTGGGTGCACCATTTCCTCTGTTGACACTCTATGTCGTGCGCCCATTCTGTGCGCCTTGGGCACACCATTTCCTCTGTCGACACTCTATGTCATGCGCCCATTCTGTGCGCCTTGGGCACACCATTTCCTCTGTCGACACTCTGTGTCATGCACCCATTCTGTGCACCTTGGGCGCACCATTTCCTCTGTCGACACTCTGTGTCGTGTGCCCATTCTCTGTGCCTCGGGCACACCATTTCTCTCGCCGACACTCGTGTCATGCGCCCATTTTGTGCGCCTTGGGCGCACCATTTCCTCTGTCGACACTCTGTGTCATGCACCCATTTTGTGCGCCTTGGGTGCACCATTTCCTTTGTCGACACTCTGTGTCGTGCGCCCATTCTGTGCGCCTTGGGAACGTCAGGGATTTGAGCTTGTTTGATTTCTCCATTCTCCTGCTTGTCTATATCTACCCGGGGAAAAGATATATACAACAGTTGTATATCTATTCACTTGGAATTGTGTTCGTATGTAAGCGAGATCTTAAGGAAGTGAACATTAATGAGTATGAAATGTATTATCATGAGATGTGCGCTTAAGTTTAAATGTATGTTAGAAATTTATTTGATAAGGAGTATTGCAAATTTTCATTTATTTAAATGCTAGATGGCATAAATTATTAGGTGAGGTTTATATCTTATCATGCTCGGCTTCTAATAACCCGACTCTAGTAAATATTTGTGCAGATGGATTATGCGAGTAGATTAAAGGAAAAGAGTGTAAAAGTTTCATCAGTTCAAATTATGAAGTTCTTTGTAGAAAGTAAATTTTGTAACTTTTCTTGCAAGGAGTTTAGAAGATCTCTTGTCTTGGTATGTTCGGAAAACTACGTGGTGAAGTGTTCTTTCCCTTTTGTTGTTAGACTAGTAACTTACCTTGGTGAGAAATGATATTCAATCATTACATTGGCATAAGTATTGTAAAACCTTGATTTTGAGAATAAAGTGTTAAGTCAAAACTCTCTGACACCTTGTAATGATGTGATATAAGTAAAATTAAATGGAGTGGTTAACCCTTATAGAAGTTAACTAAATATATATATTCAGATAAATTAATGTAGAGATGACTTACTTGAGAACAAGAGATTCCTGAAATAATCAAAGGTGAAACTATCCTTGTAAAGTAAAATTTTAAAATTTGATATCCCTAGCTAAACTAGTGAACACTACCCCTTTTGGGTGAACTCTGAAACAAGCTTAAGGGAAAACAATGGTTAGTTTCTGGAAGATAATAAGATTTAGCAAGTAGGAGAAGACTTTAAGTGAACTACTCTACAGTGTGTAAGAAAATAACTCAGTTGGTAAGATGAATTTGTGCGAATCATTTATTGAATCTTTCTAAAAACATAAGTCATGAGTTAAAGGGTGTTTTATCAAAATAAATAACCTTCAATCATTTCTTCATCGTGGCTTGCTCTAGCTGTGAGAGTGTCATGTGGTTGGACTTCTAGGTTGTTACAAAAAAAAGAAAAGTGTATTATCCTTTTGGGTGTGAACGTTTCCATGCAGACCTTGTGGTCATCCCCGTAACAAGTGGTTCCCAGAGTTGGTTGTAACTTTGTGACGACATGTTGTGTCGTGTTGTGTGTCGAAGAAAGTCAAAAAAAAATCCTATCTTTTACTTTGTGTTGTTTGTGTGTGAATTTTTTTGGGTTGTTACACCATACCTCCCGCAACAAGTTCCATCCAATGTGTTGAATATACGAAGCATAGTTCCTTTTGTATTGGAAGTTGCTAGAACAACACCACGGATCTAGAGAGTAAGGTAAGCAATATGTGAGTCATATGTACATATAAACATCAATTTAGGATAATATAACATCAACCCAAAACATGCAAAAAGAAAGAAAAACATAAAAATAGGAAACCAAACATGAAGATGCAAAATCAGGAAAGAAAAATTGTTAAAAATAGCAAATCTGTAAAAATAGCAAAGAAAATATAAACTGTCATTTAGGCCGTCAAATTCGACATAGTCCCATGAATGTCCACAAAGCCATTTCCCATAAGGGGATGCCTTCGGCGTAATTACTCATGATAAAGATCATCTCGTAAGGAGATACTAGTAATGGGGTGTTGAGCATCACCTACTAAAAGGACGTCCAAAATACATCGACTCCCACCACCTGCGATATTGGAGAAGCCACCTTGCAAATCAACAAGTAAATATTTTGACAATCTTTTTGACTCTATCCACATCACTAAACACTATTTGAGGAGATAGTTATGAGAACACGATTTAGCTCATTTTTCTCTAAACATTCCCTTGGTTTTTGAGAATGGTCTACACATGCTAGAATCCAATAAAAATATCTATATCGATGTAAATAGAGGTGAGCACATGATATTTAGTACTTAGGTATAATGATTCATATAAAATTTCATTGTCAAAAACATAAATTTTAAAATATTATTTATATACATCCATGGCTCAAAAGAAACATTACTTACTAAAAATCTCCAAGTGAAAGGAAAATACAATCCTAGATAAATAGAGCATTTTTATATCAAATTGGTTTAGCTCGAAAAGTGAAAATGACTATGAATTTTATTCACAAATCATAGCATTTAGTGTTCTCCAGTCATGACAAGAAACTACATCCACCGATAGAGAAACAAACAATTAAATCTCTATGCCTCTTCATGAAGGAAATTACCTCCATTCAAACCCTTATGCATTCCAAATATTTGATTCCTTCATCAAAGCTTAAAATAAAATTTAGTTATGTTAACTTGAACCTTCCTTCTATTATCAAAGTGTAGGTGCTTCTCCTCGATGCCACAATTTACAAATTGTGCTTGCAGCAAACCAATTTCTTGGTAGAAAGATTAGAGATGGAACATGAACAACACATTTGAACATTGCAGCTCAGATCTTCTCTACCATCTTATGAGCTCGTTATCCCTTTGTATCTATACACTACAACAAAGAGGGTTATTTGCCACAAATTTTCAACAATAATTTTGTGGTTAGAAAGTTTTCTAAAAAAATAAAATGTGGAATTGGATTTGTAGCTCAGCCACAATTTGACAGGTTTTTGTGGTTTTTTTACAATTTCTAAGATCATAGATAGACCACAATTTATAAAATTTATAGCTCATCTACATTTTTTTAATTGTATATTGTCCACAATTTTTTATGTTTGTAACATTCCTACAAATTTTATTTTTGCTGATTTTCCACATTTTTCAAATATTGTAGGTTGTCTATTTATGTCCTATTTGTAATTATTCCACAATTTACAAATATGTATTCTTATCAATGTGATATATGTAAAAAAATCAAAATACTTTTCTACAAAATAAGGGTTACCACAAAAATTTGTAGGTGGAAGCTACAATTTGATTTCCACAATAATAATTTGTGACATATCTCATTAAAAATATGTAGAAACATTACAATTATTATTATCCTAATTTTACATTCCTTTAAATAATTTTATATGTAGCTTACCTACATTTACAATACAATTTAAAATTCACTTAATTTTTAATAATTTTTTTTTAATCATTCTAATAAAAAAATATTTAAAATTCTAATCAAGAAATATATAGAGCTAAAAAATAATTGTAGTGTGCTAGTTTTTCAAAGTGGGATAAAATGCCTCTTGTGAAATAAACATGATGGGCCATTTATTCTTAAATTACACAACCTCCCCATGACTGCAAGAGATCTTCTTGTTGAAGGAGATCAACCCAAAAGAGATCAGATTCCCAATACAATGAATGTTGTAATGCTACCATTACAAAAACCCTAATCTACATACCACTAGACATTAAAACAAGTCCTCATGTAAACTTGTAATTATTCAGATTAAATAGGCCACACTAAGAAAATTACATTCAAATATAGTTGTGGAAATATTTGTGTTGCTCTCCACCATCGGTGAGTATTATATATTCCCGCATACCAACACATAAATTGACATTTAACATCACAATACACAATAATTATTCACGTGAACATACACAATAATTTTGATTGGAGAATAACACCCTATGCACCTGAATCAATATAAAACTAAAAATAAGATACGAAATAATACATTATCATGTCATCTAACCTTCCATCTTCTTTCCACATACCTTCATATCTTCCACATACTTGTCCGGATCCCATGCGAATGTCCATTTAATATCAAAATCTTCCCAAATCTAACTTCAAGTATTAGCTGAGGAATAAATTTATGATGAATTTTTCCCATTTAATTGTTAAATGGATTTAAGAACTTTTGATGAATAAATTTATGATGACTTCAAGGTCGTTCTCTACTTATACAATACAATGGCTAGAGAAACTACAAGTATTAACATGGGCTTGCTGAAGGTTGGGACAATAAATGAAAAAGTAGGTGAAATGCTTACATATGCACCCGATACATAGAGTGAGAAGATTAACATGGGTTTGGCTCTTGGGATAACGCTTATTGTCTTTGAAAGAGAAGAAGAGGATGACCCACATATTGAATAGATGACATGACATGAAGATCCTATTTTGCATTAATGAATCTTCTTGCATTGGCATACCATGTGGAACTTCCAATAATAAGGCCATAAAAAATCTTCTACAATTTGTCATATCAGATATTAGTAATGGAAAAAATGCTCTGGTTTCAAAAATTAAGAGAAGATAAAGATAAAAAGTTATGCACATGTCCCTCAACTATTCACAATTGCACAAGTTCTAACATCCAAAAAGCTATTTCTAAGGCAGGCCGAGAGGCGTCAAAGAGAAATTATTATGAGATAAACGAGTCATTATATGTGACATCTCTTTCTAATCAGATAGTAATTGGCCTCAAACTAGAAATCATGAACGTATATAGAGTTTTTGTATGTCTCTAACATTCACTTGGGTGTAGTGGTGCTTCCAGTTTGAAGATTTCACATACAAAATAATTAATAAGTACAAAACCTATCATATTGAATATAAATAACAAATTTCATTCACGTTTTTTGTTTACTAATGAGTTTGTGGTGTTTAATTTCTTCATCACCAGACATTTGGAACCATAGAACCATCGACACTCCCCCAAATCAGCTTAAAAAATCCTTAACATGTCGGATCCCACGTAACTCCTATTTAATATAAGTGCATATAAAGAGTTATAAATGGATACTAAAAATCATGCAAAGATTTGTAATTGAAAATACCTAAAATTTTGCAAAGATTTATGGAGGGGGTTAGAAAAAATCAAACAAAAGATTTGCTAATGATAAATCATGCAAATACGTGTAAGGGGAGTACCATAAATCATGAAAATTTTATCCATAATTATAATTAAATTTTAGATACGGTTATCTAAAATAAAATAAGTAATATTAATATTTAGAAAATTAATATGATAATATAAATAATAAAAATAAACAAATTATTTAACTTTTGATTATTAATTTTTAAGGAGAGATAAAACTTGTTAATTATTTAACTTTTGATCATTAATTTTTACAATGATAATTATTAATTCTTTTATTTTTATATTTTTAATATATGAATATTTGTTTCAAATTATTATTTATTAGATATATTATTTTAATTTACATTTTTTTAATTATATTATAAATGTGAGTATGTCATGTATTATTTGAAATTAAATAAATATAACTTTTTCATATATTAAATATAACTATTTACAAATATTCTATTTTATTATAATATACTACGTATATTTTAGATAATGTTATGTTTCCACAATTATATATTATTCATATTAAAATAGATAAAAGAATTTTATTTAAATAAATTAGAATTTTCATATTATTATAATTTTAGGGACTATTTTTTAAAATATAAAATCACATCAATAATTATAAATAGATGGGTAATTCTATTTTTCAAAATAAATTTATGCTGTAAGAAGTACAATTTTTCTCTAAGAAGGTTGGATATGTGAATTCTCTACAAATTATTATCACTATATTTAAATGGTGGATTTTTCAAAATAATTGTAAGGGAGTATTTGTTATATAGTGAATAAAAATATATTGGTGTAAATTTAGATTTCCATGTTATTTTAGAATTAATTTTATATAAGTCATTTTATAATATGTAAAAAAATCTATGTTTTTAAGAATGTGGCATTTCTATAAACTATTTAATGTGGAATTTCAACATTAATTTATTAGTCATCATAAAATATTGCATAGGTATACATGTCATGGATAATTTAATAAGAATTTTTATTTGAGTTTTAGGAAGTGTGGATTTTCTATTAAGTAGAGTTGGAGATGTGTTTTTTCTACATATTACTAACATTATGTTTGAATTGTGGAACATCCACAATACCTAAAAATGTACAAATTACATTTTAATAGAGATGCCACAAATATTCCACAATTCTCCTAAATTGTGAAAAATTTGTGGAATTATTGTGGAAAAAGAGGTCAATTTATTGTAGTGATAAGATCAATTCTAGATTGAAGCATAAATCTTCACCTTGATCTTGGCCTCTTTGTCTCAATCGTGTTTGAAATTAACTATAATAATCTAAAATAATGCATTCCCTTCGGTGCCTTATCTATCAAGGTGCGGTGATTGGAAAAACTAAAACACCTTAGTGTTCACAATCCCAAATATCATGTTTACCATAACATTGCATCTTTCATGCATTCTTTTATGTTCTTCCCGCATTTGCAAGCTTCTTGGAGTTAGCTCCACTCGATGTTAAAGATCGATAATCCTGATCCTTTCACTTGGAAGATGAATTTATTTTGAGATTCTTCCGAATGTGCTGATTACATCGTATTTTGGGTAAAAGCATTTAAGCCATCATTATTCTTAACTTCTTAAAGCATAGGCCAAGAAAGTGGGTCTTGACTTTCAACATCTTTATGACTTTCTTGGACACTAGGGGAGTGTGGTTTGTAAAATTAATTGAGCACCATTAGATCATCTCTAGTTTGGTTGCATTTTAATACAATATCATGCATTGAAAAATCCAATTCCTGTAGAAATTATGAAGACTTAAACAACTAAAAACAAATAAAAATAGAATAAAACAACACATACAAACAAAGTAATTACTAAAGTCAACACTTTTATGTGTAAATTGTATTAATTCATTCACATATGTTAGATCTTTGGCTCAATACATTCAACCTATGTGTGCAACACTCTTTCCTACATCTTTCGTGTGCATACAATGCTATTACAATTTCTTCTAATTAAATAAAAATACTTCCCCTAAACATAGCTATGAATTGCTCCTAAACAGAGCTTTCTAAGTTATAACTAAATTTTTCTAATTCCACCCACATGTTCTGCATGCATAAATTATTTATTTATTTATTTGTACTTATCTATGCATAAAATAGAACTCTAATTAAACTAGAACTCTAATAAGCTACGAACTATATGAAATAGTCAAATTGATATTATCTAAGGTTAGCCTTTAATCACGGGAGAAATTACATGCATAAAATATGTATATTCCAACACTCCCCCTTAATTTCAACCTTGTATCTTTCACTATTCTGGATATGAGTTTTTATTTCTAGATCTGTCATATGCAAGATCACAAACTCCCAAACAACTTCGTAAATATTCAAAAAATTACTTTTCTAAGGCTTTGTGAATATATCTCGCAAAGTAATCTTCGAGATATACAAAATTCAAGATGAATTTATTCACCAACTCCTTGATGAAATGTTATCTTGTATTAATATGGTTTCTCCTCTTACGAAAAACATTTTTTTGGACAACACTATTGATGAGTTATTGTCACAAAAAATATGAGTAGTGTCCTCTTGATTTCGCATCAAATATTTCAACACTCTTCTCATCTACACAACTTGACATTTTTCTCTTGTTGTTGTTACATACTCTACTTCTACTGAAGATAACATGATAATGGGATGCTTCTTTGATGCCCATGAAACCATTCCATTTCCAAAGTGGAAAGTATAGCCGAATGTGCTTTTCCCGTGATATATACTTCCAAAACTATCACTATCTATTTAACTAATGAGTTTTAACTCATCCGAACATGAATACAAAATTATTTGATTCTTTGTTCCACACACATAGCTCAAAATCCTTTTTTCATCTTTCCAATGTGAATCTTTTGGAGACTCCGTGAACCTTGATATAAGGATCACACCATTTATAATGTCAAGAATTATGGTTGTTAAATACATAGTCCTTCCAACCAACTTTTTGAACAATGTTGGATCCACAAACAATCGAGTTTTCCTCTTTTCTCAACTTCAAACCTACTATAATCGGGGTTCACGCTGCCATAAAATTCAACATGTCAAATATTTTTAAAACATCATTTGCATAATTTTCTTGTGAAATAAAAAATCCACCTTCTGATTATTGAACTTCAATGCCCAAAAAGTAATGCATAAGACCAAGATTTGTCATCTCAAATTCATTTTTCATGGCTAATTTGAATGAATCTATAGATATATTTCCAATCACGATCAAATCATCTACCTAAAAACAAACAATTACAATCTTACATTGCTCATATATCTTGGTATATAAGGTAGGCTAACTGCTGCTCCTACTGAAACCATTCTCAATCAAATTGGAATTAATTCTACTATACCAAGTTCTAGGTGCTTTCTTGAGACCATAGAGGCCATTCTTCAACCTGTATACCTTTCCTTCATGAACTTCAATCTCATAATCTTCTCGTATGATTCACATAAACTTCATCTTCAAGAAAACCATTCAAGAGTTATGGTTTTACATATAGATGATAAATACGCCATTTATTTTGAGTTGTATAAATTGTTAAAACCATTTTTTACCATGTCTAAGCATGCTACTCTGGTACAAACATTTTTTTGTTTTCTACTCCATATTTCTACATAAAACCTCTTACTGCAACCATCCTTGCTTTATAATTCTATACTTTTCCATCAACAAAAGATATTTGGTCTTGTAGATCCAATTCACTTCTATCACATTCTTTCCTTTTAGAAGATCCATCATATCCCATGTCCGAGTCTTCTCTATATCATCTATCTCATCATCCATGGATTGCACCCAAACTTCAATTTTATAGCCTCTGGAAAATATACTAAATTTGCAACTTGATAAAACAAATCAAAAACTTAAAATGAATTAGTCGTATCAACATTATAAACTCATTACGACTTCTTGTTTTCCATTGCAAAGGACTATCAGATGATGGACTACTTTTTGGTGATGGAGTTTCTTCTAGTATTATTTTGGTGTCTCTTGCATGGCTAAAGATGAGTGAAATCTTAGAGAACTCCGAATTGTATAAGAAGGTGTAGCTTGTGCTACAACTTGAGATGCATGTCCAAGACTTAAAGATACATTCTTGTGTTGCTATAAAGTTTCATCTTCCATATAATTATGTGGAATAGTATTTTCTATACCAACCATTTTCTCTATACTTCCATCCCATGCTTCATTTTTAATAAACTTTACATCTCTTTTTATCACAATTTTACATCTTCCATATAATTATGTGGAATAGTTTTTTCTATACCAACCATTTTCTCTATACTTCCATCCAATGTTTCATTTTTAATAAACTTTACATCTCTTTTTATCACAATTTTACATCTTCCATATAATTATGTGGAATAGTTTCTGCTATACAACTTGTATGCTTTTGTATGCTCTAAAAACCCAAAGAATATACATTTTTATCCTTTTTGGCTAAATTTTTCCTTAGCTCTTCAGGCACATGTGCATATGCCACACAAAAAAATTCAAAAGTATGAAACATTGTGTTTCATGTTAGTCCAAGCTTGTTGAGGAACCATGTTCCTACAATTTTATTTAGAAACCTTTTTACAATGTAAACAATAGTTGCTACTCCTTTTCCCCCAATAGTCATTTGTAAGATGCTTTTCCTTCATCATACTTCTTGCCATTTCCATAATGGTTATATTATTCCTCTCTTCCACACCATTCTGCTATGGTGTATGCCTAGTAGTAAACTACTTGTGTATTCCATGTGATTTGGAAAAATTTAGAAAATCATTGAAACATACTCACCTCCTTTGTCTTTCCTTGGAACATTGATGTAGTATCCACTTTTTATTCTCCAATAATTCCTTGAACTACTAAAATGTATCAAAGGAATCTGATTTATGTCTAAGAAAATATACATGTTTCTTTCTTTTTTTAATCATCAATGAATTTCATTAAATATTAACAACCTCTAATAGATTTTTTGTGCATAGGTCCACATAAATCCAAGTGAAATTTTTTAAGAGGTGCACTTGCTCTTGTTGTTTTGTCAACTGAAAATGAATCTTTGTGTTGCTTTACCAAAATACAACGTTCACATACATTTTTTGGTTTCGAATCAATAGAAAACATTTAATCATATTATTTCAATGAAGTAAATTCAAACCTCAAAAATTCAAATGTCCATACCTTAAATGCCAAAGTTATGATTCATCTTTCATGACTGATTGAGAAAATGATTGTATTCTTTCAACGCTGGACTCAACTTTATTAATGCAATATGACTCGATTCACGACTCACTTGCATTAGGATGTACTTCTTTACATTGGTGTAGGACTCGGTGCATGACTCATTTACCTTCACGCATGACTCTTTTACACTGGCACAAGCCTCATCTTCTTGAGCGTAGGACTTAACAGAGGACTGATTTGAATTAGCGTAGGACTTGGATGCAAATTGAGTTAGTGATTTTGCTGCAAATAGATCTTATTTTCTTTTTTTCCTAGTTTTAATATCAAGAGAAACATTCTATTGTTTCTTATCTCAACTTTTTCCATCAACCAAGTGCAAGGGGTTTTTCCACAATTATGAACTCATTGTGTTCCATATAAACCATACATCCTTTTTCTACCAACTGTCCAATACTCATGCATATTCATTTTCTCCCCCTGTTTAGTTAGAATATTGACCGTCCCTTTTCCATTTACGAGATAGAATATTGTTATTTCCAAGAGTAACATCACTCTTCACTGAATCATCCAAACTAGAAATTAAAGCTAAATTACCTTTCTTGTGATTATTGGAACCAAAATCTAAATACCATACATCACATGGACTCTCTTTTGAATTATTATACTCAATAGGGGATGAATAAGGTATTTTTTCATCAATCCTTATGCGTGTAATAAACATAGATCTAGAATTAAAGCTTCCAACCTTATTTTGATTTTGCCTCTCTTGATCATATTATTTTTTCTTGCAATCATAATCGTAGTGCCCATAATTCTTACAATAGTGGTACTAAACATGAGACCTATCATGTCTCTAACTATGATTGTGTTCTTGACTATGTCCTCTTCCACCTAAGTTTGATAAACCGTTGTTGGGTCCTCTAGAAAAAATTCTTCCTCTACCTATAGGGTTGAACCTTCCTCTTCCTTTTCCATGAATACTTTAAGTCTGAGAGGAAAAATATTGATCTACATCTGCATGTGATCTATTCATCTTCTTTTTATAATTTATTATTGATGCATGTAACTCATCAATTGAAAACTTATTTAGATCCTTAGTTTCTTCAATAGCAACAACTAAAGGATCAAATTTCATATGAAAACTCCTAATCAATTTTTTAATAATCCTTCTATCTTCAATGATCTCACAATGGGATTTCATTTAATTTATTAAGCCAACTACGAAAGTAAAGAATGATTCTATGTAATTTGAATATTTCATTGACAAATTTTCAAAATTTGTGCGAAGTAATTATAGCTTGGAATCTTTTACTTTATCCTTACCTTTATATACAACTTGGAGAGAATCCCATGCAGATTTTACTTGACTAGTTGTTGCCACTCTAGGGAGAATGTTTTCATCCATTTTTGATGAATATAGAAAAGATATTATTAGTATTTATTCCTTAATTTTTTAAAAGGACATTCTCTTCCCGAGAAAGTACAATATACGTGCATCTATGGGATCTATGTACCCATTCTCAATGATCTCCCACACATCCCGGTATCTAAATAGTGCCTTTATGGTCAAATGACCGCAGTACTCATGATTCTTTCCACTAAATTGTGGTGTCTGCATCGGATATAGAAGCCACAAGTTCTACTCATTTAATAACCTAGTGGAAAACCATTCTCTAATATCAATTTGTAACAATTATGTAGCCTTAAACAACGAACACCAAATAAACATCGACTAAAAGAAGACATAAAAATAGATTAAATACTAAATTCAACATTGTTGTGTGTAAACTATATTAATTCATTCACATTTGTCATAGCTTAGGCTCAATAAATTCAAGTCGTAAGTGCAAAAATCTTTCTTACATCTATTGTGTCCATATAATGCAATTACAATTTTGGTAATTAAATAAAATACTTCGCTTAAACATAGCTATGAAATGCTCTTAAATAGAGATTTCTAAATCTGAATTGAAGCCTTCTAATTCCACGTTCAGGTTGTGGATGCATAAAACAAATTTTTATTTATTTCTCTTTATATATTAATCAAATAGAACTCTAATTAAATTATAACTCTAACAAGCTATGTGATTAGAAAAAATGGAAATAATGTGCTAAGAAATAGTTAGCCTAGTTAATTTGATTAAGAGGACTAAAACATTGTATAAATGTAGTAAATAACATAAATTAGATGCAAATAAATATGCTAAGTAAAATGAAACCCTAGATGATCAAAGTAATATACTCGGGGTGCCCCAATCTTGCATTTGGGTGCCTGGTCCATAAATTTTGATTTGATGGAAAATGCTAGGGAATGTGTTTCTAGTATGTTAAATTGTTGTATTTGATTGTAGGAGGTGTGATAATGTTGTTTTTTTGTTGTGTGGTGTTTTACAAAGGGATATTCACTCGAGGGAGTTCTATGGTGGTCGACACTTGAGTACATTACTAGGATTGGGTTTGTCAGATGATGATTGGGATGTGATGGACCATGCTGACCTATGACATATAGCATAGATGGGGGATGTGCCCCATAATATTCCCATGTTGACTGCATTATGTGATAGGTGGTGTTCGATACTTGCACATTCCGGCTTCCCATAGTGGAGATGATGGTGGCACTTGAGGATTTATATCGCATACTACGATTTCCAGTGGTTGGAGAATGACTATGAGTTATGGTAGTAGTGGATATGGAGCACCGAGATACACTCGATAAAATGATATTTTGTAGGGGCTTAGATGCACGATGAGGGTATATTAGTTTGGATGCAATATTACAGTCTAGGGTTCCATGGCTACGGAATTCCATCGGTGTGTATAGTGTCATGTATCACAAAGTGGAAGGAGGAAGAATCGGCATCTTGTACAAGATGCATGACATATACCGATGGATAGAGGAGGATGGGATGAGATACACGTACATCTTGTGTCTATTGGCCCATTTATATAGGGATTTTTATCGGTTTGCATAGGATGATCATGGTGGCGGTATAGGGGCCAAAATAATTTTACATTTATGGAAATATAAGCACATAAATCGTATTGGCGGTTTTGCGGGGCCACGGGAGAGTGGGCTTGACATGAGATATATGCTTGACATTGGGTTGATATTCGGAGAAGGAATATGTATATAGATAGTTTCAGATCCCTTATAGATAGGATGGGGCTGGAGTTAGTGATAAAGAGTCCATATCGTGATTATGGGGGATGGCCTGAGGATGATATAGAGTTATGATGTATTCGAGAGGACCATGTGGCTAGAGGAACACTTTCCAGGTGTGGTGGAGTTGTTTTAGGTGGAGAGAGTATCACGATAGTTTGGTATGGTGTATGATGTGCTCCCAGAGCCATACATATGGTTACTGAGCTATCAGGGCCCCTAGGAGGGTGTATGCTTTAGGATAGGTCCCACATTAGAGTAGTTGATGCCACCAAGGCTAGATGTGGTCGATGAGTGATAGAATTTGTAGATGGAGATGATGTGGGGTGCACGGAGGATTATCGATCTTGGTAGGAAATGCATTGATGGGTGTTTGGTCAATGAATTGTTTATATTATTTGTGCGAGATGGACTAATATGGTGTTGTGTGTTGTGTTTAAAGGAGACATGTATTGTTCATTGATAATAGACACATCGATCTACATTGACGCAAAATTTGATGAGTGATGTGCTATGCAGAGGGATACTTGAAGTGTGTGGACAATATTACGAGTGAGAATTCCTATTATTTTTGAGCTAGTAGCCATCGTAACAACAACATGTAAAATGTTATTTGTCAAGAGGGATAAGGCAAGAGAGGAGGATCGATGTGCTTAGAAGGTGGTAGGTGGTGGTACCTTGGCCCGAGATGTGTTCGCGCAATATGTAGATTTGTAGCGTCAATTCGCAGAGAAGAATATGTATATATATTGCTAAATTGCGCATATAGAGGGAGAAGTTTTGGGGCCATGAAATGTGACATCAGGTCGGTGTTGAGCCATCTAGTTCAAGGAGTCTCACAGGTTCACGAGAGAGCAATAGTGATGATGAGGTTTGATAGTGATGATTGTATATGATGTAGGGGCCTTTCCACCCTAGTGATGAAATAAATTTTTGAGATGATGATTGTATGAATGATATATGTATGGACATCTATTTTGGATATATATTAGATTGATGTTGAGATGTTTTTGCTATTTGTGATGTAATGGATATGGTATGTTTCAATGGTTATTGTCCTAACATGTGTATTGTATTATATGTGATGAATGATGATGTGAGTAATGGGAGATAAAGTATGTATGGTGAATGATGTAGTAGATAACTAATGTGATAGATGAATTATGAGATTAATAAAATATGTATTTCATAAGCAATCATGATAAAATAACATAAGTGTGTAAATAGATAAATGTATCATAACGAATATGTGAGGTGGTAATGTGATTTTAATAGGAGAAGATGAAGAAAATAAGGAGGGGATTAACGATGGCCCCTAGCGTATGAGCGAATAGGATCATGTAGTAAGACCCCTTAGCGATCAAGTATGATCCTCATATGAAAGAGTGCATCATCAAGAAATGATTGAGGTGTGCTAGATGAACGGTTAAATTCATGATGAAATTTATTATAACTAAACCCTCAATAGTAAATTAATAACTCGTGAAAAAACAAGTGCGTTATTGGGAAGTGAGGTGATAATAATCACCTACCAATGACCAATATGATGAGTCGACGTTGAAGCATATAGAATGGATGGGGAATGAGTGTATGAACTGAAGTGCATGTCATATGGAGTGACCATGGGGTGTGCAAAGACTGGTGGAAACCCATGGGATACATGTGATGGATAGTGCAAATGAGGAGTATGCAATGAATTTTGTGGTGCAAGAAATGAAGGTGGTGGATAGCACTCATGTGAGGGTGGTGAATGACAGAAAAAATGAGTACCAAGAAAAGAAGACTCCGGGGATGTATTTCTACGTTTTTTGGTGAAGGAGACAATGATCGCTCACGAGATGCAAAAGATATGACACCAGTTTCCTCAAGTTGTTGCAACCTCTCACATAAATCAAGACAATTATTGTCACGATGGCCACTAATACGATGGTAATTACAGTAATATTGATCATGTTGATGTTGTAAATGGTGTGGAGGGTGGTGTTGGTTGGAAGGAATTTAAATTAATCACTCATCAAGTAATACATGCAACACATCATGAGGTCAAGAATTAGGTGAAAAACATAGAATCTCAAGGTACTGAGGTGAAATAGTTGTAGTAGTAACTAGTGTCAGAGCTAGAGAAACATGTGTAGAAGGTAGAGAAGGGGAATGAGGTTGTTTCCTTTGCACTTTCAGTTTAGATATGTGTCACTTTTGATTTTTTCTAGGAGGTGGAGTAGGAGGATGACGCTTTGTTTGAATTTTAGCCAAGGGTGGAGGTTGTTTAGGATGTACAACTAGAGGTGTAGGTGGAATAATAGAGGACATAGTAATCGAGAAATGTGAGGAGGATCTGCTAGAGGAGAAGAAATAAGGTGTTGTTATAGATTTAAAATATTGTAAAAAAATTATAAAGGACTCACAAGTATTATATTGTAAGAATTTGTTTAGAGGAGGAATAAGACCATGACAGAAGATGAACTAATTTTCCAAGTCACTAGGGTGAAATATAAGTTGATGTATACATGCATTAAAGTGTAAGATGTAATCCTGAATAGGTTCGGAAGAGCCCTGATGTAGAGTAGGAATGTGATCATATGTGACCCTAAGACCATTATTGATAATAAACCTATGAAGGAAGGCATCCTCCATGTCATAGAAAGTGCTAATAGAACCAAAAGGGAGATGGGTATACCATTGTAGTGTGTCATCAGTAAGACTATAACGGAAGGCCTTAAGAAACAAGCGATCATTAGAGTAGTCAGCCATAAGTGTGTGGTAATGTATAACATGGGCATGAGGATCATCGGTACCATCAAAGCATGTGAAAGTAGGCATGAAAAATTATTTGGGGAAGGTAGAATTATGAATCTTTTTAGGGACGGGGTTGCCATGTAAAGAGTTGTTGTCAATGGAGGCATAATAGGCTCTACTTTCTAAATTAAGAGTATGAAATTACAATTGGAGTTATCCTACAACATGCACGAGAGGTAGAATATCATGTGAAGGGATGGTAGGATTGTAGAATAATGTATTAAGTGGTTAAAGTTGTCCATTATGGGTTATCATGGGAATGTCAAGAGGTGATATAGTGGAATCAGATGTTAAAGGTACGGTGGTAGAAATGGATGTAAGAGCGGGAGAGGATATTTGAATAGAAGGAGAAGAAGCAAAAATGGGGGGTGAATCATGTTCTATAGTAGATACAACTATAGGAGAGGATAATAATGGAGCGGGAGAGTCACATGTAGCAGTATGGAAAGAAGGAGACCCATGATGTTGATCAATAGAAGATGGGGTTCCCAAAATAATGGTATGGTCATCACAAGAATCAATAGGATCATCAATGTAATAAGAAGGAGAATGCAAGCTCAAAGGAGATGTGTGAAGAGGGCTATCGAAGTGGTAGAAGACATAGGAGTAACTACAGGGGTGGTTGGAGGAGAGGTAGGAGGTACACTTGGGATGGGAGTCAATGCCTAATAAATAATCAATAATAGAGGTATCTAAACCATCGGGGGCACATCAGAAGAAGAATAAGAAGGATCATATGCAACCAGATGACATAGTGTACAACGAGTGAAAGAAACAAGACCATTAATAAGGCATATACTTTGATGGGTGTCGTTATTGCCGTCATTTAATCAACTCTTTTTTTTGATGTTGTATTCAAACCATGGGTGTTTCTGAAGCTATATGTAACAAGAAAATATTAGTGATCTAGTAATTTCTTGTAGGTATTTGTTATTTTATTTTACGGGATGTTTTGCAATGTCTTTAGGATTCCATGGCTGAAGCCTTATTATCTCTATGTTGTAAGAAACTTGCTGAAATAAACACTCATTGCTAGAATGAATTGCTGAAAATAAACACACATACAAGAATAAATAGATTGCTGGAAATAAACACACAATGCAGAAGTAAACACATGTTGCTTGGAAATAAAAACATGGTTGAAAATGTTGTTAAAATATTACAAGGAAATTAAAATATGGTTTATAACACTTGAAGGGATGAGTATAAAACAGAGTTTAACTTAAAGAATCAAAAAACATTTACATAATCAAAATATCTACACTATTTGCTTTAGAAATATAAATACCAATAAAATGAGAATCCTGGTTCTTCGAGGAGTGGTCCCTTTCTCCACCATGAATCAAGATTTGAAAATGTGATATTATCTCAAAACAAAGTGGCTATTTTATTACTGAAATATTCTATCTTACAAAAATGTATTGGATATTTCTATATCTCTATCTCTATGTATCTATATGTATTCATTCTCTTCTCTTAAATCTAGTTACAAATCTTTATATATATATATATATATATATATATATATATATATTTCATTCAAAGATGCATTTACAACCATAGTTGTTCTACTAATTTAGATGGAACCAAATTATTCCCAAAATAGATGTTGAATTTGGAACCTTGCTAGACGTATAGCTGTCTGATAAGTTATCCCTGGATCTTCAAGTATGAAGAATTAGAAATATTTTGATCTGCTCCTGATTGAAAGGCTCATTGATTTCTCTATCATTGGATGTCGTCAAAATAAATAGATTCCCATTGGTTCCGAACTTTGGAAAAGCTCTGGAACTAAAGGGAATTGTTCTTGATCTAATCATGAAAGTTTTGAAGCTAAATGCAGGAGTTTCGGAAGTAAGTGTTGGAGTTCCAAAGATTTAGCGATAGAGCTCATAAACTATGTGATAGAGTTTTGGAACTAATCTGTATTGAAGCCAAGGCTCCCAAAAACATGTTGATCGCTTCATACTTCATTTTATGACTGATTATGACCTGTTTTATTACAAAAACTGAATTTCCACACACTTTTTTAGGAATTACAGAGCTTTTAAACTTTAGAACTAAATTCAACAAAAGATGGACAATTACATCCTAACTTACATTAGATCAAACAAAAGTCACAAAATGTAGTCAAACTTGATAAAAAGGAGAGTAAAATAAGATCATTTATTGCACATTAACGAGACATATTTTGGACTTATCATCTCCCGCATACTTACTTGTTTGTAAGTCCCCTTAAAAATTTACTCTTCATATCTTGGGATGTGTATTCTGCATTACAATTGACTACTCAGGTCAAATGGATGAAACTGAATATCCCAGTGTTTTAGTTTTGAAGTCCTATACCCTAATCCTACTTCTACTTTCCTCTGCTATTCCTAAAATTGAATGGGATATTGAGGCTATTTGTTTTGACATGGAGACATGAGAGTGAGAATAAGGGGAGGAATTTTTCTCATTCCCATCCATATGACCCTAAATTTTTCATTCACTGAGAGGATTAGTGTGCACAATGCTTTAGCTCTTTCTAAGTTCCATATTAAGTTTGTGGCGTAGATATCACTTCTCTTCTTCTCAATGCAACTGTGAGAAACTCTCATATTTTCAAACATCCATCATAAATCTCTTCAAATTTATCCTCCTCATAAGAGGTGAAGGCATCAATACTTTTCTATAAACTGGCCAGATAGTGTGCCTTGAACCGACTATCAAAGGCATGGGATATGAAATGTATAGCAAAGGCAAATGGTTTACCATAGTGATCCATCATGCAAAGACCAGATGAACTAGGTTTTAATAGATGATTTGAATCGATTTATTTCAATGCAACCTGATTTTGAAGAACAGAAACAAATACATTCATCTGGCTTTCCCCTACATAAAAATTGATCATGAAGCCTGTGTTCTTTTCCAGCATAAGATTGTAGAGATAGAGTTCGCAAAGAAGATTGTTCTTCTCTAAACTACCTGAGGAATAGGATGTTACGAAATTAGATTCATATTTTATTTCATGTGGAAGGCCGCATGTAATTATTGATAGCTGCTAGCAAATAAATTATTCTTCTAAAAAGATACTATATTCACGAGAAGGTCTCATGCATGTGAGTAACTGTTCACTCATTATGCAAACAATTTGTATTTTTACAGGACATTGAAATTTGTCTTCTTCCTCTTTGTATATTTTTTCTTCCCATTTATTCCTTGATTTCTTTTCTTCTTCCATCTTGTTTCCTAGGTCTTCATTTGATGTTTTGAATTCATTAAGAACCCTACAGTAGCATCCCACAACCGCTGAGTGGCGATAAATCGAGTTTAGTCTATTTTGACATAACACTTGTTCTTATGAAAAATTGACATTCTTCTTCTTTTTCCATCATCTATTGTTTGACCATTGTCAAATATTCAGTCCTATTTGTGAGCTGATTTGTTAGTTTCTCAATGAGCATTTCCCTTTGTTCTAACTTGAGTTTGAGGAAGTTTAATTCCTCATCCTTCTCTCTAATGATGAGTTCTTATCTAGATTTTAAAAAAGTCTATTTTAAGTGCTATTTTTTCTCCTTTTTAAAAGTTCATTAGGAAATGAGAATTCATCTTCTACCAAACGGGATTTCCCTTTCCATTTCCAAGATTCCCATTCTTCTTCTTCATGTGACTGTCTGCTAGTTCACCAAACTCTTGAAAATCATGTTCTTAAAATCTTTCATCTTCCTTCT
This sequence comes from Taxus wallichiana var. yunnanensis, assembly GCA_018340775.1. Lineage (NCBI taxonomy): Eukaryota > Viridiplantae > Streptophyta > Pinopsida > Cupressales > Taxaceae > Taxus > Taxus wallichiana. Next base: position 170,087,902 of record CM031236.1, read on the forward strand.
CCACCTCAGTTTGTTTTGGCTCAGGGATGAGTCATGGCCATCTTTTGCCAAAAACATAAGTAAATTATTTTTCCAACCCATCCTGTTCTATCATCTCTTCTAGAATTTTCCTAGATCTCTTATGAAATATTATTCTTTGGGGAGCTTCGAATTTTTGGAAATGGGTTTCATCCTAGAGATTCTTCTAAATTTCACTTCATGGTCTAGCTTAGGTGAATTTTCAAAGTGTCGAGTGAAAGATATTAGTTCTCTTAAAATCTGTTGCGGAGGAAGGATTTTATTTGATAGGCATAGTAGGTTCTATATCTTTAATCCTTCTTCCAGATCTCCTTCTTTTTGGTACATTACCCCACCTATTTCCTTCTTTTCCTTTGCAGGGGCATCAATATCCAAATTACTTGTAGGATAAAAAGGGGTTGGTATTCCCCTCCTGATAATATCAGGGTTTTTCTTAAACTTGTTAAGAAACTTTTCCCATTTTTCTTCGAAAGAAAATGGTGTTGGCATACCAAATGGATTAACCCATGATGTCTGATTATTCCAACTCCCCAGGAATACCTCTGAGCCATTGTCTAGATGGAGTCAAAAAGGAATCCTAGAATATTTACTATATATTTTGGTTTTGAATTCCCATACCTAAGATATATTAACATCTTAAGGACTTCTCTTCCCACAGTCCCAAATTGACCATCACAAGTTAAATACTTAACTACCCAAAATGCTACCCTGTCAAAGGGTTTGGGAAAGCTGGCCCTTCTAACCCCCTTTATGATTTTCTTGGTGTTATAGATATATTGGGGCTCAAATTCCCCCTCTTGTATCAGTTGACCAAAATAAGCTCAGACTTATTTTGGTCAACTAACCCCATTTTTCCTAATTTAGTGCTTCAATCTAGTTTTTCAGATATTTTAAGCACTTAAGGCTTCCTGAAAAAATCTCCATAAAGTGGGAAATTTCTTCCCCTTTCAAAAAATATAATGAAGTCTTTCTAACTCCTCATATTTTGAAAGTTACGGGCCAACGAGCCTTGGAAGGATTTTTTGCCAAAGGCGTACTAGCGGGCCTTGGGAAGACATTTTGACAAAGGGAAATATTGTGCAATCGATGGGGTAGTTGGAAATATTTTGGCATTTTTCTCAAATATAAATTTGGCCCGGCGGTCTATGGGGCATTTTGAAACTTTTACATTTTTGCAAAAACACAATTTAGAATTGCAGGTCTGCAAGCCCGTAGAGGATCTTTATGGAAAATGAAGAAAAATGCCTAAGGCTTGCAAAGGGACATGTGGCCATATTTCTAGTCAAAGTGTGAAGGCGGGTCATTGGAGGAACTTTGGAAATTTTGGCTTTTGTTTTGAAAAGGCATAAAGTATAAATTTAAGTCGTACCTCCGCCAATGCCAAGAGAAGCCACATGTCTAGTCTTTGTCGGTTGAGGGGAAGTGGGCCGACCAGGGGAACTTTGGATTTTTTCGACTTTCTTAAAAAGCACAATTTCAATCAGGCCCGTGGGCCATTAGGAAATTTGAAAACTTTTGTGAAAGGCGCGAGTGAATTATTGGCCTACGGATCCATTTTGTCAAATTAATTTTTGGCATTTTTGTAGTCTTGATGTAAAAATCTTCATACGGCCATATATTTTGATTGGGTGATCAAAATTCAACAAATTTAGTACCATTGGAAAGATCTCAACCTCCTCTACACCATGGATTTGGTAGGTAAAAATTAGGAAAACATATTTTCCCCATTAATACGGGAACTATTTTCTTAAACTACCAGGATTTTCAATTTTGGTCAGCCATTCTTCCTTCTTTAACATGAAAAATAAACATGGCAAACCATAATGGACAGATTGTAGGTGGATTTGTAGGAGCATTAATGGCTAGTGGTTGAGCTTCCAATCAGATTTCCTACCTCCTTTTCCTCTTCTCTCTTCGCTTGATCTATAAAAGTGAGATCTTAGCTCATTGTAAAGGGTTGGACATTTTTGTTTTGCACCCTCCCTTCTTCCCTTGTCTCAAGTGAATTTGTGGAGTTTTCAAACCTCCCATTTGAGTTGTAATGCAATCTTGCCTCTTGGCCATTGTAATTGATTGTATAAAATTCTTGGAGCAATAAAATAAGTCTGATGGATGATTTCAACCTCTCTTATGGTCATTACATCTTCCTAATATCTCATTGCAATTCTAGTTATCTATGCATGGATATTGTATTGCATTTTTAATGGTTTGTGTTTATTGTAAAGCAAGTGTTCATCATTCCTCGGTGCATCACCTCTGTTAGATTAGATTTTTTTTCTCGGATCTTGTCAACCCTATCTCCTTGGCAAGATAGAGTAGGTTTTAGAGTAGATCCTCTATAGTTTATTTGTGTGCACCTAAACCGAGGAATAGAAACCAGACTTCATCTGGAAATATCTCTCTATTTCAAAGTCCCACAATTTGAGAGATTCTCCATGTTATGCAATCACACTGAGAGTCTCAACATTGAGTTGTAGACACCTAGGGGTGCTATGATTTTGCACCAAAAGTTTTGGCATGCTCGGTGGGACAAAGAGGTCTCCATTTTTATTGCAGCAAGATTGATGTGCACTTGTTGTAATTTTTCAACTTGTAAGGAGCTTTGAAATTACACATCTCGCGACTCCAAAAGAGGAAAACTCCACCGGTTTTAGTAGTCTAGGCTTGCGTGATTCATGAGAAGAATTCGAATAGATCAAGAACTAGAGAAGAAGGATTGTTTGTCTATCTACACTTGTCCCTAGATAGAGGAAGGAGAGGAAGAAGAGCTCAAAGGTCTCCATCTCCACCAAATATAAATTTTTCAACACCTCCCCTTGGTAGGCCTTTCATTTAATTAAAAAGAATTCTTAGACCAATCGGAGGGCACAACCAAATCCTTATGTTAATTTCACTTACAAAGAGCCCACTTGCTCTCAATGCAAAAATCCAGTTCCAATTACAACGTTGAAGAACATTCCATATTTCACTGAAGAAAACAAGACTACTCCTATTGACCACATTTAAGACATTGCAAATGTCTGTGCAATTCATGAAATCATTGAGATGGACATTGCAGTCAAATTGTTAGCCTCTTCATTTAAGGGTAAAGCTTTGCAATGGTTCAGAGTCTAACAACAGGCTCTATTCAAAATTGGGACCATTTGTGCATGAACCCTCACAATTAATTTGGAGAAAAGGGGGATAACCTATCTCTATTGGAACAATTGAAAACCATTAAGAGGGCTCCTAATGAATAGTTGACATATTTCAACTTCAGATTTCAAAGGACATGGGATAGGATTCCATTGGCCGTGAGACCAACAAATCAAGGTGGTTTTATATAATTTCTTAAAGCTTTAAATTCTGATATTACCATGATGATTCAATTCATGGGAGGTGTAACCTTACCTGCAGCCTATAACATTTCCATTAGAACTGAAAATTGTTTAATTCAGGCTGGTAAACTTCCACCCAAGCCACCGATGCCTCTATATCAAGAACTAGGAGCTCTAATCACTAGTCAAACACCCACATTAGATCCCACACCTACTCCAAGGAATCGAGAGTTGATTTGAAGCCTCCACTTGCATCTTCTATCTCCTCAAATGAGCTCCAAGAAGTCTTGAAACAACTGCAGAACCTAGGAAACAAGATAGTGACTATCGAGAGACAACAAGCTTAGATTTCTAGGCCATATCAGCCTCGACTTCGGTATCAAGATAGGCCCCCATACCAGCAAAATAAACCACCAAGTCATGTCACAAATCAAATTTTGAACCAAGGACAACCTCAATCTACTAGGTCATTCTGACCATATGATCCAAATGTAGCTTCAACATCAAAAGCTTTAGTTCCAACACAAAACAAAATGGCACAGGAGTACGATGGGTGTTACCCCTGTAGACTACCTCATAATTAATCAACATGTTTCAATGGTGTAGTAACCAAGCCTTGATGGTACAGACCGTTGGTATGTCCCAAGAACCTAGTCAAGAGGAAAATCAGTAGCAAGAAGCTTAGCAAGAGACACCTCCAACTAAAACTATGTTGGTTAATTGGCAAACAGAAGACTTCTCTGGAGTTAACCTAGCCCTTTCTCAAAGTATAGCTTCTAATACAAAGTCCAAGAAAAGGAATATTAGAGAGTGACAATCATCAAATTTAAGTAATCCAAAACCCTCTATTACTCCACAAGGTATTGGCAATCAAAGTGCATCTCCCAATGTGTAAGGTCATCCCAAGCTACCTTCTACACCGGCTCAAATGCCAACCGTAATAGCCCATGTACAATAGAATAATATACAAGGAAAATCACAACAGAGATATAGATCATCTCCATTCAACATCATTGAGCAGATGAAGAGGACAAAGCTAAACATATCAATGTGGGAGTCATTGGCTATCCCAGGACAAAGAGACCTACTACAAATTGCTATGGAAAATTGGTCAACATCAAATCAGTCACCCAACCAACAAGAGAAAGTGCTTACCAATGCATCTCAGCCTGAAGGAAATCATGGAGGACAACAAGGTAAAAATTTGAATCCCCTACCATTCTATATATAATTGATCATTGGTGATAAGTTAGTGCATAATTACATGATTGATTCTAGAGCAAATACCTCTGTAATGCCAAAAAAATAGCTAATCAGTTCTTAAATATGAATTCATCTCCAAAGGTGTGGTGAAATTGGATGGGACAGTAGTAACAATAGTTGGAGTAATCAAATATTTGAGCCTCACATTCAATGCATGTCCCAATGTGACCATCCTGCAAGATGTATCTGTCATAGACTTTCCACCACACTTTGCATTGTGTTTGTCAAGAGATTTTACTTCTAAAATTGGAGGTTGTTTGTCTACTGATTGGTCACATATGTTATTCAGAACAAGGTATGGAACTAAGGCTAAAATCAGATCTGAGCATATTGCAAACTTCCATATTGAACCTCATACATCAAATCTAGTCAATTCAAATTGTTCAACCTTTGATCAAGAGGATCTTCCAAGCACTTTTGAAGTAGATAGAAAAGTTGGATGTATTCTAGAATTGACTCTTGATGAATGGGAAAATAAAATACATGCTTTTGACCCTTACAAAGAAATGGAGAAATCTGAGCTAGGAGTTTATTGTTTGCATGAAAATAATCATCCTCTTCCTAACATCACTAAGCTAGACCATAAGGATGATAACAAGGTATGTAAATTATTATTTGATGGCTCAAGAAGTAGACAAGTGTAGGAGGAGGAGCTATGCTTGCTCACCTCAAGGCATAAAGTATTACTCAGCTTTTTACTTCTAGTTTTCTTGCTCAAACAACACAGCTCATAATGAGGCTTTGATTTATGGGCTTCATTGGGAAAGGAAGAGAAGTATAAAAAACTTTCAAGTATTTGGTGATAGTGAGCTGATTGCAAATCAAGTCGGAGGAAAAGATGCTGCTAAGAATGATTTGTTAAGGAGCTACGAAATAGGGTATGGGATCTCATTGAAGATTTTGAAGCTTTTAGCATCAATTCCATTCCAAGAAAGAAGAATGAAGTAGCAGAGACAGACTAGCATAAATAGCAATAGCATTTGATGTTGTAGAAAGTATCAAAAGTGATAAATCTTAGCCTCATATTAAGGTGGTTGTAAGGCTAGCTGTCCCATATAACAATACAAGTTGGCAAGTCTTTGAGAATGACCAACAAATTATAAATTTTCTACAAGAAGAAGCTGAATTCTCCTCTAGAAACCAAGACAAGTTAAAACAACAATATGATGACCAAATTGTGCATCTGAGAACCAAAAATTACCAAAAGGTCTTGTGACCTTGGAGTCAATCTTCAACCCAAATGATCAGTTCTAGAAGGAAAAGGAAAACATTCAAGTAAAGGGTGAAGATTCAGAGCCCATTTCAGTAGATGAAGGAAAGATATTACAAATTGGGAAAGTAAGTACTCCACAAGAGAAAGTTGAATTTGTTCAACTTTGTCAAGAATTCCCAGATGTCTTTGCATGGACTTATAAGGATTTAAGAGGTTTCAACCCAAGATTGGCTGAGCATACAATTGAATTAAATCTTGAATCCAAGCCTATCAGATAGAAGCAAAGGCCAATGAATCCTCACATTGAACCTCTCATGAGGAAAGAGTTGAATAAGCTGATTGAGGCCAACATCATCTTCCCTATCAAGCATTCAAGTTGGGTTGCAAAATTGGTGCCTGTGAGGAAAAGAAATGGAGAAATCAGATTGTGTGTAGACTTTTGTGATCTAAACAGAGCATCACTCAAAGATCACTATCCACTTCCTTCAATGGAACAAATCTTGTAGGTTGTATTTGGTTCTGAAAGGTTTTCATTATTAGATGGATACTCAGGCTATAATAATGGTAAAAGAAGAAGATCAATTCAAGACATCGTTCACCACCAAATGTGGTACATATGCTTACAATAAGATGCCATTTGGATTGTCAAATGCTAGAGCAAAATTTCAGTGAGCTATGGATCTGGAATTCAAAGGATTAATCAATAAGATAGTGCTGGTGTATCTAGATGATATCAGTGTCTTATCAAAGAATACGACAGACCACCTCTTTCACCTCAGGCAAGTATTCCAAATATGTAGAAGGTTCGAGGTGGCATTGAATCCAAAGAAGTGTGTATTCTTGGCACATGACGGAAAATTTTTGGGCAACATTGTCTCAAGAGAAGGGTTAACACTTGATCCTGAAAGTGTTGAAGTCATCTAAAAACTTCCATTGCCACAACACAAGATATCTCTCCAAAGCTTCTTGGGAAAAATAAACTTTGTTCGAGATTTGTCCCTGATTTTGCCAGGTCTTATGAAGCCTTTGACAATGATGTTGAGGAAGAGTCTTACATTCAAATGGACAACGAAGGAAAAGAGATATTTAACACTATAAAGAAATAAATATCACAAGCTCCAACTCGTATCAACCCATACTTATTAAAGGACTTCATGTTGTATGCTTTTAGAGGATCGAGACACAATGTCGGCTATCTTGGTATAGCTGAACAAATAAAGATCAAAGCAGCCCATAACATTCTTGATCGAGCGTGGAAGATTATGAAGTAAGGTATTCTTTTATTGAAAAGCATGTCCTTATTATCATTAGGAGTTTGAAGAATTTCGAGACAGGTTGGTCTTGAACAACAAGATTCAACTGCTAGTGTCTCATGCTGGTGTCAAGGATTTTCTCCTAAACAAGGACTTAAATGAGAAGAGAACATGTTGGATCACTCGTGTAATGGAGTATGATATTGAAATCAAAGTGACCAAGCTAGTTCATGGCAAGGGTCTGTGTGAGCAGCTCGCTTCCAAGCAACAAACCGAGTCAGCGGATGAAGAAGAGGTTGTCCTATTAACACACAATGAGATAGAGCACCTAGCTAATGATGCACCCATTCCATGTTGGACCCAAAATTTGGTGAAATTTCTCCAAATAGGTTCGTGCCCTCCAAAAATGAAAAGAAAAAAGAAGGTACTTTAGATTACAAGCCACCCCGTATGCACTTTTTGATGGTGTTTTGTTTAAAAGGGAAACCAATGGAATCCTATTAAGGTGCATTGGGAGACTTCAAATTGAGAAGGTGTTACATGATTTCCACGATGGAGAAGCCGAAGGCCACTTTTCTCCGTGGGTAACAACAATCAAAATTATAAGGGCTGGTTACTATTAGCCTACGATGTTCGGGGATTTCTACTCATGCATCAAGAAATGCAAGAATTGTGCATTCTTCATAGGGAAGGATCAGCCATTCATGTAATGGGGACTAGACTTCATTGGAGTAATCAACCCAAATTCAAGTTAGGGCCACAAGTGGATACTTACAACAACTGACTATTTCACCAAGTGGACTGAAGCAACTTTGGTATTTAAGGAGGTAAATGAATCCAATATCTTGGATTTATATGAAGATATAGTCACTAGGTTTAGAGTTCCTGCCACTATCATATCAAATAATGCATTGGCATTCCGTGGTACAAGGATCATTCAATGCACTATCAAGAATGGTGTATACCTCAAGTATTTCATCAAACTATTACCCTTGACGTAATGGCCAAGTAGAGTCCAAAAACAAGAAGCTACTAAGAATTATCAGGACTCTTGATGAAAATCAGATAACTTGGCACACAAAGCTTAAATCAGCTCTATGGGCTGATAGGATCACACCCAAGAGATCTACAGAAATTATCCTTACAAATTGGTCTATGCGAAAGAGGCGGTTTACCTATATCATTAGAGCTTCCCACATTGGAACTCATGAAGTAGCTGCAGTTGTATGAGTTTGAACCCATTGAAATCAGGTATGCAGAGTTAATGGAACTAGAAGAAACAAGAGCACATGTAGTGCAGACCATGGAAAAATATCAAGCCTTAGTCAAAAGATGGTTTGATAAGAAAGCAAGAACAAGGACCTTTCAAGAGGGGGAATTAGTTCTAAAGTGGGATGTTGGCCATGCAAAGCCAGGAAAGCATTCCATGTTTGATGCCATTTGTAGTGGCCCCTACATGGTAACAAGATGTAAAAGTAGAAATGCCTTCCAAATCATCTATATTCGATGGTGAAAAATTACAGATTCCAGGTCAATGGGATCTACCTCAAAACTTCTACTAAAAGGAGCTTTTCAATTTCTCCAAGTGTGTATGCACATTGTCTTGTTGTAGTTTAGGTTTCAATTCCTAAGTGCTTTGGTGCACATGCTCTATTGCTTTTGGTGTATGATTGTATACAATTCATCTCACTCATGGAAGAGACTTGTGGCCACAAGAAATTAAATCTACAAGATATCCATTTTGGAGTAGGTTTGGATGTTTTCATTGCACTCCAATAGATTAGATTTGTAGAAAATTATATGAGGGAAAAGTTTCCGTGTTCTAGTCATCTTGTTACTCTATCAAATCTGAATCCAATATTTTCTTGCAAAGATAAGAGTGTATGCATTATAGAAGGAAATTCCAGATCAGATTTCAAATTACTAGGTAGAATCCATGCCCAATGGATTCTTAAAGGCCACTAATCATTTCATCTAGTAGGCGGTGATCCCCATGAGTCGCCAAATTATTGATCAAAATAATCTCACACTTATTTTTGGTCAACTAACACCATTTTTATCCTTTAGTGCTTTAATCTAGTTTTTTAGATATTTTAAGAACTTAAGGTTTCCTAAAAACATCTTCACGGTGGGAAATTTATTCCCCTTTCCAAAAATATAAAGACGTCCTTCTAAGTCCTCATATTTTGCAAGTTATGGGCAGGTAGGCCTTGGAAGGATTTTTTGCCAAAGACCAGCCTTGGAAGGATTGTTGCTAAAGGTGGGCCGACAGACCTTGGGAAGACTTTTCACTAAAGGGAAAGATTGCAGACTGATGGGGTGGCAGGAGATATTTTTGGATTTTACCCAAGTATAAATTCAAGCCGGCAGGTTTCATGAGGCATTTTGAAACTTTTAGATTTTTGCAAAAAGTGCAAATTACAATTACAGTCCACAAGCTGCGGAGAGAGCTTTGTGCCAAAGGGAGAAAAATTCCTGAGGCCTGCAAACAAACACACACTATATATTTCTAGTTAAAGCAGGAAGGCGGGTCATTGGAGGAAGTTTGGAAATTTTGGATTTTGTTTGGAAAATGTGTAAAGTATAAATGTAAGCCGCACTGCCGCCAATGCCTAGAGAAGCCATGTGTCGAGCCTTTAGTAGGCGTGTGAGAAAGCGAGCCGTGGGGAACTTTGGATTTTTGCCACTTTCTTAAAAAGTGCAATTTACATTTCGGGACCCCAAAGGAAATTTTTCCCAAAGTGGAATTTGGGCTGCGGGCGATCAGGGAAATTTTTGGAAATTGGAAACATTTGAAAAAGGCACCAAAGTGAATTTCAGGCCCATAGATCGATTTTTTAAAATTGTATTTTTACCATTTTTTCACAGTCTCGATGTAAAAATCTTCAGACGGCCATATCTTTTGACTGGTCACTCAAATTCAACAAATTTGGTACCATTATAAAGATCTCAACCTCCTCTATGCCATGGAAGCATAAAATATTATTTTTAGTAGGAATTTTTGTGTTAAAATTAGGAAAATTTCTTTTCCCCATTTTACACGAGATCTGTTTGCTTCAACTACTAGAATTTTTGGTTTTGGTCAGCCATTCTTCCTTCTTCAACTTGAAAAACAAACATGGGGAACCAAAATGGAAATATTGTAGGCAGATTTGTAGGAGCATTGATGGCTGGTGGTTGATCTTCCAAAAGGATTTCCCACCTCCTTTTCCTCTTCTCTCTTTGCTTGATCTATAAAAGTGAGAGCTTAGCTCATTGTAAAGGGTTGGACATTTTTGTTTTGCACCCTCCCTTCTTCTCTTGGTTACAAGTTAATTTGTGGAGTTTTCAAACCTTTCATTTAATTTGTAATGTAATCTTGCCTTTTGGCCATTGTAATGGACTGTATCAACTTCTTGGAGAAATAAAATAAGTATGTGCATGATTTCAACCCTCTCTTATGTTCATTGCATCTTTCTAATCTCTCATTGTAATTCTGGTTGTATGTGCATGGATATTGTATTGCATTTTTAATGGTTTGTGTTTATTGCAAAGAAAGTGTTCATCATTCCTTGGTGCATCACCTCTATTATATTAGGTTTATTTTCTCACATCTTCTCAACCTCTGTCTCCTTAGCAAGATAGAGTAGGTTTTAGAGTAGATCCTCTACAATTTATTTGTGTGCACCTGAATAGAGGAATAGGAACTGGCCTTCATCTAGAGAGCTCTCTCTATTTCAAAGTCCCACACTTTGAGATATGATCCATGTTATGCAATCACAATGAGATTCTCAACATTTAATTCAAGACACCCATGGATGCGGTGATTTTATAGCAACAATATCAAGGTTACCATAAGATATTTAAGGGTTCCTTGACAGAGTTGGGACATGCACAATTAGTATTCTAGATACATCACTCATTGTATTGACAAAGTAAAAGGAATTATAATGCTTCTAACTTTAGTTTTGGATTCTCCTAAATTTACAATGAATTCCATTACTAATTTTTTATTGTACCTTGAGAACTTTTTTAGGAACTCCAGCCACCCTGCTCATCCAGAAATGGCTTCCACTTTTTCATCTGCAAGAAGTTGTGTATCATCCTTTGCCTCTGAATTATTTTTAATCCCCATGGAAAAGAGGACAATTTGAATTCTTCCTTCTTCAAATTCAGAATTAGCTACAGAACTACTGGATTTAGCTTCAGAACTATTGTGTTTAGTTGTGGAACTATTGTGTTTATCTATAGAATTGATGGGTTTATCTGCAATTCAAATAAAATTCTTCGACTTCTTCTTTGAAAGTCTTCTGCAACTGCTTCACAACTTTGTTTATTCCACCCAAATGATATGTAATTATAAAGATGTTGCCACTTTCTTATTCTATCAACATCAACCTCATGATTACTTGCTTTTAATCATAATACATAATAAATGACTCATCATACTCGAATTTTTAAATCAAGTATAATCACACATGCAAACTTTTAATTTAACCTTTAATAAGTTCAAGACATAATTACCATCATTTGTTGATGTAATCCCTCCATCTTGATGACTCATCATTCCTAAAAGTGAAAAAGGAAAAACGGTTAGAAAAGACAACTGGAATTTGAAAAAAACTTTTTATTTTATATTAGCCATTTATTGAGGAGACCAATCACCATTGTTGGTTTTAAATTGATCTTTGAGATATTTTTTGGGGAAGAGAACGCCATTTACTGGTTTTCATTCCTTCCCTTTTTTAATTTTTATTTTGGGAAGAGAACGCCATTTGCTGGTTTTCATTCTTTTCCCTTTATTTTGATCAATGTATCGATCATTTTATCATTTTGGAAGAACAGGGTTCTTCCATATGATCAAATTCTTTGTTTGCTTCAATATGCTTCAAGAATTCATCCCTAGTAGGAGGCTTCCTATAAATTTTTAACCTATGTCCATTAACCAAAAGTGTCCTTTTGTTTCTATCAATGGGTAGTAGCTGAAGAGAGTCATTGTCAAATATCTTATCAACTTTGATAGAGTCCTAGCCATCTGGTTCTCAACTTTCCCTTTAATTCTTGGTACTTGGAATCAAACAAGAATGCCCAATATCCTACCTTGAATTGAATTTTCTTGATATATGCGTCATATAACCGCTTCCTTTGATCTTGGATTATCTCTGTCTATTGAAGTGCTTCCATTCTCAACTCATCCAATTCATTGAGTTGAAGAATTCTTTCCTTTTGTGCTACATCCAACTCAATACCCACTTTAGCTACTGTCCTCAATGTTTTTAGTTCAAATTCAATAAGTAATAAGGGATTTTTCCCATAGACTAACTCATATGGTGAAAACCCTATTGTAGTCTTCCAAGTTGTATTATAAACCCAAACAACCTCAGGTAGTCTCTTTACCCAATCTCTTATGTCTGATTCAATTATTTTGGTAAGGATGTTTTCTAATTCTCTGTTTGTTACTTCTGTTTGTCCATTTGATTATGGGTGATAGGGAGATGACTTCCTATAATTGATATGATAGTACATTGTGAAGGATTGGATCATATTAGACATGAACTAGATGGCCCCGATCTCAAACTATACTCCTTAATACACCAAACATCATCATAATTTTGTGCCAAAGGAAATCAACAACTACTTCTTCAGTGGCATTTTTAAAGCTTGCACCTCTACCCACTTTGTCACATAATTAGTACACATAAGAATGTGCTCCTTTTCTTATGAAGGAGGACTAAAGGGACCAACAAAACCTAGCCCCGACCTTTTAAATGGTTCAATCACTACTTGAGGTTGTAGAGGAATTTCACTGGTAAAGTTTGGATATCCCATCCTTTGATAGGATCAGACCACTTGATATATCTCTTCACATATTTATATAGAGATGACCAATAATATCTAGTGCAAAATATCTTCTCGAGCTATTCTTTTTACTTAAAAATTTATCAACTTAGTTCATCATGACATGCCCTCGGTATGTCAAGGATTTCATCTTCTCTCACACACCTACGTAAAACCAAATCAGACCACATTTAAACAACAATCCATTTAACCTTTTAAATTGTGCACTAGTTTTGATCAACTTCTTCATTTGTTTCAACTTCCCTATTGCAAGATAATTTTCCATATCAACAAACCATGGTGTATCGTAAAAAAAAAAAAAAATTCATGTTGAAAGTTGTGCTTAATTGGATCTTACTCCATTGTAGTGGTCAATCTTGATAAGAAATCAACTACCACATTATATTTTCCTAGATTATCTACTATGTTAATATCAAATTCTTATAAAAGTAATAACCATAGATTCTAATTATCCTACCTCCAACCACTAGTTTGTTCATTAAGTATCTAATTGTTGAGTGATACGTATGTACAAATATTTTGTACCCTATCATATAATGTCTCGAATTTGTTAATTGCATGAATCACAAAGAAGAAATTATTTTTCAAAGGTAGTGTAATTTCTTTCGGTGGGAGTAAGATTTTTACTAAGGTAGTAAATAACATACATTTTCCTTTCTTCATCTTTCTGTCCCAAAATTCAACTTATTGAGTTATTTTAGGCATCTGTTTGGATGTGAAAAGGTTTCTCCCAATTATTTCCTCTCAATATTGGGGTAGTGATTAATTTGTCTTTAATTTTCTCAAAATCATGTTGACACGTTTCATCGCAACAAAATTCACAATCCTTGGTAAGTAAACTAAACATGGGGAAGAAATGTTACTAAAATCCTTAATAAAACTCTTATAGTATCTAGCATTCCCTAAAAATGACTTGATATCTATGGGGGTTTGGGGAATAGGAAAGTCTAAAATAATCCTGATTTTGTCTTGGTCAACCTGAATTCCTCTTTTTGAAATGTGGTGTCCTAATACAATCCCCTCATCAACCATCATTAAACATTTCTCATGACTAAGAGACAAATTGTGTTCCTCACATCTTGTTAGTACTCTTTCCAAATTCTTCAAAGCATCATCAAATGTGTTTCCATGTACAATAAAGTCATCCATGTATACTTCTACACAATCATTCATTAGGTCTACAAAAATTGCTAATACAACTCTTTAGAAGGTTCTTTGGAGCATTATATACTCGAAATGGAAATACCCTATTGGAAAAGGTACCCCATCGACAAGAAAAGTTTATTTTATCCCGATCCTCGGTAGTAACTTTGATTTGATTATATCCACTAAAGCCATCCAGGGAAGGAAAAATATTGTTTACTCTGAGGTTGTCCAAAACTTAATCTATGAATGGTAAGGGATATTAATCTCTTATTGTGGCTTTATTCAACTCCCTATAAACAACACAAATTCTCCATTTTCCATTATTTTTAGGAAAAATTACAAGAGGAGACACCCAATGACTATATGAGATAAGGTAGATAAAACCTACTTATAATAGTTTTTCAAATTCCTACTTGACTATGTCCCTTAAGGCTAGATTAATCCTTCTCTCGAGGTTGCCTAACTAGTTTAATGGTTTCAGTATAGATGTGATGAGTACAAATACTTGGATGGATTCTTTTCATTTATTTATAGTCCCAAGAAAAATATCTAGTATGATCCTTCAGAACATCAAACAATTTAGTTTCTTCATCATTCTTCAACTAGCTATTAATGTTCAAAATTTTACATGGTTGAATCTCAACATGTTTGGTTCCAATCTGTGATGAGCTTATTTGTTGATAAGGTTTCATTAAGGTGTTTAGTAGACATGGATTTGGTAATAACATATGATATGAAGATACATCTCCAAAATTCCCTTGACAAATAATACTGGACAAAGGACAAGAGGAAGAGTTATAATACTTATCTTGTTATTGGTCAAACTCCTTGAATCATTGTTTTCCAAAATTCCTCACCATTTCTGATATCTTTAAAACTGAAACTACTAACTCTATAGCTAGTTCCACTCCTCCCCAATAGAAATATTATTCCTCCAGAGAGAAATTATTTGCATTTGTATGGGATTTTTGTTGTTATGGTTCCGGAGATAAGTCCTAAGGTTACGGAACTAAGTCCGCCGATTAGGAACTAACCTAGATTATTCCAATTTCTAAGGACACTTGGTGTTCATTCAATGGTTTATTAATCATATCTTCCATCTCCCATACATGATCCTACAACGTTGTCATAGGAAAAGAAGACATATTTTTTTATTAGTGCGGGATCATAACCCCACATTACTCTTGATCATCAATAAAAGGTCGTGCGAGTGAGGGGTATAAAGAAATTTTATTAGAACTCTTACCATTTGAGATAGTCATATCACCCGATCTACAATCAATTAAGGCGATGAATCGTATCTAACCATGGTCTACCCAAAATAGTGGGATAACCAATTGTTTTACCTTTTTGCTGTAATATAAGGAAGTCCACCGAATATTCCCATGACTCCACCATAACTACCACATCTTCAATAAATCCTTCCGGTTTCGCTACACAGGGTGGTTTCCATCTGCAATATGGTGTTAGTATGTTAGATACCTATTAATGGTAATGTTTTCAAAGTGTCCATTGTCATGACATTTATAGTTGTTCCCAAATCAACCAAAACATTATGTATATATTTATTCCCTATAGAGACGAAATAATAGGGCTACAAAGATCTCCATATTTGGGAAGTAAGAGTTTTCCTACTAATAAATCAGCAAGTTTCCCATCTAGTTTAATAGTCCTTGGGTACTACTTCTTCCTTCCAGGTCTTATTTAACATAGCATCTTGATTAAATAGCTAAACTCCAGAATGTCCTTGATTACTTGTAACAATGGTATTTCAATATTTAATTTCCTCAACTCCTACACCAACTCAGATTCCTTGGTCCATATAGCTTCTTGAAATCTCTCTGGGAATGGAGTTTCAGCAGAGTTTCTACCTGACTCCTTATCTTTTTCTTTTCCTTCTTTCTTGGGAACAACCGCACTAGGGGTTCAGTTTCTTCTATCATTTTAGTAACTATAATAGGTGGACTGCTAATTAATTTTCCATATCTGGTTTGAATATCTTGACAATCCATGGAAATTAGATCCACTAGTTTTTTGTGTTATGTCCCATAAACATGAGTTGTTTGTATGTTTTTGGGATTAGCAAGAATCAAGTCAGTTGTCTTGGCATTTTTGTGAAAACCAAATTTTTGCTTTGTTAATTTTGTGCTAGGGAACCCATTATGGATTGTTGATTCCGATTGGGATATGTACTCCCTTGATCATAATTATTAGGGCTCCATCTCGATTGTGATCAAGCATTCGGTTACCTTGAACAAACCATGGTTTTTGGTGTCCTTGGGCATACCAAGATTGTCCCAACCAATCTTGACGATTCTATGTTGGTTGAGGGACCTAAGGTGGTCATCCCCACTTTGTGGTACTATCTAAGATGCCCATGGCAACATCCAAGGATTAGGATATGACCTAGGCATGAACTCCCCACGGTTACGTTGTCTCGAACAAAATTTACTTCTTCTCGATGTAGATGGAGTTCTAGTTTGTTTCAGACTGATTTTTAATAAATGGAAGAAGAGAACAGACATTACTCTCATAGTCCCTAGATTCATAGATAAGACACATTTATGTTTTATCAAGAAGACAATATCTTATTACATGCTTCTTCATGCATCTAGGAAAATACATAGCTAATGGTTCAGTTTTATCATTTTATTTAGCTTGCAATCCATCCATGGTGGAGGTTAATTGAACTAAAATTTTTGTTTTAACGTTTTCCAGCTCATCCATCAGTTTGTTCATATCTAGGTTCAGACTTTTAACTATTTTTCCATTTCTAAGTCCACCCCTTCTTCTTGAATATCTTCTACAAATGTCTTTAATATCATTCATTATTAATTGATAAATTTTTCCACCTCCCATCAAATCAAGGGCTTCCCTAAATTGATCATCCATACCTTTAAGAAAAATGGTTTAGCTTAACTCTTCTTGTAGTACAAATCCACATCTTTTACTTACAAAGATGAATCTATCTAAATAATCTTCCATATTCTCATCCTCCTACTTGATTTTGAAAAATACTTCCTTCTTATTCCTCCCTCTATAGTGGTCTTGATACTTTTCTAGGAAGACAACTTCCATTTGTGCCCAAGTGGTAATAGAATTATATGTTAATCGCATAAACCAAATCATTGTTGCATCCTTCAAGGTGGATGGAAATAACTTGATCTTCTGATTATTTGTTTTGTAATCATAAGTACAAAATAGTACTTTAAATTCAAACAAAAATTGGTCAGGATCTTCAGATGACATTCCTCTAAATGTGGGTAAATGTGCAGGTGAAATATTCTTCAAGGGTGTATCATCATCATCCAACATAATTGGATAAGTAAAGGTCCTATCAGGGTCTATTTCAGCTTCTCATGTCATTTCTGCAGTACCTTCTAGACTTTTCTCCGAATCAATATGGTATGTGATCTATTTTGGAGAAGGTGAAAAGACATGAATAGTAGGTTGACTACTCAATTGTGAATCAAAACTTTCTCTAAATGGGTCTTCGGATATAATCCTCTTTTTAAAGGTTCCACTTCCTTCTCGTGAATGATCTAAGAATGCCAAAGGTTGCAATTGTGCTTATGGTCTAGTAGGGGACAATGGTGCTTCTAATTCTTGGTCAAATTTCTTATTTGATCAAGAAGATGCTGATGATTGTTGTCTAGATAGTTTTTAGATGAATCTACCCTTGGAGTCTCTTGGTCTACTAAAAACTTGTATGATTTCGTAGGGAAGATTATTCAATTACTATATGTATGATTTTTTCTCTTGTTGACACCTAATTGGAAAATTCTAACTATCACTCCCGAAATGGTGCAAAACATGATGGGTGTCGTTATTCCTTCATTTAATAAACTCTTTGTTTATTTTATATTCAAACCAGTGTGTCCAAAGCTATATGCAATAAGAAACTATTAGTGATCTAGTAATTGACTATAGGTATTTTTTATTTTATTTTTGGGGTTTTTTTCCGGTGTCCTTAGGATTCCATGGCGAAGCCTTATTATCTCTATGCTTTGTAAAGAAACTTTCTGAAATAAACACTCATTGCTAGAATGAATTTCTCGGAAATAAAAACATAATGCGATAAACATACATTGCTTGAAATAAACATATGCTTGAAAATGATGTGAAAAGTTTGCAAGGAAATGAAAATATAGTTTATAACACTTGCGAGGATGAGTATAAAACATAGTTAAACTTAAGGAATCAAAAACATTTAGATAATTAATGATCTTCACTTTTATCTTTAGAAATATAAATACCAATAAAACCAGAATCTTGGTTATTAGAGGAGTGGGCCCTTCCTCCACCTTGAATCGGATTTGACAAAGTGATATTCTCTCAAAACGAAGTGGTTATTTTATTACTAAAATATTCTGTCTTACAAAACCGTCATTGGATCTTTCTATATCTCTATCTCTATGTATCTATTCTCTTCTCCTAAATCTACTAACAGTCGTTGTATATATATTTCATTCAAAGATACATTTATAACCATAGCTATTCTATTGATTCAAATGGAACCGAATTATGCCCAAAATAGATGTTGAATTTAGAACCTTGTTGGATGTATAGTTGTCGATAAGTTATCCCTAGATCTTCAAGTATGAAGAATTGGAAATATTCTACTCTGCTCATTGGATGTTGTCAAAATAAATAGATTCCCATTGGTTCCAGAACTTTGGAGAAGTTCTGGAACTAAAGGGGACTATTCTTGATCTAACCGTGAAAGTTCCGGAGCTAAACGCAGGAGTTCGGAACTAAGTGTTGGAGTTCCAGTAACTAACTCTAAAAGTTCTCGGAACTAAGTCCGGAAGTTCCTAACTAAGTCTGTATTTAAACCAAGGCTCCAAAAACATGTTGATCACTTCATACTTTCTTCTCAAACTGATTATGATCTGTTTTATTACAAATAATTGAATTTCCACACACTTTGTTAGGAATTACAAAGTTTTTAAAGTTTAGAACTAAATTGAACAGAGAGATGGATAATTACATCCTAACATACATTAGATAAAAAAAGTCACAAAATGTAGTCAAACTTGATAAAAAGGAGATTAAAATAAGATCATTTATTGCGCATTAACAAGGCATATTTTGGCCCTATCATATACCTATAGGGGAATTAGTAAGATTTTTTGGCACATATTGTTGGCCTTCTAGGAGGGCTTATTGAATATCATTGACTAAGATCATAGGAGAACTATATAAATCCCTAAGCTTAGCTATGACAACCTCATCATAAATAGGATTGACTCTAAAATGAGACATGATGAGGGAAAATAAAAACTCTGCTAACCATTAGGGTATAAAAGAGGAATCAAAAGAAAAATGTTTGAAATGTAGGGTTCCCCAAAAGGATTAGCGAAACATAGGGGTTTTAATTAGTTTATAAGTTAATCTAAATATAAAATAAGTGCTATATTGAATTTCTATATCTAAATATTATTATTTAATATTTAAATGAATTGAAATAATGGAAATATGAGGGATATGGTACTAACCTTGAATTAAATTACCACACTAAGTGTTGGGCTGTAGTAGAATAGTATGCGTCTTGGGTGAGATGTGACTGAATGGCCTCAGGAAGGGAAGAAATTGAATGTTTTTCTATACTAAGGTGCTTGGAAAGATATTGGGGCACCCTAGGGCACCACTGTCACATTAGCTAGAACTATAGATTGTAGAAAATCTCGAACTTGAATTCGACAGTGTCGTAATATATCTCAAATATTTTCGCTCCTATCACATGAGTGTCATAGTAATGTTGCCTATGTTTCTATAAATTCTACCTACAAAACTCTATCTAAAGCATCAATTTCTTAAAAATAAAAATGCATATGAATAGGTCAGGATGACCTCAGCTTCCAAACTAGTAGTCTTACATTGAGCACTACACTACATTTCAAACCCAATGTAGTTCTATGTGCGTGTATGTGTAATGTTTTACCTAGGATGCCCTAGCACCAATTATGTGGTAGTAGCGGCAATAACTATATGTAGAAACAAAAATTGTGGACGGAATAAATAAAATACAACACTTTCCCCTAATGGATTATTTGAAGCATATGTAGAATATGCCCAAGTGTAGTCCCTTTCCTTAGTAGATAGCTGCCCTTGATAGTGAGATGTTTGCCCATAATTTACCCAAGATGTTATGTTTATATAGGGATCTCTTGTTTGAATTTTGACACTAGTGAGCCGAAACTACTGACTATGACCTGGAGGAATACACGGGGTAAGCTGTTAGGAATGACCTCAAATAAAGAAATTAATACCACAAATCACAACGACATAGCACCCAATATCACAAACCCAGGGCGCCTGGGTGCCCTCTGATCTTGCTGCACACCCCATCTTAGACCTAGAGATTACAACTAAGAACATTATCACACCCAATACACTTTGAAAGATGCCTAAAATTGGAGAGGTGAATGATGAATGAACAAGGAAAACAACAATGATGCCTGATTAACCGACAACACGACCAAATGATGGGTCGATAGTGAGCACTTTTATTAGAAGAGATTCATATATAAAATAACATACCTGGCAGCGATATTAATGTAATAGTAAGTGTGAAATTTTGTGAGTATATTATTGAGGATTTTCTACTAACACAATATATTTACACTAGTTCAGACACAATGAGTGAGTTTAGACTAGTCTACGAACTCCATACACAAGTGACATTTACAGGACATGGTGTCCTTCGAGAAATTCTACGAAGCGGTTACATGAATGGGGGTTACAAAGTGGGTGTGACTCTCTACACTTCTTTGTCTAATGGGATTGGATTTCCCAAAAAACTAGGAAAGTAAATATATATCTTCACACATTTCAGTAGAAGCAGTAAAATTTGGAGGTTACAATGCATTTCCTCCCTATACATCTTCAGCCAAGGTGGCGTGAGATCACCCAAAAAAATCACGACAGTACATGATATCCTTCTACACCCTTTTTCTCGACATGGATCAGGTGGACGTGTTCCATTTACACTTTTCTAGTGTATTTTACATTTGCATACTTTAGACATGCATATTTTACACATCGTTTTTACATACATCCATATTTGACTACTTGATCATTTTCTCCTTGTAGGTTCGTCGTATGATAAAAAAGTAGTCAAATTGGGGAAAACATCATCAACAACAACAATAACAAAAACAACAACAACAATTAAAATAACAAAAACAACAACAACAATGACAACACACCGCTAAAATCACTTGCCTTTACTAACCATGCAAGTACACTACACACAACAAGAACTACATACACATTCATGCGTAGGTTAACTCATCACTTTTTATGCAAATTTTTCACCTTTAGAATCCAATCTCCTCCACATTTTTCTTTTTTTCATTCTATGATTGAGTCTAGTCCATTGACACGTCTTCTTCTACACTTTACATGGATATCAAGTACGCATCTCTATCTATTTTATGTTATCGAGCTTTCCGCTCACCAACATAAAGTGGGTGAAACTGTAGACACAAAATTATACACTTTACACATAATTTAGCCTAGTATTATAATACTATTTAGAAGGTTCTCAAGTGTACAAAGTACTAATTAATCCCACCTTTTGACCATTTTTATTTGATATTTTATTTCATAGTTCTCGTGTATTTTTCAGCACTTATCCGTCAATTTTGCAGCTATAATGTCATTCTAGCCCAAAATCGGGTGCCCCACTTATCTTGAGGCACCCTTGGGTTCCCGCCCCGGTTTGAGGGCACCGATCTACACAAAATCCACCTTTGATCCTTTTGGGTCTTTTCTAGTTGTTGGTCATCTTTATCTTTTTCTAGTTGGCCTTATCGGGATTAATTATGAAATTAAGCATGAGAGCCCTATAAATATAAAGTTATAAGACCATAATGAGTGCATCCTAGATCATAACATTACACACTAATATCACTCCATCTAGAGTTGCATTTATTACATCACTTGCATCCACATAGTGTCATGTATCAAGGATAGGAGATCTCGCATCACACACAATGCATGGGGGTGATTATATTATGTTCTATGTGCACGTGCTATTTACATTTTATATAGTTACTATTGCTCCCTCTTTCACAAAGTGCGACTCACATGAGATAACATAGGAGACGACAAGCACACACATACCAGAACTACATCCGGGTTTGAAATGTAGTGCATCACTCAGTTATGAGACCAGTAGTTTGGCAGTTGAGTTCAGTCTGACCCATTCATTTATAACTTTTATTTTTCTTGGGTTTTATACTTCTCTTTGCATTGTAGGTCATTTTCTAGGTCATTTGGTAGATCTAGCATGACAAATAGGGAAGATTCAAAACCAACTTGCAACCATATTAGTTACAGATTTTGAGCATTTATAGTGATCATAACACCTAGATTGTAGACCAGAGCACCTAGGGGCACCCGAATACACTCCCAGTGCCCCAGTCATTTCAAATCTTTCATATTTTCCCTTTTAGGGTCCCCAGTGTTCATCTCTAGTTACGGATTTTATTCTCGGACACTGTGACACTGTGAAACCATCTACAACAATTAGATAATCCATTTCTCTCTACTCTCTTGCACATCTAGGGTTTCATTTTACTTAGCATATTTATTTGTATCTACTTTATGTTATTTACTACATTTATATAGTTTTTAGTCTTCTTAATTAGATGAACTAGTGTATCTAGTTCTTAGCACATTAGTAGAAGGTTGCGGGTCCTCAAAAGTAAAACCAAGGTGAGCTAGGTTGGCATGGGAACATGTTGTTTCATCATGGGTAGGATCAAATGTGACATGTTCCCAATACGAGTCATGAATGAAAAGGGTACAAGTGAAGGGTGGGTGAACTAATGATGGAGCTAAGGATGGGTGAATATTTTTCATGGATGGAACATGTAGTTGATGTGGAATTATAGTTGTAAAAGGAGTTAGTGTAGAAGGGATAGCATCTAGTAAAAAACTAACCATCTCAAGTGGTGGGAAATGAGTTTGATCATCCATAGGCTGAGGTTAATCTATAATATCAATGCGAGGAATAGGAATGCTAGTATGAGGGTCGGGAAATAATATTGGAATGGTCCACGATCTCATAAAATAGTATAATCAATATGCTCATGTAAGAATTTGATGCAACGATCGACAGTATAAGAAACAACTTGCATGGCGTGAATCCATGGTCTACATAGCAAGCAATTGTATGAGACAGGAAAATCAATGACAAAGAAAACAATAGGGAGAGTCTTAGGACCTACGGTTAAAGGTAAGGTAATGTGGCCTAAACATGGACAAACAGAACCATCATAAGCACAAATAGAAATTGAAGAAGGGCTAATGTCATGAGTAGACAAACCTAAGGCTTAGACAAAATACATAGGGTAGTGCAGTTAAGCTCAAATCCTTTATCGATAAGAGTAAACTTGTGACATAATATTAAAGATGCAAGAATTGATGTAAAGTGGTGATTCATTGTCAAAGGGATGAATGTCATCCGGAGGATTTCCCCTTAATGTTATATGTTGAGAAAAGGCCCCGGAAGTTGTGTCATATAGGGAATCAATGCATGTCGGCGAAACATCGTGTAGTAGTAAAAGAGGATTTGAAGACGATGAAGCAAATCGGGATGGTTAAGTTGGCATTCATTGATGGATATATTCATGATGGTAGAATGAAAAAGCCCTAAAAGGTGGCGAAAAGAGATGTAGAGTTCACCAAAATGATTAAATAAAATGTAACTAATGTGTTAAGAAATAGTTAACCTAGTTAATCTAATAAAGAGATCTAAAACATTTTATAAATGCAATCAATAACATAAAGTAGATGCAAATAAATATGCTAAGTAAAATGAAACCCTAGATGTGTAAGAGAGTAGAGAGAAATGACTTAGTTGATTATTGTAGATGGTCGCACAGTGTCGCAGGTCTGAGAATAAAATCTGGAAGTACAAAGGAACACTGAGGGACCCTATGAGGGGCAGATCTGGAAGATCTGAAGTGACTAGGGCACCTGGGAGTCTATCGGGGTGCCCTAGGGCACTCTAGTCTACAATTTGGTTTCTTTGATTATTGTAAATGGTCAAAACCTACAACTGGTATGGTCATAAGTTGGTTTTGAATCTTCCCTATTTGTCTTATTATATCTGCTGAATGAGCTAGGAAATGACTTGCAATGCAAAGAGAAGTATCAAACCCTATAAAAAAAAAAGATGCAAATGAATGGGTAGGACTAACGTCAACTGCAAAACTAGTGGTCTTATCATTGAGTGTTACAGAAGTTACATTTCGAACCCGGATGTAGTTATGGTGTATGTGTGTGCATGTCATGCCCTAGGTTCTCTCGTGGCGATGACTTTGTGAAATAAAGCAAGCAATAATAACTATAAAAATAGAATCCCTTCCCATATGCGGTGTCTCGATGCGGATCTACTAGCCTTGATGCATAACACTATGTGGATGCAAGTGATGCAATGGATGCAACTCTAGATGGAGTGATAGTAGTGTGTTATGCTAGGACCTAGGACCCTCATTATGATCTTATAACTTTATATTTATTGGGATCTTAAGCTTAATTTTGTAATTAATCCTGACAACGCTAACTAGGAAAAAGATAAAGATGATCAACAACTAGAAATGAACCAAAAAGGAGTGAAAGAAGATTTTTCAAAGATTGAGGCGCCTAGAGTGGGACCGGGCGCCCAAGACAAGTCAGGGCGCCATGATTTTGGGATAGAATGACAGTGTAGTTGTGAAATGGATGGATAAGTGTTGGAAAATACATG
Source organism: Taxus wallichiana var. yunnanensis (assembly GCA_018340775.1). NCBI lineage: Eukaryota > Viridiplantae > Streptophyta > Pinopsida > Cupressales > Taxaceae > Taxus > Taxus wallichiana. The sequence continues at coordinate 170,112,712 of CM031236.1, forward strand.
GAAATTACGAAATAAAATAGAAAATAAAGATAGCTAAGAAAGGTGGGATTAATTAGTACTTTGTACCCTTAAGAACCTTATAAATAGTAGTATAAGACCGGGCTAAATTATGTGTAAATTGCATAATTTTGTGTCTACACTACGAGACTATATGACATAGTTAAACTATTGTTATCTAAATTTAGCCTTTAATCACATGGGAAATTACATGCATAAAATATGCAGATTCCAACAATTCTGAAATTACCAACACAAGAAATTAATTGACATTAGATTGAGAAATGAATCTAATATGTTGTTGAGGTGAATAAAACAAAGTCATTGGAAAATAGGTTAAACGACACCATCTGTTATGATTTTCTTGTGAGAAAGAAAGTGTGGTAAATAATTATATAAAACAAGAGCAGCAATACTACTAAGTACCTCCGCAGCTAAATTGACAATGTACATTAGCTGGATTTGGTATACATTCATAATAATATTGTATAATAAATTCTTAGATCGATTTTCCCAGGTCTTGTGGTCTGAAACACTTCACAACAAAATGAAACAAAGGAATATGGTGCAGCCTGTTGCCGCTGATCTTTCAAAATTGCTTGATGGTATTTTAGAGGGCGCAAAAACAATTTCGGATCAAATAATATTCTTATTTGGCTAGTTTTAAGGAAACTAAGAAATTAATTTAGTGACGATTTCCTTTTCATTTCTGTTTTTTCAATATAAAATCCTTTTTCCTGATAAACGTTCCTCATTTTATTCGGTCTGGATTAGAAATCCCAAATAAACAGCCTCTCTAGATAAGTACACACAGTGGCCATAGATATCTTAAAAGAAGTGGGAAATGATCATTGGGCTACAATGGGGATTTTAACAATAGCAAATGTCTTATAAAGATTGGTCAAAATTTCCGCAAATGACATGGAGTGCATAAATATTCTCGAAGGGATGATGGACTTGGCTAAATTTATTAAGATGCTGAAAGATATGAATGTTGAATTCCGTGAAGAAATTTTGTCAAAAATGTCCCAAGCTCTTCATTTGATAGTTGGTGGTGCAGTTTTGTCCCATTCCTTTATCCAATGAAACAAAATAGCTAAGTATGTGACGAACTTAAAACTATCATAAATGTTATATCATCATAAATACTAATGATATCATGCTTTTCTCAGATTTGTTGAAGGTTGTAACAAACATTAGACAATTGAAGACTTCAGCAAATTAAATCCAGGGCATGAAAAGTTAATATTTCAACAAAGTGAACATTTTGGTGATTTACAACTCCAGGCACTTTAGTGAATTTAATATTTCGAGGTTGTAAGACTTTGGCAAATTGAAGGATATAGCATATTAAAAAATTCAGTAATTTGAGCAAGTTTAATATTCAAGGGAATTCAAAACTTACGTCCATTAAAATTTTTAGCTAACTACAATTACAGAAACTTCAGCTAGTTGAAGAATATTTTAGCCAACTAAATTTATAGCAATTTTAGCTAGTCAAAGATCTCGGCGAGTTGTGGAATTCAGAAAATTAAAACTCGGGCATATTAGAAAAATGACTTTAGCCAGTTGAAGACTTCCGCTAGTTGAGGTTTTTAGTGAATTAAAATTGATCGTATCCAGTTGATGACCTCAGCTAGTTGGATTATTTTAGCGAAACAAAACTGAATTTAGCCAGTTGAAGACTGCGGCTGGTTGAAGTTTTTATCGAATCAAAACTGACTTTAGCTAATGGAAGTTTTTATTGAATTAAAACTGACTTTATCCCATTGAAGTCCTCAGCAAGCTAAATATTTCAAGAATAGAGGACTCCAGGATATTGAAAAATCAAGCAATTTAAAACACAGGTGACCATAGCGAAGTGAAGATTTCGGTGAATTAAAACTCCAGCAACTGTAGGGAATTGAAATTACAGCAGACCGTAATGAATTTAAAAATGTATACCTGGAACGGCCTGGTATCCCTGGTATCCAGGTGGATAATATGATTCTGATCCGACGGCGCCTGGAGGCGGCACCGGCTGGGGAATTCCCAGTATGGGCTGCTGTGGATAGTGAGGTGCTTTGCCCTGAAAGGTTCCATACTACGGTTAGCCTCCCACAATCTTCTCAGTCTCCTCAGAGCCCCATCCTCCCTTCATCCACCCGGATTCGAACCACCAACCTATTCACCAAAGATTTAGTTACTTAAAACTATCATAAATGTTATGACATTGTAAAAGATAATGACATCATGTTTTTCTTGAAATTGTTGAAGACTGTAATAACATGTTAATTTTTAGGCCAATTAAATTTAAGATATATGCATTTTTACAATTATTTTGTTAGAAATTGTGTATGTTTACTAATGTTTATTAATATGGAAAGTGTATATTTTGTTAATGAAAATAATAAACATATTTGATTGGTTGAAAACTACAAACAATAACAACTTGTCAAGCAAATGTAAAGCCTATTGTATAATGCCTTCGGTAGTACTAATAACAAGTAACATGAATAATTTATAAAATAAGTTGTGCAATTTAATAAATATATCTATTTGAAAAATGTCAATGGATATTAATCTAAATGTTCTTAACTTTTCGCATATCACATTGATCTGCAATTTTATTAAACATTACCATCATATTTTTATCTTGTTGGTGACAAAATAATATTTCCAAAAAAAAGTGGTCTCATAATTTACCATATGTTATTTTTTTAAATAAATAAAAAAGTGATAATAAAATGAATGTCAAATTTAATCAACCCGAGATCAAATCATGTATCATACATGTTTATGCCATACTAGTCTAAAACCTCCACTTCGGAGAAACAATCATATATCATGAAAAATTTGTAAGTGCCTTACCAAACACCATGGGTTGGTGTTATGGTGTGGACTTACATTTAGAATTTAATTGACCCATAATCAAAATACATGGTCATAATATTAAATTTCACTCCTTATTGCACCAGCAATAAAGCTATACATAGATGGTATATCCAAAACATATCATCTTAAAAGCCATCAAAAATATTGCACCGTCACTCGATCCCACTATATCTAGAGAGGCCTCTAGCTGCCTATTTCATATAATTTGGTCACGACCTATCACAGCGATGTGGTGTCCCATGGATGGTGTTTTGTAGATAATTACGCCAGAGGCGTGGTTGTCCTTCGGTTAGATCTTTACGATGACGGTGTGCAACTTCCACATGCACAATAGGCCACCGCCTCGAAGATCTTACACTGCCACCGTGTGTGGGATTTTTAATTTTGGATTATTATATTTAGACTGTCCCAGCGATCCATCGTGAATGCGCTTGAGTTCTTTTACCTTACCCATTTGGATGAATTCGAAAGGAAAATAAATCCTTACAAGAAAACAATCCTCAACACTCGAGTTGATATTTTATAGAAATTAGTTGTTACATCTTGTGAAAACAGTTCACTGTGCAAGCGGTTAACTGGTTAGAACAAATATGGGTTCTGAGATGCAATTGGGAAATAAAAACTACGACAGATATATGTTACATTTTGTTCAAATATCTGCAATGCATTTTCCAATTATTTTCTTCCAAAGACGACACAAAGAGATTTTAGGTTGTGGGGGAGGAAATCATGGCAATGTCTCATTCTAGGATTCTACTAATTGAGACATTACCTTGCCAGACAAAGCATATCCTCACATGTTGCTGAAAAATATGTCATCATTGTACTTCTCACAGCCTAATATTACCTTAAAAAGAACTATTTTCACCTCATCATTGTTCATTTGAGGAGGCATATTGGTTGTTTTGGTTTTCTACTCACCCATATTCTCTCAACCACGGGCCAAATAATTTAAGTTTCTTGCGGTGCTTCCCATGTACGAATTTTCAACCTCTACTTTTATGTGAATGCCAACTGGTCCACCTAGAGCGCCTAAAGTCTTATTACAACTTGCTTGAAAAACCACTATTACAAAATGTTATATATTTCATTCACATGACTTGTTACAAACAAATTTCAAAGAAAGAAAAAATTAAATACATACGGTCAACTTAAAAAAATATATTTTAACCATACTTTCTTATAGGATAATAGGATAATGGAAAAAAAAATAGAAATAGGTCTCTCTTTTGTGTTATCTATCTAGACAGAAAAATAATTTTTGACACTAAATTTATGGTTCTTAAAACATGCGAAAGTCGAGCGAGTGAGTCTTTCCTTAAAACATCGTTCTCTTATTTGTTCGTAGTGACTATTACCACTCTTATTAATTACTAATCTTGAAAATAATTTAGTTTAAAAAAAAACTAATTTGGTCTATAATATTTAATTATGTGCTTTTGAATAGATGCACATTACATCTCATACGTACATCATAAGGATTCCATTTTATTTAAAGTGTGATACAAATAACTTTTATATGTTTGACTCCTTTTTATTTGTTCCATACCTATTTTAAAATCCAAACCTTAGCATGTATGTCTAGGTAGGTCATTCAAACTCACGTTCCTCTCTAATGTCAACAACTTCCCTTATCATTATCATTAAAACCCTCATTTTATCCATCTGTAATTTTTCCCTCTTTGTTTTCTTTAATTGGATCGCCATTTTCCCTAGGGAATCCATTGATTTCCTTGGTAATATGACAGCATTCCGGGCCCTCTAGATCTATGGCCATGAGAAAGGGTGATGAGTAGATAACAATGCAAATGAGAGCTAGAGTTATATGAAGCAAATTTCTATATAGGTGGTTTAGAATCTAGTCGATGTTATATATATATATATATATAGGATTTTAACTTCATCACTTTTAAGATTCCATAAAGTTGATGTACAAATGGGTTTTAACTTGTAGTTAATCGTGATTCTCTCTTTACGTCAATAAAAACTGACAACCTAGGTTACACTTTTCCAAGGTATTAACACCCTTGTACCCTCGGGATCAAAATTTTTGTCAAACCCAAAAAAATCCAAGTTAACATTCGTGCAGTACTATATCTGCCTTTTTAAATGCCATTTCAGCCAACTCAGGTGTGCTCAAGCCAACACATTCTATCACACAAACCTTATGGCTCTACAGTGATGAATACTTTTGAGCTCCTCCTTATTGGAAATATTTTCCTTATGAATTCCAATCCCATCTCGGTGTTCCTAGGTTGTTGTTGGTGTTCAGCGTTTGTTAGCACCTCTTCCTCGTAATATCAATTTATGTATGTCACTGTTTATAATACTTCCTCATGAAAATCACATTTTGACAAAACTATTTGGAATATAAAACGAATTTTCTAACTCTATTCCATCCATATCACTTCTGACAAAGCTCCTTCCATCACATACATAATATGAAATTAGAAAATAGGTTTTTATGATTTTATCTTGAGGCAGACAGTCAAATAGGATTACTAAATTAGGATAAGAAGCATTTCCCCAACTACAAGTGCCATAATCACAATTTTCCGGTGGCCACCAATCTAAGGTGGCACATATAAAATCAATGTCATGTGGGCTATTGCAAAGTCTTCATTGATTGAAAGACTTGCAGAAAGAGAAGAAGCCTTACTGAAACCATCTAGAATTTGGCTACGGATTCCATTCCAACATGTTGCTAACACCCTAATGCATAAACAACATAATACCATCATATGCGAGTAGGGGAGTTCGCAAGGACATGGCGATGGATTGTAAACTACGGAGGAGTTGGCCTGGGTATATAAAGGAAAAAATATTGTGGACGTCCATTCTTGACATTCACGTGTGACATCAATAAAGATTCCATGACTTAATTATGTAACATTTATCAACATGGAATTGTTGACTTGTTTATCAGGTCATATAATGATGTTTTTGTTGATCTAAATTAGTTTACATTTGACATCCAAGCATGCCTCTCAGGAGTGTTTTATTTGTTGTAAAGCTTGTAATTTAGATTCGAATCCTTTATTATAAAAATGATGTTTTGTTAGTCATCTTTACTTGGATAAATACAAATAGGCGTCAATTAATGAGATATGGTGTTGTCACATCCTTATAATGTTACTAATGTATATTAATGTTGGCTATGAAAGTATTATAAAGTATTCAATTGAAAATAAAATAAATTATTATTCTATTAAAAAACATTATAATGTGGTATAGATTACACATAATTGTTTCTATATTATTGAGTTGTTGAATGACGTTATAATTTTATTATGAACTTAGGTGGTGGGGTAAATTAGCTTGGATATTTATGTGTATTATTGAGCCTTTGAAAGTATTGTTTTATCCGAGGGAGACTACAAAATAGTAAACATGGTCGTGGTAGCACCAAGACACTAGATGCATCATGCTTGCTAGGTAGGACAACACAGGGGGCTACCAACTCCATAAGGACACCAAATGGGTGGATATCAAGCCTACCAATGCTAACCTCGACATTAATGTTGGATATATACTTTAGGTATAATTAATAGAGTTGGGAGTCTAATATAACTAACACCAACTACATACTCATCTTTAAAAATGTATTTTTCTCCCTTTTTCATTTTTCGTCAATCGGTGTGGAGTAACAACAAATTCAAGAGTGCCACTCATCGTGTATTAAATAATAGAGGTAGAAGATGTTATTTGTTTGTGTTTGAATAGGTGTCGAACCTAAAACTCAGTAAAACATTGAATTTCATTCATTTTATCATTTAATAAAGAGGAGAAAACATTCCAAATAGATATTCGAGCGTCTATTTACTCACAAACAAAACAAAGACCTAGTTAGGGAGATACATACATACATACATACATACATACATATATATATATATATATATATATATATATATATATATATATATATATATATATATATATATATATATATATATAACTAATTGGCATGACCAATACATAATATGCCAACAATTACATATGGTCATATGATTAAGTAACAAATTTAACTCCATTAAACTTTTGAGCTTATTTGTCTCCAATTATAAATTCTATAGGTTTATTCAGAACCAAAATTTTTCCTTGTACCCATATTTATCTCTGAAATAAATCTAGGTTGGGAATGCCAACCTTTGTAAATAGAATCTTGCACCAATAATAGCAAGATGATTTGTAATAGAGTTTTGGACCCATATAATTACTCAAATTTGGTAGTGATCGCTTGGTGACTTTACATTAGTGATCAACTTAAAAAGTCCCATACCTAATAAAAAACTGAACTACTCAAAGTGCATAAATGTTTCTTATCCTCCTTGTTGCTACTTTCACATCTTTTGCACCTTGGAGAAAGCCCCTACCTAATAAAAAAACCAAACTACTTAGTGCAAAAATGTTTCTTGTACTCATTCTCGCTACTTTCAATTTTCTTTCACCTTAGATGCACACTAGTAAAATTCTCTTCTAAATGGTTTGGTTAATCTACACAATATGTTTGATACAAAATTCCCCTCTCTATACAAAAATGCTTCATGCCCGCCCATACCACTTCCAGGGATGCACCCTTGGACAACACCATTTATAGAATAGACTTTCTCCTTCGATCAACCACTATTAAATACAAAACATTAACACATATGAATTATTATGCCGGAGGTATGCCTATAGTTAGCCGAAATCTCTCACAATGACCTTTTATTGGTTGTGGTTTGTTGGGAACATGCACCACCTTATGTTTTCCCCTTCTATGGAGTTGCATCCACCTATCGACACATTCTTTTTGGTCATTCTCTCACCATCATAGATTGCCTTATTTTGTTGTTGTCATATCTGTTCCCGTTTGCATTCACTCAAGATTTTCACTAAAAGTTCCGAACACCGTGCACCTTAGTTTCCCATACCTAAGAGAAGTGGGCACATTTTTAGGGACCTCTGCATAAACAAAATATCTTGTTGATTATGGTTTTGAACAATAAATGGTATAAAAGCCACAATATTTGGAGTTTTCTTAACTGTGGATTTGGTTTCGGTTTCCATATTCATTCGTTTCTTGTTTCACTTCTAATATGTGTATAATATATTTGCATTACCTTTATATATTTGTTTCTACAATTTTAACCTTCCCCAGCTTATAGATTTTGCATTTAAAGGTTTTCAACACGAGAGTATAATTATTTTCCCCACTTTCATGTACATTTTCATGCATTTCTTTTTAGGTTACCATCTATCTTGCATGATCTTTTTAAGTCCTATTCCTTGGTTTTTCCTACTCCATGTTGCGAGATAACGGAATACTAGAATTTTAATTTCAATCTTGTTTGTTGATTATAATGTAATGCCCAGCTGGGCATTGTATTTCTTTGGTTCTACCTGCTCCTCCCAACCACCCGACCTGCAGGTTGTCTTGTCCACCACGTTGTCTTGTCTGTCCTTGCGGGAGGAGTGGGCAGAGTCCCGTTTTTTCCTTGCCGTGATATTTTTTTTGATCTTCTATTCAATGCGCATGGTTGGGAGGCACGTTTTCTGGAGCTGCGGGCATTGATGGAGGGAGAAAACGTGTTTGACTGTCTCTTGCCCCTTTTTTTCGCAGTTCTATTCCTGTTCCTGCTACTCAAACCTCTCAGTCATGGCGTTTTCCTTGCCTTCCTTCCTGTGCGCGGGAGTTGAAGATGGAGAAATGGGTGTGGTTCACAAAAATCGTGCTGTACAGGCGAGATTCGTGGGTGTAGAACTGAAATTCTCCTAGGACAGAGCCGTGAGGAGGTGTCTGGGGTTTGCTGTTGCCATAGGGCGATCCCAAGGAGCCGTGGGTGTGAAATCCTGAAGTTCTGGTTATACACGACCACACAGTCGTGATCAGTTGTAGCAAATCTTGCAGCTGTAGTGGATGAACGAGGTAAAGTTTTAGCTGAGCCGCCTTGCCTTTTATTTTGGAAAGTTCTCCCAGCCAGCGTTACAGAAAGGCTAAGGGCCTCTTAGCCAGGCGGCAGGTTTGTTGCAGGGTAGTAGAAGCCTTTCTGAGCGTTTCCAGCTAGTAGGACGACCAACCATGTTGTTAGCTGCTCAGGTTCGACTGCGTCCTCAATTCGGGATTTCTCCTTTAAGATATTTTTATCAAAATCGATTAAGTGACAGTGAGAGTGTTGTCAGGACAGAGATTCTCTGTTGAGACTTTACTTGTCTTATGCTGTAACGCATGGAAGAGAATCTCTCACGTGTGGATCTGTATCATATCAGAATATTCATGAAGCACATTTTGCTTTGCAATTATATGAGCATCTTCAACGAGCCACTATATTGGCAGGCAATAAAATGGTGCATGCTTTTGTGTAGGTGACAGATCACACCCACAGGCACGGGAGATCTCTGCAATGTTGGAGAAAACGTCTTGGGAGATGGAGGTAGCAGGATTTTTGTTAGATTCAGAGCATGTGCTGAGTGATCGGGAAGGTAAAAGTTTTCCTCTGTCACCATAGTGAGAAGATGGCAATTTCTTTTGGATTGTTAAGCCTTTCCCCTGGGACAACTCTCAGAGTTGTCAGGAACCTTAATGTATGTGTTGACTGCCACACTGCACTAGGTTGTCCAAGATTGTTGCAATGCAAATTGTTGTGAGAGAGGTAAAGCAGTTCCATTTCAAAAAAAAAAAAAGGGGGAAATGTTCTTGTTGAGATTTCTGGTAATGCCTGGTGAAGCAAAGCCAGAAAATTCATTGGACAAAGATGAAATGATGATATCAAGTCTCTGTGGCATAAGCAAGGTGGAGAAACACTCTATTATTTTAAGTTCAAAAGAGCCTTCTAACAGATGTTGACTGCCACACTGCAACCAAGTTTATCCCCAAGATTTTATTGCTAGAGAAATTTGTTGTGGGAAATGCAATCCGACTCTCTCATCTTAAACAATGACAATGTTCTTATGGAGATTTTTGGTGCTGCTAAGTGAAGCAAGCTGTAAGCGATGGGCTGCACATTTGCACTATAATAAGGTGCATCATATGGAACTTGCAGTGATAAGAAGGAATCAGAGTTTATTTTATTTTATTTTTTTCACTTTCGAAAAAGTATTCCTTTCTGAATGTGAAGAGGACTGGACTGTGCTATTTTACTTCATCAGATCTGATGTATGGTATGCATCTCTAGGATGAAAAGCAAGAAGAAGAGTAGGTAGAGATTGGGAAAAGCAGGAGAGTACTGCTTGAAGGAAAAGGTTTATCCATCAATAAGATAAATGCCTACCAGAGCCAGGAGTGTGATGTAATCAGTTTATTTTGTGTCCAAGCTTCAAATCATGGGGTTGGCTTTGTAGATGATATTCGCCGCATGAATGTGGCACTGGCACGAGCTCGCAAAGCAGCTGCATTGAAGCAATCTAGTGACTGGTCAGCCTTAATTGAGGATGCTAAGTCTAAGGACTGTTTTATGGATATGGAGTCCGTACCAAGAGATTGTTTTTGGTTATAAGCCATCTCCTTTTGCTTTGTCTCAAACTAGGGCTGCTCCTAATATGAGAGCACCAAGGTTAGGAGGTCCAAATTAGAAACAATCAGATGCATATGGAGATGGTGGAGGTGTTTGGATGAATGACGAAGGATTAAGCTCAATTGCCAAAATGGGACCTACAGAAGTTCTAGGGCTGATCTTGGAGCGGTATTGGGAGAATGATGGCAAACATTTTAGACCACCCACCCTGGCTGTGAACTCCCCTGTGCCAACATGAAGATGTTCGATGTTTGTGCGCCCAACGAGCTTGAAGAAAATGGATTTAGGCTTCGGTTGCTGTTGCAGGCCCCGTCCATCTTGTCATCGACTGCAGGAGCTTAATCAGGCACGATATTCTCTATACCATTAATTCTTATGCTGTTATTTAATTGAATCACTAAATAACTCTACTCTTCATATTAATGTCTCGTGTGATGGTATACTGTTTGGTTTCCACTTTCCTGGCTCGTTTGTATTTGTTTTGGCGTTAGAGATGATTGCGTTGGTTGAAGCCCTTATATTGCTTTCTGGGTTTTAATAAATATTATTAGTTGGGTAAACTCGTTCTTAAGGCTAATAAAACAAAAGAGGTGGGGGTCCTGTAATGAACACCCCCTAGTTCCTTATGTTGGTCTCATGATTTGAATGTTTTATCAAACATTGTTGTTGGACTCAACCTTATAGTTCATGTTTTGTTCTTATTCTTGTTTCGGTTCGAGATCTGTAGTCCTGGGTTATGTCGGGTATTTGCGAATTAGGGATTGAGTACTGCAAGTGCATTGTGTATAGGTGAACGATGCTTTTCTTGTCTCTATTCTTTTCTTTTAGTTTCTAGTAACCCTTCCCGGTTGACTTGGTGTGTGCTTAGCTTGACTGATTATCGATTTGAGCTAAGTTGATATTACTTTCAACTAGGTTAGTTGCTTTTGTTATTTTGTTTTGAATCGCTCGAAGAAATACTTTTATTCTTCGAGTGTCATGGTTGATCGTCATAAGTTGATATCAATTCATGTTCACCGTTTGGGGATTGTCGTCTTTGGAATCACCTTCTCTCCCTTGGTAACTGCTGTATGTTTTGAGGAATGTAGCTGATCCTATGGAATGTCTTCTTTTGACGATACTCACATTCCTTTTGGATAGTTTAAAATGTCAGAGGAAATACTCTCTTTCGTACCTTGATTTTGTTTCACACATGTTGGAGGATACGAGATCTACTGGATCATTAATGAGGAAGTTTTCAAATCTTGAAAATTGAGATGTGGGTTTTATGCGTAAGAAATTACTCTACGTTTTGCTCCGTAAAGATGCTTAAATTTCATCCTCCTGTGACTCATAGGTTGGTGTGTTTGGAAACTCTTTGTTTGACTGGTTTTTGTGATGATCGTTGTGATACGACCTCCTTGCTGTCATTGTAGTAGAATGGTTATGTATTGACCAGAAAGGTTTAAGTCAACTTGTTGTTGACGACAGATCCTTTGGAAGCTATGTATCTTGTGTTGTGTTCTTGTGAATGATTGAGTAACCCTCCTGTAAGATTTATAATGGATATGTTTGGTCTTGTCAAGTTTGTCCTTTTTCTTAAGACATTCTCTTGATTAGAAGAAAGTCTAATAGAAGGATTGTTAGGATAGGATGTGACCCATGCGAGGTCATTTGTGCGTTTCATCCCTTTTCTGTCCAATTTATTTATTCGGTACTGACACAAAATTAACTGTTAAAGGCACATCATCTTAATATTAATAAGTCATGTTGGTTTAGATATCCTCATGTCGATTGATTGTTTGGGATCTTCCAGTGGCATAGTGAATCCTTGGCTTGGTGAACTAACTTAAACAAATAGGGATAGATTACGTTTGAAATTAATTCTCTTCCTGTAATTGTTTTTGTTTCGAAATGTTATCTTGTTTAAATGACGGTCATTATTGTGATATGGGTGTAATTCACTATGATGTTTATTAACTGCTCCTATGTGAAAATGATAATTGAATAGAGTTAGTGCCATCCCTTTTATTTAGGCATTTTATGTTTTTGGACAGCTCTTTAATTGCTCTTGTTTAGACTCTTGGATTATTGTTTTCTTCTTCACAGTGCTTTTCTTCCTTGAAACAGTTAGATAACAACATATTGTCTTAATGTTATAGCTTTTATCGTGCTCAGTTCTTGCGAACTGACATGTGCTAACAAATGTGCAGATGGATTATGCGAGTAGACTAGAAGAAAAGAGTGTAAAAGTTTCATCTGTACCATTATGAAGTTCCTTGTAAAAAAAAAAAAAATGTCCAATGTGTTGTAAATTGTGTAACATTGCTTGTAAAGAGTTGATATGACCGCTTTGTATTGTTTGGTAATGGTGAAATAAAGTGTCTTGTTCTTGTGCAGTTAAGCTTGAAATTATCCTTGTGAGAAATGGCATTTAATCTTTACATTGATAAGAGTATTGTAAAACTTGATCTTGAGAATAAATTATTAAGTTAAATCCTTCTAAGACTTAGCGACAATATTTTATAAGTAAAGTAAAATGAGTCGGTTAACCCTTAAAGAAGCTAAACAAAAATAATAATTTTATATTCAACAAATAAATGTAAAGGTGATCTATTTGAAATCAAATACTTCCATGAGTGATCAAAATGAAAACATCCTTTGTGAAGTAAACATTTATTAATTGATACCCCTAGCAAAACTAGCGAACACTATCCCTTTGGGGTGAACTCTTAAACAAGCTTAAGGGAAAACAATGGTCATTTTCTGGAAGATAATAAGATTTAGCAAGTACGAGAAGACTTTAAGTGAACTACTCTTCAGTGTTTAAGAAATTAACTCAGTTGGTGAGATGAATTTGTGCAAACCATATATTGATTCCTTTGAAAACTTAAGTCATGAGCTAAAGGGTGTCTTACAAAAATAAATAAACCCTAACCATTTCTTACTGTGGCTTGCCCTAGCCGTGAGTGTGTCATGTGGATTGGACTTTCATGTTGTCTTGTCAAAAGAAAAATAAATTGTCCTTGATAAGTGTGAACGCTTTCCGTAACCTTGTGGTCTTCCCCGTAACAAATGATTCCAAGTGTTGGTTGAACCGTGTGACGACATGTTGTGTCATGTTGGGTCAAAGAAAGTCAAAAAAAAAAGTTATCCTGTATTTCACTGTGTTGTTCTTGTGTTGGTAATTTTGGTGCGCTACATATAATATCATTTGAAGGCATTGGATCGGTTTTACTATATTATAGACAATGGTGCTTTTTACGATTTTATGTTTGCTAATGAAGGAGAAAAGAAAATTAATATTGTATTCGATTTATTAAATGAGCAATCAACATGAGAATATTTACAACCCACAAACAAGAGGAAGATGTGAAATGAAATGTGAAACCTGAAAGGTCCATCATTTGGAAGAGGAATACTAACCACTGGAAAAGGTATGGTAACCAACTAAGTTAGTTGAATACAAAATGTATTAGTTTTCTAGCATTCCCCCTTGATAGATTATTTTTCCAAATTTATCCTCAAAACAATTCAAATTTCACATTGCAAGAAACTTCCCGAGTATATTTGCAATCTTAGCATCTAGTAGCGCATGTAATGTTGTTTGCACGTGATGGTTCAAGACTCATTCTTGAATCCAGTTATATTCAACCTCAATGTTCTTTGTTCTCTCATGGAAAAATGGATTTTTGACAAGATTCAACACACCTTGATTTCAAAGTGAATGATGGGATGATTTTCTTCAGGAATTCTGATATCTACCAAAATGTGACATAACCAAATCGCTTCACACACAACTCCTCATTGGGGCAATACTCTGCCTCAGTGGATGAGAGAGAAATAAAAATATGCTTCTTACTTATCCATGAGCTAGGTACATATGTAAGATGAAAAATATAACTTGAAGTTGATTTCGTGTAATCAACGTATCTAGCATATTCCAAGTATGTATATCCTCATGCAAGAAGAACCGAGAGTTCTTCTATATCTCTAAACCATAGTAAACTATACCTCTAACATATCTCAACACATGCTTCGCTGCTACCCAATGAAATTTATTCGGCTCCTGCATGAATTTGGAAAGATAGATCACAACAAAGCACGAGTCTAGTCTCGGTATATGTCAAGTAAATGAGACTCCCAAAACCTATCTCGTAGATAGTACCATCAACTTGAGGTAAATCTTAGAACCTAGCAAGTTGTAAACATTTTTCCATTGAGTGGACACAAATTTAGAATATGAGATGCCATAATTTTCCAAGAGTGTCTTGGTGTATTTCTTCTAGGAGATAAAAATATGATTCTTCTTCTTCCATATCTCCAAGCTAAGAAAATAGTGAAAGAGCCTCAAATCTGTCATCTTGAAGGACTTCTTCAAATCATTCTTTACATATTATACAAGATTATCGAACTTCTTTTGATCACAAGATCATATAAATACAAAACCAAGAGCACAATCTCTCTACCTATATTTCTCATATATAGATTTGAGTGAGAGGAGCTTCAATCGAATCCATGGTGCAATAGATGATTATCTATTTTTATGTACCATGCCCTAGGGAATTGTTCAAGTCCATAAAGAGACTTAATTAGATGACATACCTTTTAAGATGCTACTCATCGACAAATACTTCTAGATGCATCATGTATACTTGTTCTCTAAGATCACCATTCAAGAAAGAACATTTTACGTCCATCTTTTGATGTTTCCATCCATTTTTTTTTCCAATTGATAGACAACTCGATGGTTTTGATAGTTGCATGGGTTTAAAGGTATCATCATAGTTAATTCCTTCCTACTAAGCATAAACCTTTATGACTATTCATGCTTTGTACTTGTTGATATATCCATCTACTCTATATTATTTTTCGAAAATCCATTTATAAACCAATGGACTTCTTACCTATAGGAATATCGAAAGGTTCCTAAGTACGATTTTGTATGAAGGATTCATATAAACACATAACCGAAATTACAACTAATTTTTTTTTTTGATAATGTATTTGCACCTGCCCTTGAAACATCAAAAGTTTTATATTTTACATTTGAGGTATTATATTTAATCTTTAGTTTGATTACATAAATACTATATATATATTTAAAATTTCAAAATGAGATATATATATATATACCAGGTTTATATGTTATAAACCAAAATACATCTTATTAACTTAATCGTAATTCACTTTGCAATTTAAACGAAACCATGTTTTGAGTTGTTTTCACACGGCTTGATGAGTTTAGTTTAAAAATATATATATCCAATCAAAGTAATACACTGGCCGATCCACACCAAGTGAGCCATTCAAATATATGCCATTGCCACACTTCAAATGCCCAAGTTTATATTTTCCAAGGTTCAAGGTTAAGCCAATGTGCAACTTGGCAAGTCGACGATAACCGACTCAACAATTACTACAGTTGTAGCCACTACGTGGCATTCAAATTCAATGTAAATAGGTCAGGTGAGCCGTTTAACAAGAACTCTATTGCAAATCAACATGGGCATTAAAACAAACATTATACACACATGGCCTCAGCCACTACGTGGAGACACATTGAAAAATTTTAGGTTGGAAATTATGTTTGGGGGGCGTGGGTAGCTCAACAAGCACCTTCCCTATCATTTAAACCCTATCCCTTGCGTGTTGACTAACTCCCCAGGGCCACATCAAACAATTATTCACTTAGATTTACAAATCTCATATTCCACACAATTATGCTCCACTTTTTTTTTATTGTCCTGGCCGGCCGCCGCATGGAAATAGGGAATAGGGTGGAGGAGATGGGTCAAGCTATTCGAGCTTCGCGCGTGTGGTTAAAGGATAGAGACTCGTTTTATTCTTCTCTGGCAGCGCGTGAGCGTCGAAGGAGGGTTGAAGATGATTGATTAGGCGGAGCTGGTGGCAAAAATGGCGAGTTACCTCCACTATCATTGGGTGCTGCAAGGTGTGAGCATGGCTGGGATCCACAGCGCTCCATGTAACATGCCGCAAAGGGGGAACAATCAGCAGCAGGGTTAGGGCGTTTAAACAAGCAGTCTGTCCAACTATGTTGCTATCTGTTCAGTATCGAATGCATCCTCAAAATTCGGTGTTCCCCTTCGTGATATTTTAATCAGGGTCGATTAAGGGACGGTGAGAGTCTTACGTGGAGGCCAGATGAAATTTATTACCAAGATATTCTATTGAGATCTATCTGTCTTACCCCGCAACTCGTGGGAGAGAATCTCATAGAGGCAGATCTATTTCAAACCAGAATGTTCAAGGGATACAGTTTGCTTTTCCTTTTAAAAAAAAAATTCTCCTACGTGGCTTTGCCCATGTGGTAAACCCTTTTGCGTTGTTGAATACTAAATGGCCCGAGTGGTAAGGGATTGTGTGGTGGAATATTAATTTGTCCTTAGATATTAGAACATAGGTTGCTTAAATATTAGAACATAGGTCACGTAGTGAATACAATGTCACCATATTGGTGAGTGTATTGATATTAATATAACTTGATAATAATAGATTCATTTATTTTAGCATTACTTTAATATGAGTAATATTTAAACTATATGTTTCCTTCTTAAACAATAAGGACATGTGGTTAATGGACTTGCTAAGTTAGAGCTTTTACCTTAAAATTCCTTTCTACACAATCTAATAGGCATTGAACGAGATTTCAAGTGGGTTTGATTTCATTTCCTTTTACAATTTGCAAATAGATTTACAATGGATTCTTAAATGAAGAAAAGCATAATAGAGCTAGAGCATAGATTTCTTTATTGGCATATTTAAAACTATTTAAAACTTAAGTCTTTTTATCAACAAAACAAGAATGGTAAATGCTCTAGTATTCCAACTTTGCAATACATCTCCTTTGAGTAACAAAATGGGATTTAATATATATATATTTTTTTAAAATTCCCAACTTTCCTCAAGAGGTGTTCAACAATCTTTCCATTAAGTTTTAAAGCAAGAACTACTAGCATTTCAATAAGATCAACTTATTCATAAGAGGTTCCAAGCCAAGTAAGAAGGAGAATAAATAGATTGTCTTCCTTTCAACTTTTGATTCCATCTACATTACAACCTTACTAATGAAGTTCAAAACAACTTTCCTTCAACATCTTGTTACAACACTTTCTACTTCATGTGGAAACAAATTTACAATATTGGAAGCTAAAATACAAAGCAATATTACATTTTTCCTCCACTCAAGGTGGGTAAAATACATGGTGGTTTCACATTGTCATCAACAAGGTTCCAATGCTCCAAATATCAACAAGGTGGCTCCTCCATAGTTTGCTTGATTCACAACAAAATAAGGGGAGAGGCAACGCTCTCCTCCCAACCAAAATACCCAATGGAGAAGAGAAGCCATCCTCTCCATTAGCCCCCGAGCCCCAACCACATCACAATGGGAGAAAATCCAACTCATGGCAACTACTAGCTTCCACATAACTAAACATAACATTTCACATTCATTCCATAATCCTTCAAAACAAAATCAACAACACAACAAGAGGGAAAAATCATCAAACAACAAGTCACAAGGCTTATCAAGAAAGCCATAAGAGTAAGACCTATGGGGAGGCCACTTATGCCTCCCAATGGGAATGGGTGCCACCTAAAAGCCTCCAATGCAAAACACAATACCCCTAACAACTCTTATGCCTCCCTCAAGTACCCCTTATCCCTCCATTCACTCTTATGCCTCCCTCAACTCTTATGGCTCCCTCAAAGTAAAACAAGAAGAAAATGCAAGCATTTCTCTTACTAGGTGGGCACCCAACCCAAACTCCCTCCTCAAGAAATGATCTCTTATGCCTCCCTCAATTAAACTCCCCATAGTCTCCTCCCACTCCCAACTTAGGCATTCTACCCATTCCCAACAAGCATTGCAACAACAAAATTCAACACAACATATGTACTCATTCATATAACAAAAGAAGAAAACATAATACAACAAAGGTGAAGCTCCTACCTTTCCATGGTAGAGCTTGTTCCAAGTATGAAGTCTCAAATCCCTCCAAAGGTCAAGCAAGCATCCACAAGCTCCAACAAAATTCCCACAAGTATCAACAAGCTCCAAAATCCACAAACTCTTTCCAAATCCTCTCCTCTCCAAAATACAAAAGACTAAAAATGAAACTTCCAACCCCCAAAACAAACAAGAGGATCAAATAAATAGAGAAAAGAGAGGGAGGGATGATGTGGCTCCAAGTAGGATGCCACCTCCTTTTCCCTCCACTCCACATCATTTGGTCAACATCAAATTCCAATGCACCATTAATAAGTGGTTGAAAGAAAGGCAAGCACCTTACACACTCCAACTAAGCCCACTCCCCAAAGGACAAAATTAAATTTGAAAGAAAGTGCAATTAATATTTTACCCTTTTATCCCCCCAAAACACCTAAAAGACCCTAAATTTGGCCTTCCAACCCATAGGTAGGGTTGGCATGGGGTTTTAAGAGGTGTGGGACAAGTTTGACTTGTCCCACAAGCTTTGAAATTTGGCCTCCAAGGCCAAATTCGAGTTTCCCATGTGGGGTAGAGTGTGCTACACTCAAACTCAAACACACATCAATCCACACAAAATCCCAAGTAAATCAAATCCTAATAAATGAACTCTCTTAGGTCACATCTTTTAATTAGTTTAGGACAATTTCAAATTAACTTAATTAACCCACTACAACCCATGGCTAACAAAGGGGTAAACTCCAATCCAAAGAATATGAATAATAACACAAGTAAAATTTCACTTACTAAGAGCAACACATACTAACATAATAAAAGGGAAAAATTAAAACAAAACAACACATGATCCCTAGGTCACAATTTTCCCTTTACCAGATAATTCTAACACACACACAATTACTTGTTGCCATGGTGACCTTAGCTGGATTCTTCTCGAATTCCGATGTGGTTGGTCTCCACTCCCCAATATTGTTGTGAATATAATATACCCAGCAGAGAGAAAAATACCTCCTTCGGCCTGTTGGCCGCATTAAAACATTCATGCCAAATATACAATATAATCTAAAATAAACGACACATGATTTACTATCATCTATGCAAGTACGATATCACTAACACTTCCTAGCACATTTCTATTCCACATATCATTTATATCAAAACGATCATCACATTAGTCCAATTATCAAGTTCTACTCAATATGATTAAACATATCACATGTCATAATTAAAGATAAATAACCCTGTCAAAAGTATACAAATATCGTCATCAAATGTCCACCAGTAAACCATATGCATCATATAAAGATCAAATCAATAACAGTCCAATGTCTATGATATCTACTAGCATGCTAAATCAAGAAGCCATAATAATCCATAAGTGAAGTAATCAGTCTCGAAAACAACAAAAAAAAATGGTGTCGAAGGGAAGTGGGCACTACATCCCCCTCCCCTTAGACTCGACTTCCTCCTGGAAGTCACTAGAAAAGGTGTGGAAACTATCCTCGTAGCAAAGTAGCATCCTCCCAAGTAGCTGCAGTCTCATCATACCTGTCCCATTGGACCCAAACCTGATCAATCTCTCTGCCGCGAAGGCCCAGGGTCCTACGCGATCTATAATGCACACGGGCTCCACCATCACCTGCCCCTGATCCTGCACCTGCAATGCGGTCCAATCTAGCACATGAGAAGGATCAGAAATATATCTCCTAAGCACAGAAACGTGAAACACATCATGGACGCGAGATAAGCTAGGTGGCAATGCTAGACGATAGGCCAAGGGACCGAGGCGCTCCAAGATCTCAAAGGGACCCACAAACCTAGGAGCAAGCTTAGAACCTTTTCCATAACGGATAGGGCTCTTATGCGGTCTGACACGAAGAAACACCTTCGTGCCTACCTCAAAACTGTGATCTGTCCTATGCTGGTCTGCATACTTCTTCTGTCTATCCTCGCCTCCCGCAATCTCTCTCTCGATCAAGGTAACTCGTGCTGCTCCATGTCCTAATAATGCTGGCCCAAGGGAAACCCCCCTCAATCCTATCCCAACTAAGAGGTGTCCTGCACTCTCTACCATATAATGCCTGAAAAGGAGCCATGCCTATAGAACTCTGGAAACTATTATTGTAGGCAAAACTCCACCAAATACAGATACTCCTCCCATCTCGACTGATGATCCATCACGTACATCCTGAGCATATCCTCCAAAATCTGATTCACCCTCTCTGTCTGTCCATCTGTCTCAG
This sequence comes from Taxus wallichiana var. yunnanensis, assembly GCA_018340775.1. Lineage (NCBI taxonomy): Eukaryota > Viridiplantae > Streptophyta > Pinopsida > Cupressales > Taxaceae > Taxus > Taxus wallichiana. Next base: position 170,133,270 of record CM031236.1, read on the forward strand.
GGTGATAAGCTGTGCTGAAATTAATCCTCGTCCCGAGGGCATACTGCATGGTGGTCCAGAAATGGGAGGTGTACAAAGGGTCGCGGTCGCAAATGATCTTCCTGGAATCCCATGTAATCTGACAATCTCATCAAGGTATACTCATGCCACAACACTTGCTGTATAGGTGGTCTTTATCGAGAGAAAATGAGCTACCTTCATCAATTTATCCACCGTGACCATGATGGCGTCGTGATGGTATCTCGACGTAGGTAACCCAACGATGAAGTCCATGGAAATGGTGTCCCACTTCCACTCCGGTATGGCGTGAGGATAGAGAAGGCCAGCTGGATGCTGATGCTCGGCCTTCACCCTCTGGCACTCTAAACAACGTGACACAAACAAAGCCACGTCTCTCCGAAGTCCTCTCCAAAAATACAACTGTCTCAGGGTGGCGTGCATCTTCTTCACCCCGGGATGGGCTGAATAAGGTGCACGATGAGCCTCTACAAAATGTCATGTCTCAAGCCTCCATCTATAGGAACATATATCCAACCTCTGTGTCTGAGAAGACCATCTGCCTCTAATGAAAATCCATCAAATCTCCCCTCAAGGGGTCTCTGAGACTCAATCTCTGCTCTGGCTGCAAGGTAGAAACTATCATGAGGAAGCTGCTGCAAGATCCTACTCCGCAAATCTGTGCCCACTGAGGTGGCCATAGCCACATGTCTCTGCCTACTCAAGGCATCTGCAACCACATTCTCCTTCCCTTTCACATGCTCTATCTCCATGTCATACTCACAGAGTAACTCCATCCAACGCCGCTGACGAGCGTTGAGATTGGGCTGCGTGAAGAGGTGGCGAAGACTCAAGTGATCAGTCCTAAGTGTAAATCTCCGCCAAGAAGAAAATGTCTCCACCGCACTAAGGCATGTACCACTGCTGCAAGCTCAAGGTCATGGGTCGGATAATTGAGCTCATAATCTTTGAGTTTGCGAGACTCAAAGGCAACTACTCTACCCTCCTGCATTAACACACCTCCAAGTCCTGCCAAGGAAGCATCTGTGCAAACGTAGAACTCACCCTGAGGATCTGGCACTGCAAGAATAGGTGCTCTCGAGGCATTCCTTCAATGTACTAAAAGCCTGCTCACATCTATCTGACCATAAAAACTTCTTCCCTTTCCGCTGAAGGGAAGTGATGGGGTGCGCAATCCGAGAAAAATCCTGAACAAACCTCTTGTAATACCCTGCTAGACCCATGAAACTACGCACCTCGGTCACACTAGTGGGTGCTGGCCAATCCATGATGGCTCGAATCTTGGAAGGATCGACTCGATACCTTCCCCAGAAATGATGTGGCCCAAATACTGCACCTCAGGCTGAAAGAACGCACACTTCTCCAAGTTCCCGTAAAGGCGCTGTTCACGAAGACACTGAAGAACCTGCGAAGGTGCTCCTCGTGCTCCTCACGTGTGCGTGAGTAAACTAGAATGTCATCAAGAAAGATGAGCACGAAGTGATCAAGGAAGGTCCTGAATACCCCATTCATCAAACTCATAAATACCACGGGGGCATTCGTCAAACCGAAAGGTACCACTGTGAACTCGTAGTGGCCATATCTCGTACGGAATGTTGTCTTGTGAATATCCGTCTCCACAATCCTGAGCTGATGGTACCCTGACTTAAGATCTATCTTAGAGAAAACTGTAGCCCCTTCATCTGATCAAATAAATCATCAATGCGTGGAAGGGGGTAACGATTCTTGATCGTTACTTTATTCAGCTGACGGTAGTCAATACACAACCGAAGAGATCCATCCTTCTTCTTTACGAAGATCACTGGTGCACCCCAAGGGGATACACTAGGATGGATTAGGCCTTTCTCTAGAAGGTCCTCAAGCTACAACTTGAGCTCACATAACTCAGGAGTAGTCATCCGATAGGGTGCTCGTGAGATAGGCTCTGCGCCAACTAGATCTATATGGAAGTCGATCTCACGTGGGGGAGGTAACCCCGGTAGCTCCCCTGGGAACACATCAGCAAACTCCTATTAAAGATGGGATGGTCATCGAGGGAAGGTCCTCTTGACTCATCCTCTGATCTGTCACTGACCGTAATAGCAAACATCTGACAACCCCGTCGCGCACACCGCTTAAGCTACATAGCGGAGATGGTGCGAATGGATACGGCCCTCCTAACTCCTGATATCACTGACTCTACTCCAAGATCATCTATGCAAGCAATAGTCTTATGGTAACAATCCACTCTAGCTCTATGAGCGGACAACCAATCCATGCCTAAAATGATGCCATAAGATCCTAATGGAAGGATCCGAAGATCAGAAGTAGTGGTGAAGGGTCCCAAATCCACTACACACTCCTTAACTAAGGAGTCTACAAAATTTTGGCTCCAGAAGCCATCTCAACGTCCCAACTACGGCCCTACCTAACTGCCACTAGCCTACAATGCTCTACTAAGGATGGTGCAATAAAAGAATCAGAAGAACCAGAATCAAATAATATAGAGGTGGAAATACCACCAATACTACTGTCGTCTCAATCACAGACTGATGCTCACTCAGCGGTTCTCGACCACTGCGTAGATCCGATGACTCCGTGCCATATCTCCAACAGTAGGCTCTGAGCTCTGTGTCTTACCCTTGTTAGGGTTCTGTGGGCAATCTCTCCAATGATGTCCAACAACACCACAACCATAACAGCTTCCTGGTCCCTCCAGTGGGAAGCAGCTCCAGCTGGTACTCTAGATGACTGAGATATAGATCCTGATGATCCGGCTATGGACTGAGGTCTCTGCTGATGAGCTCCTGCTGACTGAGCTCTCGGCGCACCCTGTGTCCTGATGGGACCCCTAGGAGGAGGCCCCATACTACGTCCTCTCTGCGCATCAAATCTCTGAGGAGGTCGGTAAGGTGGGCGGGTCTGCTCTGCTGCTGCCGCTGGTGGTGGCCTAATGAAGCTTTCCTCGAACTCTGTCCACCCCGTGGAGGAGGAACTGACCCCTTCGACCTACCATCCTCGCATCTGCTGATACGGCTCAACTCGTCTCTAGCCTCGCCGCATCTTCCCCATGTCTCCTCTCTCGCAATATAGGCCTTCTCCACGGCCTCTCGCTAATGTCTGTGGGCAGTGAATGCGCACTGCGCCACCTAAATCCAAGTTCAGGCCCCGATGAACCTGTGAATCCATACCTGCTCATCCTGCATATAGTCGACATACTGAGTAGGTCCAGAAATCGACTCTCATACTCAGCTACTGTCATCGATGCCTGACGGAGGTCATGAAACTCATCTATCCGCTGCTGAATAAATCTCCTGGTAAATACCTGCTCCTGAAACGCTCCTCAAACAGCTCCCAGGTAATCATCTCCGAGTCAACATGGAGCTTCTGCTCCTCGGTCCTCCACCAGACTCCTGCTCCATCCTTCAGAAGATGGATTGCAACACGAGCTTTCATGTTGCTAGTACAAGCAGGCAGCTTGAAGCATCCGCTCAAGCTCACCAACCAGGCCTCTGCCTAAAACCACCTATATCACCCGAATAGTGAGATGGTCGTAGCTTCAGGATCTCCCTGATATGGTCTGCAGCTGACGTATGATGAATCCTAGGTCTCTCTGTATGCTCCTCCCTCTGTCTAGGGCTCCGAGACCTGTCCCTATGTCCTGAGATCCTGTCCCCATGTCCTCTCTGTGGTGACTCTGCCCTAGCCGACTCCGCACGGAAGTTCTCTACCCTGTGCTCCTCGCTGTGTCGAGGGGATGCCTGGGCATCTACTGATGGCTCCAAACTATGTCTTGCAAGTCATCCTCCCAAGGGCTCTCTCGCGTATAGTGGCATTGACATCCTGAGTGTCTGCAAGATCTCGAGGTAGATGGCTGCTACGGCCTCTGCTCGTGGTGGTGGTGGTATATCTAGGTCTATATGAAGAGACCCCTCGCCCAATCCGCGCCTCCCCATGATCAAGGCGAGAGTTAGTTCATTGTTCTAGGTCTTGTGCCAGTTTTCTAAATTTGTTGTTTCCTATAATTATCAACATTGTGGTTTTATATTTTAAAAGAATCAACTCTGCACTAAGTTAAATGTTCATGTTTCATGTTTTCTGCGTGTGCCCAAGGGTCCAAGCTTAACCCCGGCTCTGATACCAAAATGTAACGCCACAAACAACGATGCGAAAAACTGAAAACATTCAACGAAATGATGATGATTTTTTTTTGAAAAATTAACTTGCTTTCATAAACATAACCGAAAATACAACTAATTTATGTTTTTTTTTTTCTATAATGTATTTGTACTCGAAATGAATTCTTTTCAAGATATTTAATTAGTACTATTTTACATCTTGAAAAAATAGTTTTATATTTTACATTTGAGGTATTATATTTAATCTTCAGTTTGATTACATAAATACTATATGTATATTTAAAATCTCAAAATGAGGTATATATATATATATATACCACCAGGTTTACATGTTTATAACCCAAAAGGCATTTATTAACTTAATCATAATTCACTTTGCAATTTAAACGAAACCATGTTTCGAGTTGTTTTCACATGGCTCTAAGAGTTTAGTTTAAATATATCACCAATCAAAGTAATACACATAAATAGGTTACGATCGATCCACACCAAGCGAGCCATTCAAATATATGCTCATTGCCACACTTCAAATGCCCAAGTTTATATTTTCCAAGGTTCAAGGTTAAGCTTAATGTGCAACTTGGCAAGTCGATAAATTCTCGATAACATGACTCAAACAATTACTATAGTACCTGTGTATTATACATTATTACACTACATGGCATTCAAATTCAATGTATAATAAGTTAGTGAAAGAAATTTTTCGTTTAACGAACTTATTGCAAATCAACGTGGGCATTAAAAAAATACGTTATACACATGGTTGTGGCCTCAAAGCCACTACGTGAGACCAACATTTGAAAATTTTAGGTTGGAAATTATGTTTGGGGGCATGGGTACTTAACAAATTTATTCACACCTTCCTGATCTTAAACAGCCTTGATATCACCCTTAACCCTATCCCCTCAAAGATGTTGACTAACTCCCGGGCCGCATCAAACAATTATTCACTTAGATTTGCAAATCTCATATTCCACAAATATTCTTACCCCTCAATTTTTATATTCCTTGCATTTTATTGGAAATAGGGAATGGGGCATGGAGGAGGTTCTGCGTGAGAGACAGCCGAGAGAGGATTTTTATCTCCTCCTCAAGGATGCCACGTTTAGAAGGAGCTACAGATAGAGGAAAATGAAGATGGTGAAATACGCTTAGATTTTTCAAGGCGGGGCCATGTTTAAGTAGGAGGTGACGATGTAATGCAAAGGCAGAGGTGAGTTACCTCCACTTTCATTGGGTGCTGCAAGGTGTGTGCTTGGCGGGATCCACCAGCCTGAGACATGCACAAAGGAAGGAAAACCTTATTATTTAAGGGCGTTTAAACAAGCAGTCTGTCCAACTATGTTGTTATCTCTGTTCGCATGTTCGAATGCATCTCAAATTCGGGAGTTCTCTTTCAAGATATTTAATCAAAATCGATCGATTAAGGGACAATGAGAGTATTACGTGGAGGCCGAAGAAATTTATTACCAAGATCTTCTATTGAGATCTATCTATCTTTTGCATTTGTAACTCGTAGAGAGAATCTCATAGAGGCGGATCTGTTTTCAAATCAGAATATTCAGGGATACATTTGATTTGCCTTTTGCCTTTAAAAAAAAAAAATCTTCTTGAAGTGGCTTTTTTATGTGGTAAACCCTTTTGACACATGTTGAATACTAAAAACTGGCCCTGAGTGGTAAGGGATTGTGTGGTGGAATATTAATTTGTCCTTAGATATTAGAACATAGGTTGCTTAAATATAATAGAACATACTTTTGTTAACAATAAATGTCAATATTGGTGAGTATATTGATATTAATATAACTTGATAATAATAGATTCATTTATTTTAGCATTACTTTAATATGAGTAATATTTAAAATATATGTTTCCTTCTTAAACATTAAGGACATGTGGTTAATGGACTTGCTAAGTTAGAGCTTTTACCTTAAAATTCCTTTCTACACAATCTAATAGGCATTTGAACGAGATTTCAAGTGGGTTTGTTTTCATTTCCTTTTACAATTTGCAAATAGATTTACAATGGATTCTTAAATGAAGAAAAGCATAATAGAGCTAGAGCATAGATTTCTTTATTGGCATATTTAAAACTATTTAAAACTTAAGTCTTTTTATCAACAAAACAAGAATGGTAAATGCTCTAGTATTCCAACTTTGCAATACATCTCCTTTGAGTAACAAATGGGATTATATTATATATATATATATATATATATATTTTAAATTTCCCAACTTTCCTCAAGAGGTGTTCAACAATATTTCCATTAAGTTTTAAACAAGATCTACCAACATTTCAACAAGATCAACACATTTATAAGAGGTTCCAAGCCAAGTTAAAGGAGAATGAATGGATTGTCTTTCTTGCAACTTTTAATTCCATCCCCATTACAAGCTTACTAATGAAGTTCAAAACAACTTTCCTTCAACATTTTGTTACAACACTTTCTACTTCATGTGGAAACAAATTTACAATAATGGAAGCTAAAATACAAAGCAATATTACATTTTTCCTCCACTCAAGGTGGGTAAAATACATGGTGGTTTCACATTGTCATCAACAAGGTTCCAATGCTCCAAATATCAACAAGGTGGCTCCTCCATAGTTTGCTTGATTCACAACAAAATAAGGGGAGAGGCAACGCTCTCCTCCCAACCAAAATACCCAATGGAGAAGAGAAGCCATCCTCTCCATTAGCCCCCGAGCCCCAACCACATCACAATGGGAGAAAATCCAACTCATGGCAACTACTAGCTTCCACATAACTAAACATAACATTTCACATTCATTCCATAATCCTTCAAAACAAAATCAACAACACAACAAGAGGGAAAACAATCACAACAACAAGTCACAAGGCTTATCAAGAAAGCCATAAGAGTAAGACCTATGGGGAGGCCACTTATGCCTCCCAATGGGAATGGGTGCCACCTAAAAGCCTCCAATGCAAAACACAATACCCCTAACAACTCTTATGCCTCCCTCAAGTACCCCTTATCCCTCCATTCACTCTTATGCCTCCCTCAACTCTTATGGCTCCCAAATAAAACAAGAAGAAAATGCAAGCATTTCTCATACTAGGTGGGCACCCAACCCAAACTCCCTCCTCAAGAACATGATCTCTTATGCCTCCCTCAATTAAACTCCCCATAGTCTCCTCCCACTCCCAACTTAGGCATTCTACCCATTCCCAACAAGCATTGCAACAACAAAATTCAACACAACATATGTACTCATTCATATAACAAAAAGAAGAAAACATAATACAACAAAGGTGAAGCTCCTACCTTTCCATGGTAGAGCTTGTTCCAAGTATGAAGTCTCAAATCCCTCCAAAGGTCAAGCAAGCATCCACAAGCTCCAACAAAATTCCCACAAGTATCAACAAGCTCCAAAAATCCACAAACTCTTTCCAAATCCTCTCCTCTCCAAAATACAAAAGACTAAAAATGAAACTTCCAACCCCCAAAACAAACAAGAGGATCAAATAAATAGAGAAAAGAGAGGGAGGGATGATGTGGCTCCAAGTAGGATGCCACCTCCTTTTCCCTCCACTCCACATCATTTGGTCAACATCAAATTCCAATGCACCATTAATAAGTGGTTGAAAGAAAGGCAAGCACCTTACACACTCCAACTAAGCCCACTCCCCCAAAGGACAAAATTAAATTTTGAAAGAAAGTGCAATTAATATTTTACCCTTTTATCCCCCCAAAACACCTAAAAGACCCTAAATTTGGCCTTCCAACCCATAGGTAGGGTTGGCATGGGGTTTTAAGAGGTGTGGGACAAGTTTGACTTGTCCCACAAGCTTTGAAATTTGGCCTCCAAGGCCAAATTCGAGTTTCCCATGTGGGGTAGAGTGTGCTACACTCAAACTCAAACACACATCAATCCACACAAAATCCCAAGTAAATCAAATCCTAATAAATGAACTCTCTTAGGTCACATCTTTTAATTAGTTTAGGACAATTTCAAATTAACTTAATTAACCCACTACAACCCATGGCTAACAAAGGGGTAAACTCCAATCCAAAGAATATGAATAATAACACAAGTAAAATTTCACTTACTAAGAGCAACACATACTAACATAATAAAAGGGAAAAATTAAAACAAAACAACACATGATCCCTAGGTCACAATTTTCCCTTTACCAGATAATTCTAACACACACACAATTACTTGTTGCCATGGTGACCTTAGCTGGATTCTTCTCGAATTCCGATGTGGTTGGTCTCCACTCCCCAATATTGTTGTGAATATAATATACCTGCAGAGCAGAAAATACCTCCTTCGGCCTGTTGGCCGCATTAAAACATTCATGCCAAATATACAATATAATCTAAAATAAACGACACATGATTTACTATCATCTATGCAAGTACGATATCACTAACACTTCCTAGCACATTTCTATTCCACATATCATTTATATCAAAACGATCATCACATTAGTCCAATTATCAAGTTCTACTCAATATGATTAAACATATCACATGTCATAATTAAAGATAAATAACCCTGTCAAAAGTATACAAATATCGTCATCAAATAGTCATATGCATAAAGATCAAATCAATAACAGTCCAATGTCTATCATATCTACTAGCATGCTAAATCAAGAAGCCATAATAATCCATAAGTGAAGTAATCGGTCTAAAAAACAACAAAACAAAATGGTGTTGAAGGTAAGTGGGCACTACACTACGTGCTCTCAAACACCGAACTCATAAGTGTGACATTTACCTCATTTCTTTCTTGTCTTCTCATACGAGCCCCGATGAAGTGTCTGGAAGAGATTTGAGGTGGGAGTCTCTCATGGTGCTTTGGACTCACTTTAGACAATGAGACCGATATCCAAAATTCACCTCCTAAGGTAATTTTGATAAATTACACAATTTCTTCACCTTGAGCAAGTAGAAATGAAGTCAAGGGCCCATTTTTAGTACAAATCAGTCGAGGGCTGCGAGATAGAACCAATACTGATACTGTATTGTACTAGGGTTTGTAGTACCAAAGTTCGGGCCTGAAATACTAAAGATCCCTGTTCATTGTGGTAAAGGCTGAAAAATTTGGTCCACATGATCCACGGGATAGCTGGGACAAATTAGCCAAAATCCTTGTAAACTAAAAATCACTGCAAGTCAGTGTATTGTGGATATGGCAGAAAACCTTTTCTGAGACAGTCAGGGCCAAAAAATCTTGAATGGTTGCGACCAAGTGCAATGCAGAAAAGGTGGAAGAAAATGTCTCGCGTGGTCCACTGAACATCTGGGACACAAAAAACTGAAATCGCTCGATCAATGTGCAAGTCAATTTATTGCGGGTTTTTCAGAGAAAATTATCCCAGTCACACAAGGATGATTGGGACACCTAAACCAAAAATTGCCACACTCAATTCCTTGTGGGTAAGGTGGGAGTCAATAGACCTTACAGCCCGATCAACATAGTGTGGGGAAAGTGATGTAAACATGATAGAGGATGTGAGACCAAGTTGCAAAAAAGCCGAGAGAATCTGCATTGCAAGAACATCCCGATCCCAAACTTCAAATGAGTATAACTTTTGAGGTAGAGCTCTATTTTTCACAAAATTTGACTTTTCGAAATTGGAATGATATCCTCTATGCCACTAAAAACTAAATTTCTTATTTTTAATGAGGGTAGATGGGTAAAAAATAAATAAACATATCTATCTCAAAAAGGCTAAATGCTCACTCTCGTCAAATGCAAGAAATCCATGGCAAACCCAAAATAGCTGCTCACACTCGAAGACCATAAATTTGGTTATTCTCAACAAAATTTTGTGAAATTTATCTCATTGGAACTTTTATTCTAGTCTCAACACACAAAAGTAATGAAATTCTTAAATTGATGAAGTCTTGATGCTGATTTTTTTGAAAAACGTGTCTAGGTTCATAACAACATTTTATTGGTGGTTGGAGTGACATTAAATGAATCGTGGGCATAAATATTTCAATTCTACAAGTTATGGTACAGATCAGGGCCTTTTGTAAGAAACATACCATCATTTCACTTCATTGAATTCCTCTTGCAAGTTGTGGGAAGTAAAATTTAAGGATTTTCATTTCTCCCTCTCCCTCTCCTCTCAGAAGTCTATAAATTAGAGTGTTGGGCTCATTGTAAGGGGAGATAGTTTTTAAGTAGAAAAACTCTGTCAATTTCATTTTATGAAGCCAATGTGCTATAGGACCTTATAGTGGACTCCTTGTATGTTGATCCAGGCCTTTACTTTGTAATAGATTGAGCAGTGCATATAATGAAGCAATATATTTAGGTTTGTGGATGTATCTTCCCTTGCTATGTTTGTTTGCATTCTTCTTACCTCTTCAACCTCATTGAAAATATATTGTGTCTATCTTATGTTCTTATAGGGATTCATTATCATTGTGTGTGTATGAAATATTGTTATGAATGTAATTGCTAGAATGTGGAGAACTGTTATCACCCCCTCTAGTATGTAATTTGCTTCCAGTTTTCACACATTGGAAAGATATTCTTATTCCCTCCTTTTCTAGTGTATCACCGCTTTGTTGTAGGGTTTTTTTTTTATGCACTATCTCTCCCTGGTCCCTTGGAAATTTAGATTAGGATAAGATAGTTTTCCTACATTGGAGTAGATTCTAGCAGGTCATTTAGGAGTAAGAACCAACTTTCTCTCGGAGTTCTATCTCATGTAGCAAGTCCCACAACTTGGCTATATCACCCATGTTACCAAGTCACACCGTGAGCTCAAAGCTCACATACTTGTGCAAATTGGAGGGTGTTGTGATTCGGTGATAATAGATTGTGTTGGTGATGTGAATGATGGCACTTTGGAATGAATAGATTATATTCAATGCATTTCTAATACAATGGACAGAGGAAATATAAAGCCCCCGAACAGCTACAAAAGGCGGGATGGTTAAGTAAGCATGTAACCATATGATGTTTCCATTTAACCATATGAAATATGTATTAATTTAACATTCCCCCTTAATACATTATTCCTACAAATGCACCCCTAAACAAATCAAACTTCACTTTACCGAGAGGATTGGTGAGAATATCTACAACCCGAAAAATCAATAGGGGCAAGATCTTGGAGCTAGATTTGGTGGTCCAAGACTGTTCACGAATGTAGTGACATTCGACCTCAATATGCTTTGTTCATTCATGGAAAACTAGATTCTTCACAAGCTTCAACACACCTTGATTTTCACAGTGAATGATGGGAGGTTTCTCTTCAGGAATCCCTATATCTCGCAAGAATGCGACGCAACCAAATTGCTTCTCACATAGCTCCTCATGCGGTGCAGTATTCAGCCTCAGTGGATGAGAGAGAAAAAACAATTTGCTTCTTGCTAATCCACGAGATAGGTCCAGATCCAAGATGAAAAACATATCCTAAAGTGGATTTCCTGTCATCAACAAATCCTGCATAGTCCGAGTCTATATATCCCTGTAAGAAGAACTAAGTGTTCTTCTGATACTGCAGACCAAATTCAACTGTACCTTGGACATATCTCAACACATGCTTTGTTGCTATCCAATGACATTTCTTCGGCTCCTGCATAAATCTAGCGAGATAGCTCACTACAAAGAAAAGATCAGTCTGGTATAAGTCAAGTAAATGAGACTCCCCATAAGCTACCTGTAGTGAGTGCCATCTACCTATGGTGAATCCTAGAATCTAGATAATTGCAAACCTTTTTCCATAGGTGTGGACATTGGTTTACAATCTGACATTCCATACTTTTCCAGGAGTGTCTTGGAATATTTCATCTGGGAGACGAAGATATGATTCTTCTTCTACCATATCTCTAAGCCAAGACAATAGTGAAGTAGCCCCAAATCAGTCATGTCAAAGGATTTCTTCAGATCATTCTTTACATCATCCACAAGATTTTCATAACTTCCTATGATCACAAGATCATCTACGTACAAAACCAGAATGACAATCTTTGTTCCTACCTTCTTGATATACAAATTTGTATCTAAGGGGCTACGAGTGAATCCATGCTACAATAGGTGATCATCAATTTTTATATACCATGCCCTAGGTGCTTGTTTGAGTCCATAAAGTGACTTTATCAGATGACATACCTTGTGTGGTTGATGCTCGTCTACAAACCCTTCAGGTTGGGCCATGTATACTTCTTCTTTTAGATCACTATTTAGAAAAGCACTCTTGACATCCATCTTTTGAAGTTTCCATCCATTTTGTGCTGCCAATGCACAGACAACTCTGATGGTTTTGATCTTTGCAGTTGGGTGCAAAGTCTCATCATAGTCAATTCCTTCTTCTTGAGCATAACCCTTTACATGCAACAAGTCATGCTTTGTATTTGTCAATTGAACCATCTGCGCTTATATTTTGTTTTGAAAATCCATTTTCAGCCAAATGGATTTCATACCTAGAGGAAGATCGACAAGTTCCCATGTGTCCGATTCTCAATTAGGGAATCACATTCAGCATCCATAGCCTATTTCCACTGTGGTTGGTCTAATGCCTCATGAACAGTGTCAGGTTTGGTGCTCTCGACAACTAAACTCATGAGTGAAAAATTTACCTCATGTCTAGCTTGACTTCGTGTTCTGACTCTCGTAGAAGTATCTGGAAGTGAGTTCAGGTGTGCATCCCCGATAGTATTCTGGACCCATTTCAAATGTTGGTTTTGTTGCTGCTGATGTGAAGATGTGTTGTCCAGTGTGCCTAGATCAATGAACAAGTCTCCACTTAGATCTTATTCTCTCTGAGAAGAATCATCTTTCCCATCATCTGGATGTGTGAGAAATATATGTGATGAGGTCGGCACTTTGGATCTCCATTGTGTGGTAGGAGTCAAAGGATGACTCATCACACACCACATCTCAAATCTCATAGATCTTCTTCGTCTCAGGATCCATGAGACAATATGCCTTTCAGGTAGTACCATACCCCAAGAAAAGACATGGCAATGTCTTTAGATCGATCTTCTTCCTTCTCTCATTTGGAACATGCATATATGCAAAGTCAACCAAAAACTCTCAAATGATGAATAGAAGGTTTATGACTAGTCCAAACCTCTTCCAGTGTCTTGTTCTGCAAGATCTTTGTGGGTGCCCAGTTGAGTAGATACACTGTTGTTTGGACTACTTCTACCCAAAACTGATCCTCCAACTTGGTGATCGAGAGCATACAATGAGCCATCTCCATGACAGTCCTATTGTGTCGTTTGGAAATCTCATTCTGTTGGGCGTGTATGGTGTAATAAGATGTTTCTGAATTCCATGCTACTTCAGGTATGCTAAGAACTTCTTTGACACAAATTCCCCCCCTCAATCTGAGTGGAGGAGAAGGAGAGGCTTCCCAAACTACCTAGTGGCGTGCTGGTAAAAGGTTTGGAAATTGGCAAATGCGTCACTCTTCTTCCGGAGAAAAAATACCCACATTTTCCATGAGTAATCATCAATGATGAGCTGGAAGTACTCAAAACCTTGGAAGCTAGCTGGCAGGGGTCCGCAAAGATCTGTATGTACGACCTGAAGATGCTTCGTAGAATGATAAGAACTCTATTTGAACGGACCTCTATGTTGTTTTCCCACAAGACATCCTGAGAAAACAGGTAAGGAATGAGAGAGAGGAGGAAGCCCTCTTACCATTTCCTTGCACCGAGTTGATGTAGAGCCCCGACGAGAAAGATGACCATATCTAAATTGCCATAGTGTAGTGGACTCCACCATTGAAGTAGAGAGAGAAATGCTTTATGAAGTGACCGCATCCAATGCAAATAGACGACCCTTCATAAATGCTCGAGCAATTACTGAGTCTCCCTAGGAAATGATGCAAGACTTGACCCCTTTCTCAACAAAGAATTCAACCTGCATTCGATGGTTAAGAAGTTGACTCACAAACAAGAGATTTGAGGTCAAACCTGGAACATATAGCACCTTCGTGAGTGTACATCTTCATGTTTCAAGAGGAATGATGACATCACCAATCCCTACCACAATATACTCCTGATTATTTGTGATGGTGATCCGATCTCCAGTGGGCCGATCACTTAGAGTATGGAACAACTTCTTATTGCTAGTCATGTGTTTGCTAGCACTGAATCAATCAACCAGAAATTTTCTTGGCTGGCTGTGAAGTCTGTGAAATGTCAAAATGAGTCATGTATAGAACCTCTTCATCGGAGGTGGCATCCTGCTGAGCAGCAATGTGACCCTTCTTCCTCTGATTACAAGCATGCCATTGATATTTCTTGGAATATCCTTGGCTAGAAGTGCTCTCTTCACCGAGTTTCCATAATTGCGACCCGTTGTAATAAAAATTTCCAGATCGTGTACATATCCGTGGAGGAAATGTGGCACCACGATCCGTCTCGTTGTTCTCTATCTTTTGGGGTGGCCACTATGGTGGCCATTGAGAATATTGTTCTTTGAGGATGTTGCTTTTGATTCGGGGATTGACTACCCTTTCCGAGGCTTATGCTTTTGCCTCGTGATGAGAGCCTTGTCTTTGAAGGCTTCTTGAACATTCTGCATGGCTTCTTCCTGCTGGAGATAATTCACCAGTGTGGAAAACCTCACCCCCTATTGAGTGATGGTCAACGTGGTGATCACTATCCGAAACTGGGAAGGAAGAGCTCACAAGGTGAGCGGGACTAGCAACTTGTCATCCACCGGTTCACCGAGAGTAGAGAGTTTTACATTTAGCTCGGCCACACGCCACAAGAAGGCTTCTACTTGATTCACCATCATGCATACTCATTGTGTGAAGCTTTGTCTGAAGATGCAACTTCATCGTCATATTCTTGGCTTCATAGATGGTACACAATGCGGTCCATGCCTAAGAGGAAGTGATTTCTTCCTAAATGTAAGGTTGAACCTCATCAGAAAGACTCAGGGTGATAAGCATTAATGATTTTGCATCGGCCTTTTCATATTTAGCCAACAGATCAGCGTCTGTGGGAGGGGCATCTTTGCCAGAAATGATCCCCCAAAGATCTTCAAACTGAAGAATCATCCACATCTTGGTTTTCCATGCAGAAAAATTAGGCCCTTTCAAGATTTTGGCATCGGATAGAAATATTTTTGGAGCAAACATTTTCAAAAACTCAAAATTGTATTTTATTTATTTATTTTTAAAAAAGGCTACAATGCTTACTGAAGGAATCTGTCTTGAAGATGGGCTCTATAGGCTCATGCAATGAGATGCGGATGCTCTTGAGAGAATTCTACTTCGCGTTCATCATCTACATCATAGCCACATTCAAGTTCTGTATGAATCCGTCGTGCTTGACATCGAACGTCAAACAAAAAATACTCCAACAGTCCTCGGTGCACAATCTCGTCAAAGAGAATATTCCCAATGTTGTGTAGCTCATTGACCAAGGCAAAGAACAGTCTAGTGGTGTCTTCGTTGTCGCTCAATGCCCAAATATTTGGTGCATTTCTCGCGGTGCTTTGTGCATCTAAAATTTGTGACATATACGTGCCACGCAGGTCATGAATCCTCTCCGTTGGCGCTTTCTTCTGTTGGCAACGCAGGCTTATGGTTGTCCTTGCTTTGTAATAGGTGTGCAGGCTTGGAGGTTTCCATGCACACTTCTTCTTCAACACAAACCTCCTTATTATTTATAGGTCACTGTAATTTATCCTTTTAGGAAAGAAATCAAGGAAACTTCCAATGATATCACACACTTTGCCAAAGGAAAATAAAATAGCAAAATCAGTAGATTTCAATATACCAAACAAAATTCCTTCCACACCAATGAAGGTGCAGCAACATTTTCTCTACTTCCACACAGGAACTCCATGCAGAACCTTCCACACAAGTATCAATCGACACATTGAGTCACCGCCAAAGAACATGTCATTGCCAAAGAAAATGGATATCAAAACTCCACGCAAGTCTGGTCGCTTTACGTAGCGGTTTTCCTCTCACCATGTTTGCTCAACAAATTCTTCTCCTGCTCTCCTTCCACATGCACAACAAGAGCCCGAAAATAGGTCTACACGCACAGGTTGGAAGATGGAAGATCTACTACAGGTTTACACCCACACGTCCAAGCAACTGCTGCTCTCCACGCACAAAAAATTCACTGGCTCTCCAAATCTTCACGCAGGATCTCCATGTCAAGCCAGGTCTCGAAATCTTCACGTAGGTAGAGGAAAGGGAGAAAATCTCTGATACCAATGATGGTGCTGGAATTAATAGATTATATTCAATGCGTTTCTAATAAAGCGGAAAGGAGGAAATATAAAGTCCTGGAGAACAGATTCTGCAAATGTAGGGATGGTTAAGTAACCATGTAACCATATGATGTGTCTATGTAACCATATGACAAATGTATTAAGCTAATAGTGAATAATGTTTTTCCAAATTCCCAAGATCAGCAAACAAATCTCCTTGTAGCTCATCCCTTTTCTTAAAAGAATCCTTATGCTCATCATCTGGTTGTGTGAGAAATATATCATAGGAGGTCGATGTTGAATCTTCCTTCTATGGAAATGAGTCAAATGATGACTCATCACAAATAACATATCTTCTCTCATATATCTTCTTTGTCTCAGGATCCATGAGATGATATGATGTTTTGGTTATATTGTACCCAAAAATATGCATTGGCATGTTCTTAGATAAATTTTCTTCCTCTTATTATCTAGAACATGCATATATGCAGTACATCCAAATAATCTCAAATGAGAAATAGAATTTTTTTGATTACTCCATACCTCTATCATTTTCTCGTACATCAATATATTTGTAGTTGCTTGATTAGGAAGATATAAAATATTCTATACAGCTTCCACCCAAAATCTATTCTCCAAATTTGCGTGGAAATCATGCAACGAGTCATATCCATAACAATCTAATTGTGACAATCAGTAATTCCATTCTACTCAGGAGTATAGGGGGTAGTAAGGTTTTTTGTGATGTTGTGGTCCTTCAAGAATGAAAAAAAATTCTTCAACATGAATTCACCCATTGATATGAGAAGAGGAAAGGAAAGGGCTGCCTTGAGTCTCTTGAAAAACTCTCTTATAAAAGTTATAGAAATTTTCATATACTTCACTCTTCTTTCGGAGAAAGAACACCCAAGTCTTGTGGGAATAATCATCAATGAACAACTAGAAGTATTGAAACCCCTTAAATGAGGTAGGAAAGGGTCCACATAGATTGGTATGCATGACCTCAAGATAGTTCTTGGCATGGAATTTACTCAACTTGAATTGATCCCGATGTTGTTTCCTGCTAGACATCTAGGACAAAGAGGTAATGATTGAGAGAGAGGAGGAAGTCCTCATACCATCTCCTTCGAACTGAGCTATAGAGGTATTCGATAGAAATATTTCCATACGATAATTCTAGAGTGCAAGGATTCCATCGTCGACACATATAATGTAACTACATAGGATGAAACCACATCTAATGCAAATAAATTATCCTTCAAAAAAGTTCTACCAAGTATTATACCTTCTTTAAATATCATACATGATTTGATGCCATTATATGCTAGGAACTTCACCTTGAGCTTGTTATTCAACAAGTGAGAAAAAGGAAGGATATTTTAGGTCAAGCAAGGGACATAGAGAGCCTTTGTGATAGTAAATCTTCTCGTCCTAAGAGGAATGGTCACATTGCGTATTCCTTCTGCTACATACTCATTAATGTCTACAATTACGACTTGATCTCCAAAGTGGGTCAATGAAGTAATGAATCAAAAAACTTTCTATCGCTTTGTCATATACTTACCGGTGCTTGAATCAATGAACCAAACGTTATCGGCGACGGCTGCGATATTTGGGAGACTAGAACAAAATCATCTTCATGTGTGCCACAATGTGCTGATTCTAGGATATCTTCATCTGAGTCATCATCTTGCTTGGGCTGTGACATGTCCTTTTTGCTTCTTTCCGTGAGGATGCCACTTGGATTTCTTTAAATCACCTTGGACATATGTGCTCTCTTCTACAAAATTATTTTATGTGCGACCATTGTACCAACAGTTTGTAGTATTATGGGTATCCCTCATGTAGATGTGACACCATCGATTTTCCTTTTAAGAATTCCACTTCTATTGTGGCTTCTTCGATTGTTTTTATGTTTGCTTCTCTTGTTGTCCCTTATGAGGCTTCTGACTCTTCTTCTGCCTTGATATCAACACTTTTTCCTCAAACTCTTCTTGTACTATCTCAATGGATTTTTCTTATTGTAAAAAGTTCACCGATTCGGAAAAGCTCACCTATGATGGTCAATGTGGTGATGAATGTCCTGAATTGGGATGGAAGAGATCACGTTGTGAGTGGGACAAGAAAATTATCTTTTACTTCTTCTTCGAGCGTAGCAAGATTTGATCATAGTTTTGCCACACGACATAAGAATTATTCCACTTTCTTACCTTCTATCATACTCATAGTATGAAGATTTGAATTGAGATGTATAATTTTTATCAAATTATTTTCTTCGTAGATTGTGGAGAGAGTATTCCATGCCTTCTTTGATGTTGTCACATTCTGAACATGTGGTTGTACCTCATCGGATATGCTTAGAGTGATCAACATCAAGGATTTTGTATCATCCTTTTCAAACTTATTTCGTTCATCTACATCGGTGGGACGAGAAAGTGCACAAGATATTATATCCCATAGATCTTCAAAGAGGAGAATGGTCTTCATCTTTGTCTTCCATGCAGCAAAATTTGGCCCTTTCAATAGTTGGGCATCGATAGTAATATCTTCAGAGCAGACATGATGTCAAAGATTTTATTTATTTATTATTATGTTCAAAGATACAATGTCTTACTAATGAACAAGAGAGAGAAGGAGGGCTCGGTGCGCTCATGCGGTGCGACGTGGATGCTTTTGTGGGTATTAATTTTGCATTCATCATCTGCCTCGTACCATTCCTCAACCTCTGCATGAACCTTCTTGGATTGACATCGTATGTTGAACAAAAACCACTCGAGGAGTCCTTGATTCACAAGTGTAACGCCGCAAAAGGACGACGCCATGCTCAAGACGATGACGACGAATAACTTGTTGTCACAAACATACAACCCGAAAATGTGACAAATTTTTTTAAAAAATAAATTGGGTGTGCCCGTATACAGGCTCGAAACTACAAGTCACGATAATGCTTCAAGGTCAGAGATATTTGAATTTATCTCATTCGACGTTTCACAGAGATAAGTAGGGTCGTCATACGAGTTAATTTGCCTAATGTCTGGTAATATCGTAATAGCAATGTTTCCAATGTTAACCTTAGGGTATGATGTAATTTATTAGGAAATGAATTCACTAACCACTCAATTTTTATTTTTATTTTATTATCCAGTTATATTACGTATATCACGATTTAATACATTATAATATATATATAATAATTATACATTAAGATGTTTACTTGGCCCTAATTTGCTTTATTTACAATGCATGACTTTATGTATTAGATATACAAATCACTATGTTTACATTTAGTATAATATTATATGGAAATTATGCTATGTGTCATACTACTACTATACTATGTAGTATATAATACTTAAGTAATCCTAAGTAGATATCCGTGTAGGATAAACATATAAAAAAAAGAAAACCAAAAGACAAGAGTCCTTGGCAAGTCTAGCTTTTCAACTATGTTTAAATTTTATGGTTGGGGCGGTCGATGGCTCACCAACACCTGACAAACACATTTACTTCTTCCTCCTTATGCGTGCAAGCCACACAAAACCACTGAGCCGCCTGTTTGATTTACTTTACAATTACTACACTCAGATTTTGCAAAACGTAATCCTCACACAGCCGGCTTGTTGTTGGATACTACCCCAGCCACACAAATTAATATGGTGGTTAAGAATGAATCCACGGATAGAGTAGCAGGTGAAACGCCATTCAATCGCCCGGACCACATGGAAAATAAAACCAGGGAGGTTCCGAGGCAAGGGCGCGGGCGGACTACCATCACTTTCATTGGAGTGCTGCAAAAAGGTGAAAAAAAGGTGAGCTTGGTGGGAGTCCACCACGGTTTCCTACTATGGGAGGCATGCTTGGCCACGGCTTACGAGGGTCGACCGGGCGGCAGAGAGAGGCATTTCCTTTTCTCTCTTTTTTTTATTTCTTTCGGTTGGTTTCTTTATTGAGCACTCTCAAGCAAGATGGCACGAAGCCCACGGATTACATTACCACGAGCCTTTTATTGAAGCCTAGGCGTAGAGGATAAATGAGGCCTACAGACAACCTACCCAAAGAAATGACTAATGGCATGGAGCGTCTTGGGTGACTCCAACAAGCCTTCAAACTACATTGCTATTTGTTCATGTAATGATTACGCATCCTCAATTTGGGGTTCTCCTTCTTGGCATTTTTATAAAAATCAATGGGAGAACATTCTCACTATCACATAGTCAATTTGAGGAGAAGAGAACTCAGTACATGTTCTGGGTCTGAAAAATATCCTGCTACCTTCACCTCCCAAGACATTTTCTCCAACATTGCATAGATCTCCTGTATCGTGCAGAGATAGAGAAGCACAAGAGCTTGCTACATTAACAGATCCTTTGATCAAGGAGTGCACATCAGACCAAACCAGACTCGTTCTATTTATTATTTTTTTGTCCTATATACAGCTAGAAACTTAAAATGATTTATTCGTGGAAGAGCAACGCATAGAGGAGGATCTGTTACATATCAGAATATCCATGTAGTAGTTGGCTTTACATTTTAATGAGCATTTACATTGTGTGTTTTTGCAAAAGTTTGAGAAACACTTGCATTTTAGGACAGTCTTGTGACATGGAAGCATTACAGAGGCGTATCCTCGCTTTACTTGTTTCATATGATATTAATGTATGGTTTTATATAAAATTTAGCATAGTTTGTTTGACAAATACATGATTATTCATGGACCTTGGGGAGCGTCGTGACCTGATGGACTTCAGTTCCTTGGCTTATAAGTCATTTATATTATGTCTTGACTGAGTTCATAGTAATATTCCTTGTTAATATAACGGGAATACTATAGTATATTGTTATAAATGAAATTTAATAGTAGTAAATCCAATAGTTTTAATGACACTTAAATATGAATAGCATTTAGAATTTTAGTTTTCTTATTAAACATTGAGGAGTATGGGTAAAGAACTAAATCAGCTTGGAACCTTTTTTTTAAAATCTCCTTCTACATATTTTAATAAGCCTTGTATGGGAATTCAAGAAGGTTTGATTTCATTTCCTTTTACGATTTGCAAATAGATTTACAATGGATTCATAAATGAAGAAAAACATAAAAGAACTAGAGCTTAAAATGTTTCATTGGCATATTAAAAGCCATTTAAAAACTTAAGTCTTTCCATCAACTATACAAGAAGAGGTAATGCACTATTTTTCCAACCTTTTCAATACATCACTTTCAAGTAACAAACAAAATTTAATATATTTTCTTTTGTAATTTCTTTCCAACATTCCACAAAAGAGTTCAACAACATTTCCAATAAGTTTTAGAGTAATAATTTCTAACATTTCAATACAACTTCCTTCAAAATCATGTTACAACACTTTCCTACTTCATGTGAAAACAAATTTACAATAATGGAAGCTAAAGAAAACAAAGCAATATTACATTTTTCCTCCACTCAAGGTGGGTAAATACATGGTGGTTTTACATTGTCAACAACAAGGTTCCAATGCTCCAAATATCAACAAGGTGGCTCCTCCATAGTTTGCTTGATTCACAACAAAATAAGGGGAGAGGCAACGCTCTCCTCCCAACCAAAATACCCAATGGAGAAGAGAAGCCATCCTCTCCATTGGCCCCCGAGCCCCAACCACATCACAATGGGAGAGAATCCAACTCATGGCAACTACAAGCTTCCACATAACAAACATAACATTTCACATGCATTCCATATTCCTTCAAAACAAGAGAATCAACCATCACAACAAGAGGGAAAACAATCACAACAATAAGTCACAAGGCTTACCAAGAAAGCCACAAGAGTAAGACATATGGGGAAGCCACTTATGCCTCCCAATGGGAATGGGTGCCACCTAAAAGCCTCCAATGCAAACACAATACCCCTAACAACTCTTATGCCTCCCTCAAGTACCCCTTATCCCTCCATTCACTCTTATGCCTCCCTCAACTCTTATGGCTCCCTCAAAGTAAAACAAGAAGAAATGCAAGCATTTCTCTTACAAGGTGGGCACCCAACCCAAGCTCCCTCCTCAAGCACATGATCTCTTATGCCTCCCTCAATTAAGCTCCCCATAGTCTCCTCTCACTCCCAACTTAGGCATTCTACCCATTCCCAACAAGCCTTTCAAACAACAACATTCAACACAACACAAAAAAAAAGAATACATTCATATGACAAAAGAAACATAATGCAAGCAAAGGGGAAGCTCCTACCTTTCCATGGTAGAGTTTTCTCCAAGTATGAAGTCTCAAATCCCTTCAAGAATCAAGCAAGCATCCACAAGCTCCAACAAAGTTCTCACAAGTATCCACAAGCTCCAAAAATTCACAAGCTTCTTCTAATTCCTCTCCTCCCAAAATACACAAGACTAAAAAAAATGAAACTTCCAACCCCCAAAACAAACAAGAGGCTCAAATAAATAGAGAAAAGAGAGGGAGGGATGATGTGGCTCCAAGTAGGATGCCACCTCCTTTTCCCTCCACTCCACATCATTTGGTCAACATCAAATTCCAATGCACCATTAATAAGTGGTTGAAATAAAGCAAGCAACTTGCACACTCCAACTAAGCCCACTCTCTCAAAGGACAAAATTAAATTTGAAAGAAAGTGCAATTAATATTTTTACCCTTTTATCCCCCAAAACACCTAAAAATTCCTAAATTTTGACTTCCAACCCATAGGTAGGGTTGGCATGGGGTTTTAAGAGGTGTGGGACAAGTTTGACTTGTCCCACAAGCTTTGAAATTTTGCCTCAAAGGTCAAATTCGAGTTTCCCATGTG
This sequence comes from Taxus wallichiana var. yunnanensis, assembly GCA_018340775.1. Taxonomy (NCBI): domain Eukaryota; kingdom Viridiplantae; phylum Streptophyta; class Pinopsida; order Cupressales; family Taxaceae; genus Taxus; species Taxus wallichiana. Next base: position 170,156,372 of record CM031236.1, read on the forward strand.
GGGTAGAGTGTGCTACACTCAAACTCAAACACACATCAATCCACACAAAATCCAAAGTAATTCAATGTTAATAAATGAACTCTCTTAGGTCACATCTTTTAATTAGTTTAGGACAATTTTCAATTTAACTAATTAACCCACTACAACCCATGGCTAACAAAGGGGTGAACTCCAATCCAAGAAATATGAATAATAACATAAGTAAAAAATTCACTTACTAAGAGCAACACATACTAACATAATAAAAGGGAAAAATTAAAACAAAACAACACATGATCCCTAGGTCACAATTTTCCCTTTACCAGATAATTCTAACACACACACAATTACTTTTTGCCATGGTGACCTTAGCTAGATTCTTCTTGAATTCCGATGTGGTTGGTCTCCACTCCCAATATTGTTTTGAATATAATATACCCGAGAGAGAAAATACCTCCTTCGGCTGTTGACCGCATTAAAACATTCATGCCAAATATACAATATAATCTAAAATAAACGACACCTGATTTACTATCATCTATGCAAGTACGATATCACTAACACTTCCTAGCACATTTCTATTCCACATATCATTTATATCAAAACGATCATCACATTAGTCCAATTATCAAGTTCTACTCAATATGATTAAACATATCACATGTCATAATTAAAGATAAATAACCCTGTCAAAAGTATACAAATATCGTCATCAAATGTCCACCAGTAAACCATATGCATCATATAAAGATCAAATCAATAACAGTCCAATGTCTATGATATCTACTAGCATGCTAAATCAAGAAGCCATAATAATCCATAAGTGAAGTAATCAGTCTCGAAAACAACAAAACAAAATGGTGTCGAAGGGAAGTGGGCACTACATCCCCCTCCCCTTAGACTCGACTTCCTCCTGGAAGTCACTGGAAAAGGTGTGGAAACTATCCTCGTAGCAAAGTAGCATCCTCCCAAGTAGCTACAGTCTCATCATACCTGTCCCATTGGACCCGAACCTGATCAATCTCTCTGCCGCGAAGGCCCAGGGTCCTGCGATCTAAAATGCGCACGGGCTCCACCATCACCTGCCCCTGATCCTGCACCTGCAATGCAGTCCAATCTAGCACATGAGAAGGATCAGAAATATATCTCCTAAGCACAGAAACGTGAAACACATCATGGACGTGATAAGCTAGGTGGCATTGCTAGACGATAGGCCAAGGGACCGAGGCGCTCCAAGATCTCAAAGGGACCCCAAAACCTAGAGCAAGCTTAGAACCTTTTCCATAATGGATAGGGCTCTTATGCGGTCCGATACGAAGAAACACCTTCATGCCTACATAAAAGCTGCGATTTGTCCTATCTGCTGTCTCATACTTCTTCTTCGTCATCCTGCGCCTCCTAGAATCTTTGTCGATCAAGGAAACCTCTTTGCTCCATGTCTGTAATAATGTTGGTCCAAGAGAAACCTGTCCTCAATCCTGTCCCAACTAAGAGGTGTCCTACACTCTCTACTATATAAAGCCCGAAAGGAGCCATGCCTATAGAACTATGGAAACTATTATTGTAAGAAAACACCACCAAATACGGATACTCCTCCCATCTCAACCGATGATCCATCACGTACATCCCGAGAATATCCTCCAAAATCTTATTCACCCTCTCTGTCTATCCATCTATCTCGGGGTGATAAGTTGTGCTGAAATTAATCCTCGTCCCGGGGCATGTTGCATGGTGGTCCGAGAAATGGGAGGTGTATAAAGGGTCGCGATCGTAAATGATCTTCCGCAGAATCCCATGTAATCGATAATCTCATCAAGGTATACTCGTGCCACCGCACTCGTCCTTTGTATAGGTGGTCTTCACTAGAGAAAAGTGAGCTACCTTCATCAATTTATCCACCGTGACCATGATGGCATCATGGTGGTATCTCGACGTGGGTAACCCAACTATGAAATCCATGGAAATGGTGTCCCACTTCCACTCCGGTATGGCATGAGGATAGAGAAGGCCACGGGATGCTTGATGCTCGGCCTTCACCCTCTCGGCACTCTAAACAGCGTGGATACAAATGAGGCTATGTCTCTCCGAAGTGCTCTCCAAAAAATACAAGCTGTCTCGGGGTGGCTGCATCTTCTTCACCCGGGATGGGCTGAATAAGGTGCATGATGAGCCTCTGTCAAAATGTCCTGTCTCAAGCCTCCATCTCTAGGAACATATATCCGACCTCGTATGCGAGAAGACCATCTGCCTCTAATGAATATCCATCAAATCTCCCCTCAAGGGGTCTCGAGACTCAATCTTTTCTCTGGCTGCAAGGTAAAACTATCCGAGGAAGCTGCTTGCAAGATCCTACTCCGTAAATCTGTGCCCACCGAGGTGGCCATAGCCACATGTCTCTGCCTACTTAAGGCATCTCGCAACCACATTCTCCTTCCCTTTCACATGCTCTATCTCCATATCATACTCACGAGCAACTCCATCCAACGCTGCCGATGAGCGTTGAGATTGGGTTGCATGAAGAGGTGGCGAAGACTCAAGTGATCAATCCTGAGTGTAAATCTCCAGCCAAGAAGAAAGTGTCTCCACCGCACTAAGGCATGTCAACTACTGCAAGCTCAAGGTCATGGATCGGATAATGAGCTCATAATCTTTGAGTTTGCGAGACTCAAAGGCAACTACTCTACCCTCCTGCATTAACACACCTCCAAGTCCTGCCAAGGAAGCATCTGTGCAAACGTAGAACTCACCCCCGAGGATCCGGCACTTTGCAAGAATAGGTGCTCTCATGAGGCACTCCTTCATATGTATCAAGGCTTGCTCACATCTATCTGACCATAAAAACTTCTTCCCTTTCCGCTGAAGAGAAGTGATAGGGTGCGCAATCCGAGAAAAATCCTGAACAAACCTCCTGTAATACCCTACTAGACCCATGAAACTACGCACCTCGGTCACACTAGTGGGTGTTGGCCAATCCATGATGGCTCGAATCTTGGAAGGATCGACTGCGATACCTTCCCCTGAAATGATGTGGCCCAAATACTGCACCTCAGGCTGAAAGAATGCACACTTCTCCAAGTTCCCGTAAAGGCGTTGTTCACGAAGACACTGAAGAACCTGGCGAAGGTGCTCCTCGTGCTCCTCATGTGTGCGTGAGTAAACTAGAATGTCATCAAGGAAGATGAGCATGAAGTGATCAAGGAAGGTCCTAAATACCCCATTCATCAAACTCATAAACACTGTGGGGGCATTCGTCAAACCGAAAGGTACCACTGTGAACTCGTAGTGGCCATATCTCGTACGGAAAGTTGTCTTGTGAATATCTGTCTCTCGCAATCCTGAGCTGATGGTACCCTAACTTAAGATCTATCTTAGAGAAAATTGTAGCCCCTTCATCTGATCAAATAAATCATCAATGCGTGGAAGGGGGTAACGATTCTTGATCGTTACTTTATTCAGCTGACGGTAGTCAATACACAACCAAAGAGATCCATCCTTCTTCTTCACAAAGATAACTAGTGCACCCCAAGGGGATACGCTAGGACGGATTAGGCCTTTCTCCAGAAGGTCCTCAAGCTGCAACTTGAGCTCACATAACTCAGGAGTAGTCATCCGATAAGGTGCTCGTGAGATAGGCTCTGCGCCTGGAACTAGATCTATATGGAAGTCGATCTCACGTGGGGGAGGTAATCCCGTAGCTCCCTTGGGAACACATCAGCAAACTCTGACAAGATGGGATGATCATCGAGGGAAGGTCCTCTCGACTCATCCTCTGATCTGTCACTGACCGTAATAGCAAACATCTGACAACCCTGTCGTGCACACCGCTTAAGCTGCATAGCGGAGATGGTGCGAATGGATACGACCCTCCTAACTCCTGATATCACTGACTCTACTCCAAGATCATCTATGCAAGAAATAGTCTTATGGTAACAATCCACCTAGCTCGTGAGCGGACAACCAATCCATGCCTAAAATGATGCCATAAGATCCTAATGGAAGGATCCAAAGATCAAAAGTAGTGGTGAAGGGTCCCAAATCCACTACACACTCCTTAACTAAGGAGTCTACAGAAATTTTGGCTCCAGAAGCCATCTCAATGTCCCAACTACGGCCCTGCCTAACTACCACCATCCTACAACGCTCTACTAAGGATGGTGTAATAAAAGAATCAGAAGAACTAGAATCAAATAATATAGAGGTGGAAATACCACCAATACTACCTGTCGTCTCAATCACAGTACTCTGGTGCTCAGCCTGGCGGTTCTCGACCACTGCATAGATCCGATGACTCCGTGCCATATCTCCAACATTAGGCTCTAAGCTTTGCATCTTACCCTTGTTAAGGTTATGTGGGCAATCTCTCCAATGATGTCCAACAACACCACAACCATAACAAATTTGCTGGTCCCCTCAGTGGGGAAGCGACTCCAGTGGTACTCTAGATGATCGAGATATAGATCCTCATGATCCAAGCTGTGGATGCTTGAGGTCTCTCTTGACGAGCTCTTCGACTAAGCTCTCAGTGCACCCTGTGTCCTGATGGGACCCCTAGGAGGAAGCCCCATACTACGCACTCTCTGTGCATCAAATCTCTGAGGAGGTCTGTAAGGTGGGCGGGTCTGTTGTTCTTCTTATTCTTTTGTGTGGCCTAAATGAAGCTTGCCCTGAATTTTGTCCACCCCGTGGGAGGAGGAACTCGACCCTTTGACCTACTTATCTTGCATCTGCTGGATTCGGCTCTAACTCTATCTCTAGCGTGCTTTGCATCTTTCCCGTGTCTCCTCTACAATATAGGCCTTCTCCACGGCCTCTGCTAATGTCTGTGGGTAGTGAATGCGCACTGCGCCACCTAAATCCAAGTTCAGGCCCCGGATGAACCTGTGAATCCATACCTACTCATCCTGCATATAGTCGATGTACTGGAGTAGGTCCAGAAATCGACTCTCATACTTAGCTACTGTCATCGATGCCTGACGGAGGTCATGAAACTCATCTATTCCACCGCTTTGTATAAATCTCCTGGGTAAATACCTACTCTTGAAACGCTCCTCAAACAGCTCCCAGGTAATCATCTCTCGAGTCAACATGGAGCTTTTGCTCCTCGGTCCTCCACCAGACTCCTGCTCCATCCTTCAGAAGATGGATTGCAACATGAGCTTTCGTGTTGCTAGTACAAGGGCAGAGCTTGAAGCATCCGCTCAAGCTCACCAACCAGGCCTCTGCCTGAAAACCACCTGTATCACCCGAATAGTGAGATGGTCGTAGCTTCAGGATCTCCCTGATATGGTCTGCAGCTGACGTATGACGAATCCTAGATCTCTCTGAATGCTCCTCCCTCTGTCTAGGGCTCCGAGACCTGTCCCTATGTCCTGAGATCCTGTCCCCATGTCCTCTCTGTGGTGACTCTGCCCTAGCCGACTCCGCACGGAAGTTCTCTGCCTGTGTTCCTCGCTGTGTCGAGGGGATGCCTGGGCATCTACTGATGGCTCCAAACTATGTCTAGCAAGTCGTCCTCCCAAGGGCTCTCCGCGTATAGCGGCATTGACATCCTGGAGTGTCTGCAAAGATCTCGAGGGTAGAAGGGCTGCTACGGCCTGCTATGGCGGTGGTATGTCTAGGTCTATATGAAGAGACCCCTCGCCCAATCTGCACCTCCTGCATAGATCAAGGCGAGAGTTAGTTCATCATTCTAGGTCTTGTGCTAGTTTTCTAAATTTGTTGTTTACTATAATTATCAACATTATGGTTTTATATTTTAAAAGAATCAGCTCTGTACTAAGTTGAATGTTCCTGTTTTGTGTTTTCCTGTGTGCCCAAGGGTCCCAGCTTTGAACCCCTGGCTCTGATACCAAAATGTAACGCCGCAAAAAAGACGACGCCACGCTCAAGACAATGACGACGAAGAACTTGCGACAAATATACAACTTGCGACAATTTTTTTAAAAAAATTGGGTGTGCCCGTATACAGGCTCGAAACTACAAGTCACGATAATGCTTCAAGGTCAGAGATATTTGAATTTATCTCATTCGACATTTCACAGAGATAAGTAGGGTCGTCATACGAGTTAATTTGTCTAATGTCCGGTAATATCGTAATAGCAATGTTTCCAATGTTAACCTTAGGGTATGATGTAATTTATTAGGAAATGAATTCACTAACCACTCAATTTTTATTTTTATTTTATTATCCAGTTATATTACATATATCGCGATTTAATACATTATAATATATATATATATATATATATATATGTATAATAATTATACATTAAGATGTTTACTTGGCCCTAATTTGCTTTATTTACAATTCATGACTTTATGTATTAGATATACAAATCACTATGTTTACATTTAGTATAATATTATATGGAAATTATGCTATATGTCATACTACTACTATACTACGTAGTATATAATACTTAAGTAATCCTAAGTAGATATCCGTGTAGGATAAACATATAAAAAAAAGAAAACCAAAAGACAAGAGTCCTTGGCGAGTCTAGCTTTTCAACTATGATTAAATTTTATGGTTGGGCGGTCGATGGCTCACCAACACCTGAAAAACACATTTACTTCTTCCTCCTTATGCATGCAAGCCCACACAAAACCACCGAGCTGCTGTTTGATTTGCTTTACAATTACTACACTCGATTTTTTGTAAAACGTAATCCTCACATACTGGCCTATTGTTGGTTGGGTGTTGTGCCCCCCGCCCAAATTAATATGGTGGTTAAGAATGAATCCACGAGTGGACAGTGTAGGTGAAGACACCGTTCAATCACCTTTTGACCACGTGGAAAATAAACAGGAGGGTTCCGAGCATATTGTTATTTGTTCGGACTACCATCACTTTCATTGGGTGCTGCAAGGTGAAAGCTTGGCGGGGAGTCCACAGTCCACCTGGAGGTGTGAGTCTTGCCACGGTTTCTACACTGTAAAACATGCTCGACCATGGTTTAGGCGAGATCTCAGAGAGATGGTTTCCTTTTCTCTATTTTTTTTTTGTTTCTTTCTATTTGTTTCTTTATTCAACACACTCTCGAGCAAGAATACACGAGGTTCTTTTATTACATTACCACGAGCCTTTTGAAGCTTGGGCGAGAGGATAAATGAGGCCTATAGACTCGGCACCGAATGCACCTTCATTTTCGGTTACGCCTCCAAGAGATTTTTATGGAGCGTCTTGGGTGACTCCAACAAGCAGGTTGTCCAACTATATTGCTATCTTTTAGTAATGACATTTGTCCTCAATTTGGGGTTCTCCTTCGTGGTATTTTTATCAAAATCGATGGGAGAACACTCTCACTGTCACATAGTTGATTTGAGGAGAAGAGAATTCGGAGGGCATGTTTTGGAGTCTGAAAAATATCCTCGATTCCTTCACCTCCCAAGACATTTTCTCCAACATTACATAGATCTCCTGTATCGTGCAGAGATAGAGAAGCACAAGAGCTTACTACATTGATAGATCCTTTGATCAAGGAGTGCGCATCGGACAAATCCAATTACTCGGTTCTATTTATTTATTTTTTGTCCTATATACAACTAGAAACCTAAAATGATTTATTCGTGGAAGAGCAACGCATAGAGGAGGATCTGTTACATATCAGAATATCCATGTAGTAGTTGGCTTTACATTTTAATGAGCATTTCTGCGTGTGTTTTTAGTACAGACTGCCTTGCATTTTAGGACAGTCTTGTGACATGGAAGCTTTACAGAGGCGTATCCTTGTTTTAATTGTTTCATATGATATTAATGTATGGTTTTATATAAAATTTAGCATAGTTTGTTTGACAAATACATGATTATTCATGGACCTTGGGGAGCGCCGTAGACACTGATGCATACACAGGTTCCTTAGCTTATATGTAATTTATATTATGTCTTGACTGGAGTTCATAGTAATATTCCTTGTTAATATAACGGGAATACTATAGTATATTGTTATAAATGAAATTTAATAATAGTAAATCCAATAGTTTTAATGACACTTAAATATGAATAGCATTTAGAATTTTAGTTTTCTTATTACCGAAGTATGGGTAAAGAACTAAATCAGCTTGGAACCTTTACATTAAAATCTCCTTCTACATATTTTAATAAGCCTTGTACGGGAATTCAAGAAGGTTTGATTTCATTTCCTTTTACGATTTGCAAATAGATTTACAATGGATTCATAAATGAAGAAAACATAAAAGAACTAGAGCTTACAATGTTTCATTGGCATATTAAAAGCCATTTAAAAAAAAACTTAAGTCTTTCCATCAACTATACAAGAAGAGGTAATGCACTATTTTTCCAACCATTTCAATACATCACTTTCAAGTAACAAAACAAAAATTTAATAAATTTTCTTTTGTAATTTCTTTCCAACATTCCACAAAGAGTTCAACAACATTTCCAATAAGTTTTAGAGTAAGAATTTCTAACATTTCAATACAACTTCCTTCAAAATCATGTTACAACACTTTCCTACTTCATGTGGAAACAAATTTACAATAATGGAAGCTAAAGAAAACAAAGCAATATTACATTTTTCCTCCACTCAAGGTGGGTAATTACATGGTGGTTTTACATTGTCAACAACAAGGTTCCAATGCTCCAAATATCAACAAGGTGGCTCCTCCATAGTTTGCTTGATTCACAACAAAATAAGGGGAGAGGCAATGCTCTCCTCCCAACCAAAATACCCAATGGAGAAGAGAAGCCATCCTCTCCATTGGCCCCCGAGCCCCAACTACATCACAATGGGAGAGAATCCAACTCATGGCAACTATAAGCTTCCACATAACAAACATAACATTTCACATGCATTTCAAATTCCTTCAAAACAAGAGAATCAACCATCACAACAAGAGGGAAAACAATCACAACAATAAGTCACAAGGCTTACCAAGAAAGCCACAAGAGTAAGACATATGGGGAAGCCACTTATGCCTCCCAATGGGAATGGGTGCCACCTAAAAGCCTCCAATGCAAACACAATACCCCTAACAACTCTTATGCCTCCCTCAAGTACCCCTTATCCCTCCATTCACTCTTATGCCTCCCTCAACTCTTATGGCTCCCTCAAAGTAAAACAAGAAGAAATGCAAGCATTTCTCTTACAAGGTGGACACCCAACCCAAGCTCCCTCCTCAAGCACATGATCTCTTATGCCTCCCTCAATTAAGCTCCCCATAGTCTCCTCTCACTCCCAACTTAGGCATTCTACCCATTCCCAACAAGCATTTCAAACAACAACATTCAACACAACACAAAAAAAATACATTCATATGACAAAAGAAACATAATACAAGCAAAGGGAAGCTCCTACCTTTCCATGGTAGAGTTTGCTCCAAATATGAAGTCTCAAATCCCTTCAAGAATCAAGAAAGCATCCACAAGCTCCAACAAAGTTCTCACAAGTATTCACAAGTTCCAAAAATTCACAAGCTTCTTCTAATTCCTCTCCTCCCAAAATATACAAGACTAAAAAAAATGAAAGCTTCCAACCCCCAAAACAAACAAGAGGCTCAAATAAATAGAGAAAGGAGAGGGAGAGATGATGTGGCTCCAAGTAGGATGACACCTCCTTTTCCCTCCACTCCACATCATTTGGTCAACATCAAATTCCAATGCACCATTAATAAGTGGTTGAAAAAAAGCAAGCAACTTGCACACTCCAACTAAGCCCACTCTCTCAAAGGACAAAATTAAATTTGAAAGAAAGTGCAATTAATATTTTTACCCTTTTATCCCCCCAAAATACCTAAAAGACTCTAAATTTGGCCTTCCAACCCATAGGTAGGGTTGGCATGGGTTTTAAGATATGTGGGACAAGTTTGACTTGTCCCACAAGCTTTGAAATTTGGCCTCAAAGGTTAAATTCGAGTTTCCCATGATGGGTAGAGTGTGCTACACTCAAACTCAAATACACATCAATCCACACAAAATCCAAAGTAATTCAAGGTTAATAAATGAACTCTCTTAGGTCACATCTTTTAATTAGTTTAGGACAATTTCAATTTAACTTAATTAACCCACTACAACCCATGGCTAACAAAGGGGTAAACTCCAATCCAAGAAATATGAATAATAACATAAGTAAAAAATTCACTTACTAAGAGCAACACATACTAACATAGTAAAAAGGGAAAAATTAAACAAACAACACATGATCCCTAGGTCACAATTTTCCCTTTACCAGATAACTCTAACACACACACAATTACTTGGTGCCATGGTGACCTTAGTTGGATTCTTCTTGAATTCCGATGTGGTTGGTCTCCACTCCCCAGTATTGTTGTGAATATAATATACCTACAGAGCAGAAAATACCTCCTTCGGCCTGTTGGCCGCATTAAAACATTCATGCCAAATATACAATATAATCTAAAATAAACAACACCTGATTTACTATCATCTATGCAAGTACGATATCACTTAACACTTTCTAGCACATTTCTATTCCACATTTCAGTTATGTCAAAACGATCATCACATTAGTCCAATTATCAAGTTCTACTCAAAATGATTAAACATATCACATGTCATAATTAAGATAAATAACCCTGTCAAAATATACAAATATCGTCATCAAATGTCCACCAGTAAACCATATGCATCATATAAAGATCGAATCAATAACAGTCCAATGTCTATGACATCTACTAGCATGCTAAAACAAGAAGTCATAATAATCCATAAGTGAAGTAATCAGTCTCGAAAACGACAAAACAAAATGAGGTCGAAGGGAAGTGGGCATTACAACAAGCTCCTAAAATTGCAGATTTCCGTTGTTATGAAGGCTTTTGAGGAATGCGAAATACAATTTGGTAATTTGTTTTTGGCCTCATACAGGCGTTTTGTTTCTCGGATTGGTCGCAGCATTGCTTTCTACATTTTAAATGCGTGACATGAGCTTCTTTGGGCCACTTTACTCCATGTTTTGCAACAAAAGTATGATTAATCCTCCTTCGTAGGTTTATGAATATTTCTTGCTTTGCTGTAAGAGAAAACGGAAAAACACAACAAAAATTCCATGTTCCAAAGTTCGTTGCAAAGATGAAAACATTTACTGTAGGTTGTTTTTTCCTTAAACGCACAGGTCTTCATAGCCACATGTTCCACGCAGGTCTTTTTCAGCAATCAATAGGTCTTCACAACCAAAACAAAAAGGATGCTTCAATATCGCCACGCAATTCTTATGATGTTAGGTTGATGCTGCATTTCTTCTTCCAGGAAAAATACAAAGAAATACTTTCTGCGCCAAATTCCATGCCAAGGACAGACTTGAAGCTATGATTTCTCCTACACGTAGGCTTGCGACGTTTAGGAAGTTAAGGAGCTCCTTAACGTAAAAACAGAACTCTACAGGTCATTTTATTATCCACACAGGCAGAGGACAAGAGAAAGCTCGGATACCAATGTTTGCTAATGAAAGAGCAGATACAATTGAGATTGTATTCGATAATTAAATGAGCAATCAACATGAGAATATATAAAACCCACAAACGAGAGGAGGATGTGAAAAGAACTGTGAAACTTGAAAGGTCTGTCGACAGGAAGAGGAATAGTAACCACAAGAAGAGGAATTGTAACTTACTAAGTCGGTTGAAAAAATAATGTATTAGTTTTCTAAGAGTTTATGAGGCTTTTGTTAACCAACGAGAATGAAATAAGTTAAAATATTTTGGAGGACTTCACTATAATATTTAAAAAAAATTCATAGTTGTTTCTGACTGTATTCACATGTCATTCTTTGTCGCATACATGTTAGCACTTGTGACTTGACTCTAACGTGGAAACCAAACATAAAACATGAAAATTATAAATAAAATATCAGTTAGGAACTTTTAATTTTTAATTCATGTACTTGACTACAATATTCCAATGTAAAAATAATATTTTTAATAATTTTAGGATGATATTTCATGTTACATTTTTGGAATACTTATACTAAGTTTTGTAACAAATTAGATCTCTCTTAGTTGTAAGCTTCGATAATTTAATTCATAATTTGAATGACATTTAGCTGTAAATTATTATTTTAACTAAAATGTAATATTGTAATATCTAGTTTAATATGTGATATTTATCTTAATATGGGGTACATATGCGAATATTTACAAAAACCATCTACGTAACCACGCTACTCCCATCATAGACCTTGCCGGTGCAGACTTGTCTCCATTAGTAAACAACCACTAGTAGTAATTAATCTTGATAAATGATGATGTATATAATGTTGTAGAGGAGATATTCACGGTAATAGATTTCTACTAATATGGGTTGAATTAAAAATCCCCACTTAAGAATATTACTACTATTTGGAAATAAAACTCTCCAACGGTAAGAGGAGTAGCCAAGACATAGGTTCCCAGAACCTCTAATAATGGAAAATCCATTTATGAAAGTTAAGAATACAATATTTTGATGAGCTTGTGGACTCTACCAACATCACTTCTAAATGAGGGTGAGAGAGCATATTTACCTCTCTTGAAGAACAATATGAGGACATATTTGTTACAAAATAAATTTTCTCATTGTCTCAAATCACTTCATAGAAGATCGTAAAAAATGATAGAATCAATTAAAAAAATTTCAAATTGAGATACATATGAGTGAACATGTAATGTATATTGCCAAGCATATGATGCGCGGAATTAGTAGGAACTTGAAAAGGTCATAACTTGTGCTTCGATGTCCCTTTGAGTCCACATTTATCGATGACATTAATGCAATTGCCAACTAGGATTAGCGGTTGGAGCACGTTTTGGCACATTTTTCAGGCCCGAAATCCACCATCTTGAGGCCAAAAATTGGGATTTAAGTTGTAGTTTGATTTTTTTCCTATTTTCGGGCATTGGTTAATTTTAGTCTATTAGTGGCATTATGAGCTATAAATTTAAAAATTCCTCTAATTTAGACATGTAGAAGATGCATGACAACTTATGTTCTCATATGAATAAGCATGCGAACTTACTAAGAATAGCAAGTTCTAGTAAATAGCTAAAAATAGTATTTTCCACCACCTAGAGTAGATTTAGTTAAAGTTAGTTACAATTTTCTTGGAAACTCAAGTTGAGAGTTGTTTTCCTATTTAGAAAACATTGTAATTCATGATTGAATAACAAAGAGGGAGATCTATTTTCTTTTGAGCTCGAAATATATGCGGTATATTGAGTTTGTTTGGAATTTGGCTACATTAAATCATGGTTGATATAAACAATCATTGTTAACAAGATATAAAAAAGTATAATTTGTACATTTCCCTTGTTCAAAAGGGATAGTATAGTCCAAAAATTTCCAAGGAGAGTGAAAAATAACATCTTGGGAAAGTGTAAAAGTTACTTAAATTTTAGTCTTATCTCAAAGATGACACTTAGAAAATAAACTACCAAGTGGTGAAATATCTAGATCAAATGAAATACTTTATAGAATAACCAAAAAAAAAAAAGAGAACTTTGGATTGAGTTGAACATCTTAGATGTTGTTGAGGTAAATAATGGAAATTCATATGAAAAGGTTTGAAAACTCACCATAAATAACTAGGATTTTCAAGAGACAAAGAAAGTGTGGTATTAATTTTAAAATATAGCAAATAATAAGAATAATTTTCAAAACGAACATAAGATTTTTAAAAAATAAATATAGGAAAAGTGTCCATAGATATCAATCTCATTGATCGATCTTATATTTTATATATCATATGCGTTAAGAATTTTATTATATTTTATTTATATTATATATTTTTTTGTTTTAGTGACAACACATGATTTATAAAAAGGACATTTTTAGCATTGTAAATATATTAATATTATTAGCTTCTCAATAAAAATAATTTAAAAATTCCACATAGATGTCAAAGTTAATATAGAGAAAAAAATGTAGACGATCACGATATATTATCCAACTCGGAGAAGTGAAATATTACATAAATGTTATGTTTAGAAAATTTATTTTACCTTCAACAATAATTTTTAACAATTAATAAATAAAATCCATCAATATAATTACCAAACATAATTAAAACTAGCAATAAAATGGTATATTATTTATAATTCAAAGAAATATTACAAAAAAAAATTCAAAACACAAGAGATTAGTTAAATAGTGCTATCAATAATAAAAATAAAGAATTAATTCTTGTTTTAAAGGAATGATAAATGGAGCCATCTAATGGAAATGATTTTGAACAATCATTCAATATATAGATAGGACCCTTTGGCCTATATATTATAGGTCCCATCATGACCTATTATGATGATTGAGTGTCTTAGTGATGGTGATAAATAGATAATAGTAATATGTTATAGGAGAAAAATGTCCGGAGAATATAAGTTTTGATCTAATCGTCGGATCATTTTGAAGTTTTAGATTTTTCTATAACATGGTCTAAAATTGGTTAGAACTATTTTTTTAGATTTGTCTAAAAGTTATAATTTTAATATATTTTCCTCTACTTTATGGAATAAGCTAATATTTGGGGTGAACCTTCATTTTTGAATAGACAGTTTGTACATAAACCATGGGGCCCATCTAATGTGTTTTACATTTTAGGTTTTTATTGGCGTTTTAGGATTTTTATAGATATTGCGATATAAAAGGAAAATTGTAATATTGTAAAAGATTAGTGTGGATTTAGAAATTGTGAAGAAACTATTTTAAAGCATTTGGATTTTTACAAACGATGTGTGTGTGTGTGATTTGGCTCTTTGAGCTAGATCCACATCAATTGGTATCATAGAAGGATTTGGATCTTGCGAGAATAGTGAAGGTGATATGTGTGTGTGTGAGAGAGAGAGATTTATTACATCTATTTTAAATAAGCATTACTAGACACATGAGAGGAGGTTATGCCCAAATTAATGGGCATATGCACGGAAGCTAGAGAGAAAAGTTGTTGAGCTCATAGAAGAAGTTACATGTCTCGGATAGAGAAATGCAAATGGGGATGCAACCCTATATAGGGATATTGAAGAATTACCTTTGTTAAGGAATGGAGTAGGTAATGAAAAATAAAATAATAGAGATGAAGAAACATTGAGTGAGTGTCCATTTAAGGAAAGACTAATGTAATATTTGGAGGAAAAGAATGTCAACATAACTTTTAATTGGAACTTAATTTAATTATTAAAATAACACTTAAAATATTAAAAGATTTGGAGGAAAATTATTCAATGAAATAATATTTTAATAATTAAATTGATTTCATTGAATAATTAAAATAATTATTATCTTTTTGTATGTACATCATCAAATTATTTTAATGTAATTGGTTATACTGAATGTAATTTTGCAGGTATCACCGTATCATGGATGATTAAAAGAACACTTATGGAAATCTATTTCATCTAGATAATGTGGAATGTCATGGGCCTCCAAGAATATGCCCATTTTGAATATTTCTTCTAATGAGGTAGAGTATATGGTAGCCACATTCATAGTATGTCAAGCAATATGGATGTATAGAGTTCTATCAGAACCAACATGAATATTTTATGACAACTCAACCATTGCATTGTCAAACAATCTTGTCTTCTTCAAGAGGAGTAAGAACATCGACACAACATATCTCTTAGTCATGGAGCTTGTAAGTAAAGATGAAATATTCTTACGAGTTTCATAGATCTGAAATTCAATTTGTATATATGTTCACAAAACCATTGGAGAAATATAGTATTAAATATTTTAGATATTGAATAGGTGTAATAGACATATGTAGTTAAAAGTAAGGGGGACTACTAGACAATAACAGTTAATTCAGCCTAGATACTCACATTAATGACTAGCTTTTAAATTTCAAATTCTTTTGCAATGTCAAGTTTTAGCTTTAATTCTATCATTTATTCTACTAAGAATAATATTTGAAATTCCCCAAACTCATATGAAGTCAAGGAAATAAATGTTTCCATCCAACTTCTAACCTTTTGTGAAAGCCTCTAGAAAATTATCTAGATTTGTAAGACCTCAATATATATAAGGCATTTTAATTTATTATAGAGATAGAATCGGGGACAATTTTGGTGGCTATTTTTGTTAAGTCACGAGTATTTTGGTTTTTGAAATTTAGATTTGACTTATTGTAAGGATTCATCTCGCATGATATTTTACTTAAATGTTTTAAGTACAAGTAACACCTTTCGGTTGATTCGTCTAGCATTTACACTAATAGCCAATTTTTATATTCAAATCGCCTTTACCACAAGAGAAATTATCCACATTCGCCTTTATATGTATAACATACTAATTATGGTACCGACCCACAACATTATGCTATCGACCGACATTGTTATGCTATTGGCCAACAAGATTTTTCTTTGGTTGATATTTGCTACTTGCAGACAACATTATGCAGCCAATGATTGTTGCTACCAGGAGACAATATTGACAACTAATTTGCTAGCCCTAAGAAACCCATTCCTTTTTGATTCGCTAAAATTTCAAAAGTTGTTTTCACATATTCGCCAAAAATATCTACAACTTTTTTAGAAGAGTCTTAAAATTTATCATAGATATTCGTATTGAACCTTATAAATATATTTATTGTTGATTTTTAACCCTCCTTTCCACTTTAAAATCTACCTAAACATCACATAAATCTGTATTGGTCAGTATATTGTTCTATATTTTACAAACATTATATTAAAATTTTAAACATAATGTGTTGTTATTCATATTACAATACCCATAGACTGTGGGTCGAAATGCTGCCTAGAATACAAACTCATGTGATCATTACAACCTTTATGAAATGCGTAAACAATATCCTTTTTGATATTATGTGCAAGCTCGCAAGTAAGACAGCCAATACGATTTCCCATCAAAATGCTTCAATGCCTCGAGGTCTTGAATAGTAGGAAGTGGAATAACGCCAATAGAGTACGTTCTTTGATAGCAAAACCTGCGGCAAAGAACAATCTTTGACAACAAAACCTTTGATAAAGAATCATCCCTTTTCTTCACCTTTGTCTACGTTCAATTCACTTGGCAAATAGAACCTGCCCAAATTCAGTGTATCTATTCTGCTTTATACAGTTATATAACCATTTCGTATATTGGTATCCTACTTATACATGAATGCCCCACCTATGTATGTTGAGGATACCTGGAGTTCTCCCAACTTCTTCAGGAAAAGAACAGTTCATTTATGGAATATGAATAAGATTTCATTTGCCGAAGAGCTTGGGGGAACTCTGGGAATCATTCAACAACTCTTATCTGCTGTATTTGTAATAAGTCTACCGTGAAATATTTATTTGATAGGATATCATTAATTTTGTTAATATTATTATTTTTGTAATCTTTTAAATTTTTGGGTTTTCTATTTTCTGGATAAAATGTTTATTTCATTTGAGTTTACTTAATATTAAGAAGTGCTTAAAAATTATTTATAAATGCATCTTGTGACTGATATAATTGAAGATCTATCAAATGATAGAACATATCATTTCATTGTTGAAGTTTGAAGTTGTAAAGGAATTAATGGTTCCATCGATCGTTCTCTTTATTCCTTTATTCAAAATTAGAAGAATCAACGAATTATTTAACATTTTTTCTATGTTATTTCTTATTTGTTAGTTGACAATTGAACTTCAACATATAAATTAGATAGATAATTTGAAGTCTCAATATTTATACTGTACTAACAGTTTAACTTTGGAAAAAAACAAACAAATCTTAATATGCCTAGAACAATATGAAATTTAAAAATGTTTTAATACCGAACTCTATTACTACAAGAGGAATTAAGATTTAAAGGCTATAGTGTAATACTTATAAGAAATATTCAAAATGTTAATACATAAAACATATAATGCCAAGGTGCATTTAGAGATCGAATTTGCACAACTCTCTTTGAGAAAACTATATAATTAGTATTGTCATTCTTTCTTCAGTTCTCTTAGATGAATCTAGTACTGCCTCGAGAGAAACTTTATTTTCAAGGTGGATCATTTTTACAGTATCTAACCATATAGAGAATACATCTATAAACGTAAAAGCAAGACCGATTTAAATTGAAATATAATTGTATTCTAGTTTCTAATGTTATATAGTGGTTCACATTAAGACTTTTTATTTAGACGTTTTAGTAAACTATATAGATTTTCACCCTCTCTATAACTTACGTAATCATTTCTTTATATATAGAGTCCTCGAGAATATGAAATTTCAATTATTTGTCATACTTATATAGCCAACATCTGTGATTTTGTAAAGGTTAGTAAAATCTAGCGATTTTACTAATTAATGAAAGTCTTCTAACTTCAATGTAAGTGACATAAATATATTATTTGTAGTTGGTTAAATTGATGAAGCCCATGTTCATCTAGATGTGAGGTGAAAGCATAATTTCTAAAAGCCATAATTTTTGATTCGATCATAGAATCATCTTGAAATTTTATAGGGTAGTAGATCTTTACTAGTAGTATTCCATGACCAAACTTTTCACAAAGGTTAGATGTCATTTTGGCATATTTTTTGTTTTGTCCAGAGCTTAGAGTGTTAATAAATTTTACTAGGATTTATAGAATAAGCCAAAATTTTGCGCGAGCCTTCAATTATGAAGGCATATTCTGTACACAAAATTTGGGGCTCATACGAGGTGTTTTACTTGTACGTAGTTTATGACATTTTAGAGTTTTTGGCATTTTAGGGTTATTTAGAGCTAATGTGAAATAAAAGGAAGATTGTAATGATGTAAAAATTAGTATGGATTATGGAATGGGAGAAAACTATTTTGAAGCTTCTAGTTTTTTTGTAAATTATTTGTTTGTATGTTGGAAGTATTTTAACCTCTTGTAACCGCATTCACATCAAGATATTTTCATCACACACACACACACACACACACACACACACACACACACACACACACACACACACACACACACGGGGTTGAATTTCATTCAAGAAAGAGCTACAAAGTTAAAGATAACTATAATGGTAGGAAGTTTGTAATAGAAACTCTTATTATATATACATCTATATTTTGTTGTCATTGTTTGATCTAAATTGCAATATATTTGATCCCAAAATTGGTATTAAAATTTTTATTATCGAGCACACAAAAAGTCAAGTTGAGTTATAGTTTTCTATCTAGTTGTACTCATGGAGAGCATGACCGTAGTCTCTCCCATCCACAAATTCTTATCTTTGACTATAAGAATTAAGCCTATTAGAGATTTAAAATGAAGAATCATTTTTTCTCCAAGGATGTTTGGGATTTTTAAAAATGGAATCAGTAAATGAGTTGAACACCAAGTATTTCTAGCACTAACATAGTGGCAAAATGCCAATTAAAGAAGAAAAGAAAAAGAATGAAAATAAACTATTCATCATCCAACAAGCGATAGATTTACAATACGAAAAATGAAAAAATTTGACTATGCATCCCAAAATAGACTACATGCTTAAAAAGACCCATGCGTATATAAAAATCAACTATAAAGTATAAATGCTTTGTAAACAACCCTCATTATAGATTAAATATATAAATAAACTTTGATTTAATCCTATTATTAGCTCGATCCATACATGACCATTCATCTTCCCTTTATCCTAAAAATAGCTCTTGCTTGTTCTTCAAGTATCCTTGATTTTCTCTTTGGTGTGATCCAAACTCCATCTTTAGTTTTTATTTTTCGCCCAAATATATTTAAAATTGGCTAAGTCCTGGATAAGACTTTCTCGCAAAGACACCACTTCAACCGGGTCATACACGCATTCACACACCACTTGCACACCTCCCCACTCGTGTGCGTTGTTCTAATACTTAGTCAAATTTGACAACCCAACATTACCCCACATTAATTACATTGTCGCACTCGGAAATGTGGTTGCACAACTTATCTCTCCAAAGAATAAAGAATTTCCATACAAGAATGAAAGAATGAATAGAATGGAATCATGACCAAAGATGCCTCTTCCTCCTCATCTCGTAGCAAGAATTCAAGGTACTCCTTATTTATGTCAGCCTCTAATTCATTCCACTCTCCCAGCCCCTTCTTCACTTTATCAAGGATGTCACCAAGTATTTTCTCCATTTCATCCAGACTCATATCCTGACCCTTTTACTTCAGTTCCCTTATCAATCTAGTCATGATTGATACCATACCTTCCATAAAATCCATTCATTACACCACCAAATCCCTAGCTCCTTTATTCCCACCTTGTGAGGATCCCTAATCGCCTTAAGTGCATTGCACTTCTTTTCTACCACCACCAATCTCTCTTCTCTCGTCGTGACTCATCCTACTTAGCTTTGTTAAGACATCATTCTCCTCTTGGAATATGTATGATTTAAGGATTTCCTTTGAATCATCATAGTTTTCCAACACCCATTCTGTCTTCTTCAGCCATCTTTCAATTTTTGGAATATGACATCATACTCTACAATCTGATGAGAGATCACCCTTTTATTCTTCTATTTCTTAAGCACAACATCTATCTTTGTCTCCTGCTTTCATGGTTTTCCTCTCCATGAGTAGTAGGTGGATGCAATCTTGAAGAAAATGCAAGGTTTATGGGTAGATCTTCTTCACCCATTCATCGAATTCTAGACTCGCCTCTAAAATTGCACCCCTAATGCTGGCCATAAAATCTAGAATCTCTTTCTTTCACTTTGCATCCATATTGCATACCACCATTCTTTTCTCAATCTATTTTTCCTTATTCGTATTATCCTCCAAAGAATGTCCTCAATATGGCTGCCTTATCCAAGTTTCTTCTAGCCATATTTTCTACCACCTTTTCTCGAATTACTTGCCTTCTCATCTATAAAGTCAGTCAAATTTATTGTCATGTGGGGTGTTTGAGGTGGTTTATTCATCTTGTACTCTATGTAAGATTCCTATTTTGCATCTACATCAGGGATCGTCTATGTGTGTTTGTATACTCCAGAAATCTACTTCCTACTACATATATTTGTATCCTTTGGATCTATCAATTCCTACCGTATAACTATTTATGGGAAAGGGTGATCTCGAAACCTTCCGTAGATGATATTTGAAGGGTCATCCACATACCCTGTGTTTTGCATATTCAAAAATTCTTCCCCATTTTTTGTTTCAGATTGTTCACCCTTGAAAATATGTGTCTTATGCCCAAGATTGGGCCTTCACCTAATGTGCCCACATGCTCACATGATGGTTCACCAACACTCTTCTCTTTTCCTCTTCTTCCCCCTTACTCCTTGGGTTGTTCCTCCTGCAAATTTATGTCATGTAGATATTACTCTTCTCTAAGCTCCTCTCATCCTTCCACCTCAATGATCGGTGGTTTTCCTACATTGTGTGTAACATCATCTAAAATATATTACTCACTATCACCCCTAAGAAAATACTTGTGTCTTCTCTTTGTTTTCTTCACGTGGGCTCGGTTTGATAAGATATATCCTATGTAACCTCCTCAATAGATCGTAGAGTCCTACGTCAATGCTCTTTTTCCTACATGTTCTCCTAAATCATTGGTCAACCGCACCACCTTCATCTTTCCCATCTCCTCGGCCTTTGGAGGACTATCTTCTTAGGGCCTCTTGTTTCCCATAGTTAGTTTCCTTCTCAAGCCATGATATAACACTCAAACATCCTCCATCTCCTCCTCCTCATCCTTAAGTTATTCTTCTTCTTCTTCTTTTGTCTTGGGAGGAGTAGGGTCATACTCCTTTCTTATGCCGACTATGTGCTTCCCATTGGGAATCTCTCGAGAGCTGGAACTAATTTTCAATATATCTCCTATTCACAAATTTAGGCTTAAGATTGATGTAAACCTTAGCTATAACCACATTTCCAATTATTAAATTCAGAGAATTAATGACAATATCGTCATATATCATGGTCTCAATATATATAGACTTACCTAGGCAAACATAGGTCTAGCAGAGCGTATGATAGTCGTAATAAACTTTGACCACATTAAATATTAGCCTTTGTACATATAAGAATATGTTTATAGAGGCCTAAAAATAGTGTGCCATAAACACATATTTGAGCTTACACCAAGGGCTCCACTGACTAGTCTTCATGAGAAATCTCCCAATGCAATAGTGCCGGATACTACAAACTCTACCTCCTCATCAAGCATTGTAGAAAAGTATTTTGGTATGTGTCACTCATGTTAAAATTTGAGCATAAATTTTACCATAAATCTAGGCTAAGTTGGTATGTGGCTCTCTTGGCTCTATCACAAGTATTATTTTTAAATATTTATGATAGGGACTTCTTCTCTTATGTGTACTACCATATTTTTTCCTTAGGTCCATCTGGACCCCAATCTCCACTAACACAATTTATGAAGGATAGAGCCCAGATTAATTTTATCTCCCTTATGCACCTCCTCAATAATTACTTCTTCTATAAATTTAGAAATATTGTAAAAATTACTTTTTGACATCTTCTTAGCAATTTGGAGCCAATTTTTGTTTACTTATCCGTAACGCTCCTAGCTATTAAATTTTGTCGAAGGTGTGTAAAACATTTTACCACGTTGTCATTTACTTTTGACATGTCCATATCATACCCTCATTTTTGATACGCCAACTCCACCGCATTATCCTACACACCAAATTCATCATCTATATCTTTGTTAAA
This sequence comes from Taxus wallichiana var. yunnanensis, assembly GCA_018340775.1. Classification (NCBI taxonomy): domain Eukaryota; kingdom Viridiplantae; phylum Streptophyta; class Pinopsida; order Cupressales; family Taxaceae; genus Taxus; species Taxus wallichiana. The sequence goes on from CM031236.1 coordinate 170,178,926, forward strand.
AAAATTCCGAACTCCTCAACCTCAGTAAGTCTCCCAATCAATAGCGCAGTTGATGCACAAGCATTACCTCCCTACAAAGTAAAATAAGTTCTCATGGACTCTTGATTGTAGCCACTCGTAGGTTATTTTTCGTTCGTAAAAGTATGGTAACTCATATATCTGTAAGATTCCATCTTTTCCAAGATTTTGTATCTCGACATCATCATAAATCAGGTTATCATCCTCATTTTTCAATTCTATCTTTTTCACCAGATCCTTTTCTATTTCATCTTTTTTTTTTTCTTTAGTGGGGTGATTTAAATCACTTACCTTCCTCTTCCTTACATGGTAATCCCAAATGTTCCCCATGATGATGCCCTCGGGATACTAAATTTTAGAAAATCTCATCTCTGCACGTCTTGTACCTCCACCTCAGTTCATTCCTCTTCTTTCCCCTTATGGTTGCTCCAAGTGCTCATTTCAAGTGTCATCTATCACTTTAAAACTTACTCTTTCCTTTCTCTTTGATTTACTTCCTCTACAACCTCTAACTCACGTGCCCTAGCTATATTTTAATTTTCTCAAACCGTAAATCCGTAAACCGAATACATCACATGCCTTGCACTTGCTTAAAAAAATTCTCAATGGAGCTCTACTATGGTCGTGACCAAAGATCAAATGGTTCGTTATTCTCTTCATTTGCACTCACACTTTGCACTAGTTTTCTCTTAAATTCACTCTTACAATGATCAAAAATGCAAATATGCAAGGTAAGAATGAAGTCAAATACACCCCTTTTATAGATTTTGTAAAATTTACCCCATTAATTACTCCTCACCTACCACCGTGTTTATCTTTAATGAAGATTTTACAGTTTTTCCACACATTTTACTTCTTTCTTCCATGCCCCAATCATAAGCTTCTTGCACCTACTACTTCTTGGCCACATACCTCCTTTCGTGTGCCTCCATGCACCAAAGTACATAATGCTCGCACCTCTCACTAAGTAGTACATAATGCTACTACCTACCTCATGTTACATGGTGTGAACCTTTTCTCATGCATGGTCTTCAATCTAAGAAAATTTCCCAAAACCACCTTCATCCCGAGCACTTGTAACACCATTCCCTTTGTGCATCAACCCTTCGAGATGACATTCATGTCCCATCCCATATGTATACATATGTGACAACCTATGCTTGAATCTCAATACCAATAGATTCCTTTTCCTTGTACCGTCTCCTCCCCACACTAAAATTATGTGAGGTCCTTTGTGCATGAACTCAATAGGAAGCAACCAGCCTTCTTACATGTAAGTGCTCTTATTACAATAAAACAAAAATCCAAAATGAAAAAGCATAACAAAAGTCAAAAGTAAACACATAAAAGAGAAATCTACTCTAAATGGAAATACTTATTAAAAAAACCAAGAAGCCTTATTTATAGTAGGGCTTTAGCCAACTCCCATCAAGTAACCTTGAAAGATGGCGCCATCCAAAGACTTCAGAACTAACAATTACCTGATTCAAGTATCTTAGTTACCATGAAATATCCTAACCAATGCACTTTCAATTTCCCTAGGTGGCACATAAACTTGGATTCATAGAGTACCATCTTTCCAAATGCGAATGTCTTGTTCTTAATCTTCATATCATGGCATGCCTTATACCTCGCCTTCTCAATCTTCTAGTTGTAATGCATAATTGTACATCATTCACCTAGTTGCATTAGTTTATCAATGCGGTCTTCCACAACTTGTTCATCATCTAATCCTCCTACACACACATATGTGGGGATGGTAACATAAAATCCACCGATAATACCGCCTCTACATCAAAAACAAAATGAAAAGGTGTGGCTCTATTCAACTGCGTATAAGTGGTCCTATATTCCCAAAGTAAAATTGACACTTTATCATCCCAATATTTTATTCCCACATCAAAAATTTTTGTCAATGTCTCTCCTGAATATTTTTGAAAGCTTCTACGGTTCCTTTAGCCTAAGGGTGATCGGTAGAAGTCTTTTGGTGTGCTACCATAAATTCTCGCCAAAATAATTATGATTGTCTCATTCAAGAAATGATATCCTCTATCACTTGTCAAGCTTAATGGATAGCCATACCTACTAATAATATTATCCCAAAAGAATATTTCTCCCGTGGCTACTATTCAATCATTTGTAGGTTCTTCCTCTACATACCTTGCCATATAGTCTATGTAAGAAATAATATAGCATGTGTCATTCCTATGCACAGTAGTGAAATAGGACCTACGAAGTCAATAGCCCACTTTTAATTTTTTTTTCCATTTGCGAATAGGCCATAAGAACATTTCATCCCCGGTTCTAAGCTTCCCAAGGTGGTGACAATGGTCACATTCCTTAACATATTCCTTGGTATCCTTATACAAATTCTCCCACTAAAGTCTAGCTATTATAATATTTCACGCTATAACATCACTAGTGTAATTCCCTCTTACTAACCCACCATGAGCTTCTTCCCTAATATCCTCATGCTCATGCACAATGACACAATACTTCATCACAACCTGGAACTTGTACAAATATCCACCAATTAAATGATAAGGCGTCGTAAAATTGCAAGTTATTTCTTCTCTAGTGTCTTCATTCCTCTAGGTTCTTGTCTAGTGCACAAAAATCTCTACAATATCCTCCAAGTCAGCTTCTGTGTGGTTTAACTTGAAAATTTATACATATGGTATTTGTGTCCTCAATGCTTTGTGTGTCTTCACCGAATTGATCCTTTATAAAAGATCAAGCCCCGAATTATTGTTACCTAGTTTTACAATAAGTGTAAACTCAAACTCACGAATAGAAGTATCCATCTACGAGATGCGCCTTTTCAAAACAATATTTGTGACCAAATACTTGAGTGTCATATGATCTATAGAAAATAAATGGCGTTTCCAATAAGTACTTCTTGAACTTGTGTAGCCCATAGATCATATAAAAAGATTAGTGCTATGTGGTTGTGTAATTATGCTTCATGGGTGTTAACTTCTTGCTTGAAACAAATTTCCATGCCACAAGCATCAACATGAATATGAATGGATTTGTCCCATGAAGGAAAAAATAAAATATATGCACTAATGAGCCTCTTCTTATTTTTTTCAAATGAGTGTCACTCCATGTCACCCCAATAAATTTCCATTTAGCCTTCAATAGTTATTCCAATGGTGCGGTAATCTTTGCATAACCTTTGATGAATTTCTTGTAATAACCAAGATGTCCCATAAATCCACCTACCTCACTTTGATTTGTAGGATCCTTTAAACCCAATATTACAACTATCGTGGGCGGGTCTGTTGATATCCAAATTCGTTATCCTTTTCAAGATGAAAAACAACACAGATTAGAGAGGGAGCTTAGAGGCGGATAGATCATAGTGTGTGTCATTTTGTAGCCGGGGATGAGATCTAACTGGCCATTTGTCACTTGGATTTGTGGAGAGATGGATAACACCTTTAACTTGATCCGACTGTCCTCACTTGCTTTAGGTCATGCCTCTTCGACCGGGTGATAGGACCCTTGGTGTAACCCCGTTTGAAGAAGGAGATGGAGATATACTTATTTTGCATAAATTTTATGAAGAAAGCCTCGGGAAAATACAAATCATACTCCATAATTTAAGCTGTTAAGAGTTGTCACTTCTAAAAGATGGAGATGCTTTCAACACAAGGCTAAGGTTCATCAAGACATTAAGAAATCCTCGACTATTCTGCATATTTTAGTAAATAGATTTTATTCCTTTGTGGATATACAGGAAAACAAGGGTAGTTTAGGATGGATTCATGGTTTTTGAATTATTTTGGTGGGAGATGAAACAAAATAAAGTTAATTATACCGAGATCCTTGAAGGGACTTCACAAAAAAGAACAAATCAACAGCAGAAAGCTTTAGAACAGTTAAGACGTTCCTTCAACAAGAAGGTGTGCTTTAATGGAGGCCTAGATCAACACATTTTCACATAATATTTGAGACTCTAACATGAAGGCTCGAATTGAAAGACTCAATTAAACACCAAATTTTTTGGTCAATCACTCCTAAGGTACAACCGAAGACTTACAGACAATATTTATCAACAAATGACAATGAATTGATTTTAAATTTGTTTATCTCATCCAAGATGAAGGATCTTCTTGAAATGAAATTGAAAATGCCATTAAATCCTCATAGGGACAAGATCCTGTGTGATTTCATAAAGATTTCAAAGTAAGATTGCAATAGGAATGAGAGAAACTATTGACAGACATTCTAAAACAAAGTAGAAACAAATTGCTAGAGATTTCACACAAATTAATTTCAAAATTGCTTAGATTCATCAGCACGGGAAAGCTTCCAGAGAAATCTCAGTGCTCGTCAATGGTTATACATCTGCAACCAACTTGACATGATAGAAAATATAACATAGAATAAAATAACATGTTATCTTGGCTTGTTCTCTCAGGAAGATGACTTTCTCAAATTTTCCCTTAAGAATTCAACCCCCCACCTTTTTGCAAGAGTATTCTCATTCCATTTTATATTTTTCTCATGCAATTTTCCCCCCAAAAGAGAAGAATATTTGAGGGACCTTTGGTTGTTGCCAATTTTTTTATACAACGACATTTAACAAATTCAGATCCAAACACTTTTGCCAGGTGGACCAATTGTGAACTGATCACATTTCTTGGGCCCTCAACTAATGACTAGGATGCCATGCCACAATGTTTTGGCAATCCTTATAATCATTCTAATTCTATCATTCGAGAAATCCCCTTTTTAATAATTTTCCAAAGACTCTGCATGGCTGGATATGATAGGTAATCCTTTTCACTCTCGAGGCAACATATTTTCAATCTTTACGCAAGCACTTTCATCATTTCATCCTTTTTCCTCTCTATTTCTCTGTAATTCTTCCCGCATCCATCTCCTCTAGTAATTCCCATTTTTGCAAGTGCTTGAGCAATTCCGAATTCAAAATATCGACCTTAACGATCTTAAGACTCAAAAATTAAGTTATGAATCCATCGAATGGAACTTTACATACAGAGACAAAAAGGAATTTCATCAAATAATGATGAAAATAGTGTGTATTCACGTCTCTAGGATTGTTGGAGAAAAATGGCAAAAAAGATGCAATATATAAAGAACCATTGATTATTCCCTTTTCCATGTTATATCATATCTGTCCATGTGTTTCCTTGATGTAACTATAAAGGAGAAGCACAGAGAAAGTCCCAAACAAGCGCAGGCCTTCCATGTGCCCTAGGCCCAAGAAAAATGTGTTTTGTTGTTGAAAAGTATTAATGTAAAAAGGAGCCAAAGAATACTCCACATGTCTCAATGACACATTTTGAGATGGTCCCCAAAAGTAGAGACCCAAACAAGCACGGACTCAACACGCATCTCAATCAGCGAGTTTGTCAAAAAGTTGAAGTTTCAAAGCAGAAGGTGCGATGTGTCTATGGTCCGAGACATTTTTCTTTGGCCTCCGAAAATGCCAAGAAAATGACAGAGTGAGCAGAAGCCTCCAAGTGTCCTCCTAGAACTTCTTCAAAATAAAACTTAGGGGTCAGTCCCCAAACATGTGCAGTCCCTCCATGTGTCCTAGGACTTTCAAAATTACTTTGAAAAGTTTTAGTACAAAGCGTGAGCCGACGGAAGCCTTGACATGTCTCCCTTTTGCAATTGTTAAGGTGGGACCCTAAGGAGGATCCTTAAATGAGTGCCAACCCTCCACATGTGCATGGTCTGCCAAAACTATACCGGCCTCATGAAAAATTTGTCTAAGTCTGGGCAAGGCAAATAAAACCTCCACGTGTCTCCTCGGCACAACTACAATTTTCAAAGTGCTCCACCAAGTCAGTATCCAACAAAAAGAGCCATGTTTCCACCGATCTGAGATGTAAATTTGACAGGAAAAATACACCCATCAAACTGTAAAATGTAGGAAAATCACCATTTGATCCCAGAAATGAATCTTTCTTTAAGGAAAGAGAATTTGGAAATGTTATAAGGCTCAAATATGATCCTCCAAACTACATCCAATCATGTTTCCACAGGTATTTGGGACAAAAATGATAGGGACAACCAAATGTGACTCACAAAATGGAAGGAAAAGAAAAACCCTGAGTTTTACACCTAAGTTATGATTCTTTGAGATGGATAGAGGAAAAAAAAAACAAATTCTAGACCTTTAAGTCATCCTTGACCAAGGAAGGGACTGATCATGGCAACCAAATGGCGGAAAGATTCTTTAAGAAACAATACGGGAGATATAAAACATGACAGAGGCCGCAAAACTAAGGAATTTCAATGAAAATGGGGCGAGATTAATTTGAGCACCAACATTAGCTTTGACTTTGGCATGGAAACTCCCTATGAGTTCCATAAGAACAAATACTAGACCAAGTGATAAAAATAGACCTTTGGGCAACAGAGTCAAAGAATAAGCTTGCAGAGTAGAGAAACCAAAACTATCCTCCAAAAACAAACCGTGAAACCAAGTAAAACTAGGTCACAAAGGACCGTAATAAACAAAAACACAAAAACAGAATGAAAACAAAGAACTATACACTATACAAAGTGTATTATACCTTGATTCTGAGAAATCAATCAGAAATATTTCAAATGCCTTCCATTAACAGAAATTCAAGTAGTTCCCGTATAAGTCTTTTTTTAGGAAGAAAGTATTTTCACCAATTCAAATATCAATTGAATAAGGGCCCATCCACAATGCATCAAATTTACCATGCTTGCCCTTATCTTCATGCCTTATATCCCATAAAATCACAAGATCCTCAATGTTGAAATTTTTGGGAGTTACCTTCTTGTCAAATAACTTCTCCAACTTTTCTTTGAACTTCACATACTGCTGATCGGATGCCCTTCTTTCTTCATCTAACTTAATAATCTGATTGATTAGAGAATCATATGGACTAACTTATTGATCTTCAATTTGTTGAACAAACTAAAATGAAGTCAGTTACAAATGAAGGGGCAGCAAAACTTGAGTTTCATATACCAACTCAAATGGGCTCTCACCAGTAGCTCTTTTGACAGTGATTTTGTCATCCCAAACAAAAACTTGTGTTGCTCACCCCACTTCCTTTTGTTCAGCTCCAAATTTCTTTTGATGATCTTCAACAAGTTTTTATTTTTGGACTCATCTTTTCCATTTCCTTGGGGATTGTAGTTATAAGCATTTGTCAAATTGATTCCATAATCTTTGCACGTTGCCACCAAAAGTTTGGCTCTAAAACTCATGGCATTATTAGCAAAAATTTTAATCGGCACTCCAAATCTGCATAAGATTTGAATCAACATGAAGTCCATGATAATTGGTGTGTTTCCTTTTGGTGGGCATTTCTTCCACCCACTTTGTGAAATAATTAGTTGCTACAAGGATCCATTTATGACCAGCACTTGAAGGATCAAAATTTTTGTCAATGAAATCCATTCCCCATTTCTTGAAAGGGGCTTCAACTGACACAATTTGTAAAGGAAGGGAACTTGAAGCTTTCATTCTTCCAAAAAAATGAAACTCGACAACTTTCACATTTTGTAACCAATAGAGTTGTATCATTGAAGAGAGTTGGCCATTGATAAACCAGCCCTTAAGATTTTATGTGTCAGAACTCTCTCAACAAAATGTCCCCCACAAACTCCTCCATGGAGATCATGATTATCTTTGGGGCTTCATCCTCAAAGAATGCATCTTAAGAGCACTCCCTCTAGGTTCTTCCAAGATAACCCAAAATTAGTAACGAAATATTTCGAGAGGCTAACTTAAGAGCTCTTTTCAGATTTCTACTCAAATATTTAGGGCAGCATAGATGTCCTGAGATAAAAGATTATATCTTTGTACCATTCATAGCTTACCAACTTTTCATGGACATCCACCCTTTCTCCTTCTACTTTATTCACCTCAATAGTTTACAAGTTGCTCTCAAATGATAAGCTTTAGCTAGGTCCAAACCTCTTAACAACTTCGTGGTTTGGATATACATGTCATACTCCTATAACTTGTTCACCCATCTACATATTTTTCTTGAGACGTCCATCTCTCGATAAGATGTCTTTCACCATGGTGTGGAGAACATAAACAAAAACTTTAGAGCTCAATATGTAGGGTCTGAAAAAACCATTTTTTGCTTTCACCAAGGTAAATTCTTGCTTCTCCATGATGGTTTACTTCAACTCAACTCCTTGCAATGCCTTACTGGAAAAGGTAATTTGTCTCTCAGCCCCGTCATCATCCTTGTGCAATAGACCAGATGTAACGGTGTTTTCAAGCAAAATAAAATACTTGAAAAGGCTTCTTTTAATTTGGAGCTTCCAAAACAGGGGCATGCTTTAGTGATTCTTTGATCCCATTGAAGTCTTGAATGTAAGCTTCTTCCCATTTGATAACTTGGTCCTTTTTCAAGATACTTGGTAATGGGAATGGTCATCTCCGCAAATTTAGGCTCAAATCTTCTAATAAAGTTTACTTGTCCAAAAAAAGATTGAAATCCCTTCTTAGTTCTTAGAATTGGAACCTTTTTGATGGAATCCACTCTCTTAGGATCAATCATGACCTCTTCTTTTGATACAATGTGACCAAACAACTTTACCTTTTACACTCCAAAATGGTACTTCTTGGGATTCAATGATATGCTGTTAGAACATAATAATTAAGTGGTCGTGCAAACCCTTAATGTATATGGGTCCATCACTAATATATAGGTTAATATTAATAATATGAAATATTTATATTTCTATTATTAAATATTCTAACCTAGGTATATACTTTAGGTTAAATATTTAATATCATGAAATGGTTATATTTCTAATATTAAATATTATAAACATAGGTGTATGTGTCAACCATTTTCGGTTGAAAAGGTGGGTCGGGAGACATACTCGATCATCCTTATATAAAAAGGAGTTTAGGTCCTCATTTGATATATTCAGAAATATATCAAAGGTGTGCAAATCAAATTTGGTTTTACCCTTGGTAAATAGGGTTTCAAAGGAGAAGATGATCTTACTTTGGATGTAAAATAAGTTCTCTCAAATAAAAGACTATTTTCAAAGTTGTTTTTACCCTATTAGGGTTTTCCACTATAAATAATGTGTCACCTGTGTTATTTATTTCCTGTAAGTATTTCTTTCTTTACTTATGTTATGATGTAATCTTTATTTAAATATTTATTGTAACATTGTGTAATATGTAAGTTGATTAAATCCGTATTTATTAGAATCCTCAAATTCTAACATGGTAACAAAGCGAGTTAAATTAAATAAATTAAGATCAAATGTTTTTTATTTCATTTATTTAATTTGTATGGGTTTTTTCAACCAACCTGAAAGGGTATTTAAAAGTATCTGGTCCCCTTCTTTATTTTTCCCAATTTATTTTCGCATTACATTTGTGTAATTAAACTCTCGTAAAAATTTTAGGGTTTTTAAATTTTAAATCCCTAACTTTTTTGTGGGGAGATGTAATATGATATAATTCTTAATTTCATTTACATTTTGTAAATTATATGGAATTAATGTTTGTTAGGAGATTGATGTGTGCATAGGTGAAAGGGGCTTCAAATATTTACCTACATGAAAATCACATACAAAAAAAAGAAATGATTTATTACTATATGAAATAATTTTTATGTTTTCTATAATTTTAAATGTTTGCAGGTTAAATATTTTGGAACGTAAATTCATACCCGTGTTCTTTGGTCCCCTCTAAAAGAATTTGATTTGAAAAACTATAGTTTATAGTTACTTTATAACTATATCCTATATAATTTGAAAACTATGGTACTATTTTTAAATAAAAATATTTATAATATAGAATAAGGTTTATATAATAATTTATATACACATCATATTAAAATTTATATAGTTTTGAAAAAAAAACTATATATTAAAAGCCTTAAACCATATTAAAATTACATGGGATTGAGGGAAGAGTTAATGACCATATTCTAAGCCTAAGTTTAAATCATATTTAAACTTAACTTATAAATCTAGGCATATATAGTTTTAAAAAAAAAAAAAACAACCCTAAGTTTGAATTATATTTTTCATATATGGTTATTTTAAACCGTTTAAAATATAAATTTTATTAGATTTGGTTTATATATATTTAAAAAAGCACTAAAGTGTTTAATTGTTTTAGTAAGGGGGCCATGTTTATTTCTTGGCCATGAAGGGATTAATTTTTAAATCTTGATACTTATTAAATAAAACCTAACATGTGTCTTTAACCATTTATATTATCCATGTAAGGGGGTGATCCCATTCATTTAAATCTTATAGTTTATAAAAATTATATAAATAAACCTATTTAAAGGTTTTCTTTTATATAAGAGTGGGAGTGGAGAATAAAATGAGATAATATCTCGTATAAATGTGGAACTCTCGGTATAAATGTGGAACTCTCAAGTATAAATGGAGAATTAAAAAAGAGGCTAGTTTATTGGCAGCCCACGTGAAGTATGGTAAATATTTATTAAAATATTAGTAGTTATAGCCACATAAAAGTTTTAAAGTTTTTAGCTTACAGGAATTATATAAAATATTTTGCAATATTTTCATACTTTTAAATGTATGCTGGGTAAAATTAAGAGTAAATGAAGGGAGTAAATGAAGGAGGAGACAAGGTTCATGAAAATAGGGATTTCAATTTCTTTTATTGGTCGGGTAAAATTACTTGTCCCCTCTATAAAATATGTAGGTAATCTATACGCTCATAAATCTACTTGCACCTAGTAAAATTCTTTTAACATGGTATATGTCCTTTAAACCCCTTTAATAAGGGTTATGTGTTTTTTAATATAAAAATAATATACTATAGTTTATAATTTTTATGAAGTATATGTTGTTTTTTATTTTAAATCTATAAATTATATACATTTCTTTTTTAAAATGTATATATTTCTACATTATAAATTATAATATGTTATTATATTGTGTTAAAATAGAATCTCCCTAATATTATACGAGAAGAAGAAATTCTGGAATTTCACATTCTAGAAATACTCAACAAGTTATGGCTTCATTAAATTTGACGATCAAATGACCGTCATGGTAGACCAAACATAAGACAATATGATGGTCATTTAGACATCAAATTGAAGCTCATAGGTTCCATGAAAATTTAACTATGTTGAAATTGACGGTCAAATGACCATCACGATAGACCAAAAAATAAGCCATTATGACAGTCATTTAGATGTCAAATTTAAGCTTGCGGGATTTTTGTCTACATTAATTTTTTTCAAAAATTTGAAGTTGTTATTCATTTTTATGAGTCTCTTCTTCACTTATATATGGTCGAAATATTTTTATATAAATCTAGGGTATAATGCAACACCGTTTATAATACGGGTTATTATTTTGATCATGGGAGGTTAATTACTATGCATCAGAATGACAAAATTAGTTATGATCAAATAGTTTCTTTAGATCTGTAAAATTTAGATCTGATTCTATTAAAAGTGTTGTTTTTATCGATAAATATGTATCTAACTCTGTGGTACATTGTATATTATAATGGGGTGTGTTTTATAGGTTTAGGAAAATAATGACGTCTAACTATTTATGTCTTGACAAAACCTAAAACTTTAATGAACCCAACTACAACATTTGGGTCAAAATAGAATTTATGACGAGGAAAATCTAATCAATTATTTCTGGATCAAAGGTTACTCCCACCAGTCATCAAGCAACTGTAGATAACATAAATGCATTCTTGCCATGAATGTAAGATGCTCTTTCTATGCAATGTGAATGATGAGTACCTTCTACACATTGATAATATCAAACATCCGAAATAGGTATGGATACAACTAGAATACATGCATGAAGGATACTTGGTATATCAAGAACAGTAATGAGAGTATAATAGTTGAAGGAATTCAAAGAAATGATCTATATATTTTTGATGATTTCTCTTTTGCATCTTATTTTATATCTCAAATTTTGAATAATTCAAAACTATGGCATGAAAGGTTAGGACATGTTAATTATCGAAGTTTATATGAAATGTATAGATATAGTCTAGTGAAATATTTTCATGTGTTGTCTTCTCATCTTTAATTTACTTCATTAAATGTTTCTAAATGATGGTTTTTATTTTGATTTATTAAATGGTCATGATGATGTTTGAATGCTATAGATGTTTCGAACCCCTTATCTTCTTATATAAGAAATTAAATTGGGCTCAATCTATGTTAAAAACTTAAGTCCTATTAATGTTAGCAAAATGACCAAAAGCCATCATATGTATGATGCATTAATTACTTTTTATGAACATGAGCTGTGAAGTATTATAGGGGTTAGGTGGATATATAAAGTAAAATGTAATGATGATGGTAGTGTTAAAAAGATAAAGGTAGACTTATTGCTAAAGGTTTCACTCAATAACTTTGTATTTATTATGTTGAGACATTTATAGTAGCTAAAATGAGTATTGTTAGGGATTTATTTGCAATGAATGCTCAATTTGGGTGGGAAATCCACCAAATGGATAAGAAAATACTTTTTTAATTGTTATTTAAAAGAATAAATTTACATGTTTCAACCTAAAGAATTTGAAGAAACCGATAAAGAAAACTATGTTTTTAAGTTGAGAAATCCTTGTATGGATTAAAACAAGCTCTTAGAGTTTGGTATGCGAAAATTGTTTCCTTCTTTAAATTGTTAGGTTTTATTAATTGTTCTTCTAACAATGATATATTCAGTAAGAAATAAAGATCACATATTATCATTATATGTATATATGTTAATGATTTTCTTATGTCTAGTGACAATTATGATTTAATTCATAGGATTAAAGATAACTTGAAGTAGTAATTTGAAATTCTTGAGTTAGGTCTCTCACATCATGTTACTTGTATGATTGTATTTCATTCTTCAAAACATAATATGCAACCATTGTATTGAAAATGTTTCTTATGATTGATTGTAAGCCAATTTCTACTTCAATGGAATTTGGAATAAATATTGATCATAAATCTAGATATGAAAAAGGTTAATCTTATTTTATATACGTTGTTTGTTGATAGTTTGATTTATCTAATAAAAGGGATAATTTTAGTGGAAAATATTTGTAATATGATGAATATTCCATTTTTAAAAAATTTGAAAAGGTTAATTTTTCGACACAGGTGACTTGTTTGCCTAAAAATTACAGTTTAATTTTTTTATAGGGGTTGGATTCATCTACCTCGCAACTATCCCCTATATAATCCTAGATTATTCTCCAGGTAGAACACTACTAGCTCACTCATACCACCTGGGGGCATATGTATTATCAAGTATAGTAAATGCGCGACAAGAGGGCGGAGGTCGCATATGTACGAAAGAGAGTTTTTGACATGGGACAGGGGACAATTTGTTGACACATGATAGGGAGATTTTGTTGATGCATGATAGGAGTGCAAAGGAAGTAGACATGTGATTTTTTTGTGACGTGTGACATAGAGATTTTGTCGTCACGCAACCAGATGGTGGAGGCTGCAGACGCGTGATAGAAGATTTGTTGTCACACGTCAATAAGGTGGTTGTCGCGTGTCAAAAAACCTTGTTGACATGCGTCAACAACCTTGTTGATGCATGTTAATGAACCTCGATGACATCTACAACCTTCTTGATGCGCGTCACGAGGGTGTTGTCACACTACTTAAAAATCAGCCAACATTTTGCTATCGACCCCAAAAATTCACCTTCCTATGAAACCGGTTCAAGATATTCACCAGGTATTTTCCACCTTCGATTTCTAAGAGGTCTCTTAAAATGAACCCTATCTAACTTTAACTAGATAAGATATTTCCTATACAAAATGAATTACTTCAAGGTTTATGCGGGAACATTTTATAGAGATCATTAGAATATCGTAAAAAGAAATTTTATATATTTGAAAGGGACAATCAATTATGTGTTACATTATAAAAATAATTAAAATGCTATCTTATATAGATTTTGTGATTCTAACCATACTGATGATGTGTTATAAAATATATTGGATATGTGTTCAAGTTTTTGGTGTAGGAACCATTACTTGGAACAACAAATACAATCAACAGTCTCCATTTTTTCTACTGAGGTAGAGAAGTACAATGAAAGAAGTAAAGAAGTCATGTGGCTGCAATGGATGTTGGTAGAGATACACATGGAAGCTAAAAGAAGTATTTATCTTCTATGTGGTGGTCAAAGTTGTATTACTCTTGATTAAGAATCCAGTTCAACATTAGAGGAAAAAGAACATTGAGATACATATACATTTCACTCGTGAGAAGGTGCAAAGTGATGAGATAAATCTAAAGTTCATGTTGAGTGAAGATCATGTTGCTAACATCTTCACAAAGTCCTTGAGTGCTGCAAAGTTTTGTCACTTTCGTGAAAAACTTGGATTGTCGAGTTTCCATTGAGGGGGAGTGTGCATGAAAATATCACCTCCTAATGGAACTTGGTTTTTGTAAAAAGACCTTCAGAATTTGTAAAAGACTTTCAAGTAAGTGTAAAAAGACCTTCGGGCATGCATACCTCCTCGACTTCTCTTTTAGAAAGAAGTGTAGAAAGATCTTAAAAATAATATTCAAGAAAATCTTTAGTGTTATTGATTTTACTGGTAAAAATCTAGTACAAGCATATTGTTAAGAAGTTCTTTGGTTATAAAAGGATCCTATTTGCTTGGGTTCAATAACCTTTATGAGAACTTATGAGAACATGTAAAACTCACAAATCATACTTAGCCATTGATCATGGGATGATCTTTACGATTCCAAATCCTTTTGTACCAAAAGGTAAATTGATTATGATGGTGTTATAATTCCTTCAACCGATATGCTAGCATAAAACCTTTATGGTTTAAGGATTGTAAATCCTTCGTATACCACAAGAAGGTAATCTATCGAATATGTTATGTTATCCCACTTAACATTAAGGGGGAGTGTTGGAACATAATGATTAAGTGGTCTGGCCAACCCTTAATGTATATGGGTCTATCACTAATATATAGGTTAATATTTAATAATATGAAATATTTATATTTCTATTATTAAATATGTTAACCTACGTATATACTTTAGGTTAAACAAATAATATTATGAAATGATTATATTTCTAATATTAAATATTATAAACCTAGGTTTATGTGTGAACCATTTTAGGTTAAAAAGGTGGGTCAGAGACATACCCGATTACCTTATATAAAAAGGATTTTAGGTCCTCATTTGATATATTCAAAGAAATATATCAAAGGTGTGCAAATCAAGTGATTTGGTTTTACCCTTAGTAATTAGGGTTTCAAAGGAGGAGGTGATCTTACTAGATGTAAAATAAGTTCTCTGAAGTAAATGGTTATTTTCAAAGTGGTTTTTACCCTATTGGGGTTTTCCACAATAAATACTGTGTCACCTATGTTATTTATTTCCTGTAAGTATTTCTTTATTTACTTATGTTATGATGTAATATTTATTTAAATATTTATCGTAACATTATGTAATATGTAAGTTAATTAAATATGTATTTATTAGAATCCTCAAATTCTAACAATGTCATACTCTCTACACCTTATCAACATTCTCTCCAAGTGTTGGAAGTGGTCATTTTATTTTTTGAAAAACACAGGTTACATCATCTTGGTAAACAACAATGAAATAATTGATATAACCAGCAAATGGTACATTCATTGCTCTTTAGAAAGTTTCTCCAAAGATTCATTAAGCCAAAAGACATCCCGACATAGACATAAGTTCCCCAAGGAGTGCTGAAGGTAGTCTTTATTCTTTCCGACTCCTTCACAACAACTCGATTATTATAGCGAAAAATCCATCCAGAGTGGACAATAATTCAAAACCAGTTACCAATTGTAGCATATTCTTCATGTTTGGCGAGGGTAATTATCTTTTAATGATGCTTTATTTAGGTTCTTGAAGTCTACGCATAACCTTATATCACCATTCTTTTTCCTCGACGGCACTAGGTTTGCGACCCAATATGAGTACCATGTGGGCTGAATGATCCCTCCATCCCTCGATTCTTCAGTTCTTCTTGCATCTTCAAAGAAAGGAGAAGAATGATGGGCCTCTATTTTTGCTGAAAGGATTGGCATTAGACTCAAGAGGAATCTCATGTTAGAACAATTCTTCCTTGTATGCCTTCAACTCAGAGTAAGACCAAGCTAGGCAGTCTTGATATTTCTTCAACAATTGAACATAGGACTGCTTCTCTTCCTTGCTGAGATTGCTTCCTAACAAAATTTTACGTGGTTTTTTCTTGTGGCCGTGTCATGCTCTTCTACATCTCTTGAAACTAGCATACTTCTTTTAATAATGCAATCAGCATTATCAAAGTTCAACTCAAGTGCCACTTAACCTCGAGAATCATGTTTATCTTCATTGGATGATTTTCTTTCCCAAATAAAATTTCCTTTCCTTCAAAATGCACACCATTGGTTCCCAATCTATATTTTGGTCAGCAACACCTTGTTTCTATAAAACCGTTTCACCTAGGCATCATCATGAAACACTTGCCAACTTTTAATGTTATTAGGAGATATGACCTTGTTAGTATTTTTTTAAAGCATCATACTCACAAAATGGAGACACTCATACAATTCCTAAATCTGGATCCTAACACTCGCTAACTTGTCGAAAACAACATTAAACTTTCTATCATGGTGCACAATATTAAAAGAGTCAAACATTTCAATCAAATTCCGATCGTATGCTTGTATTTTTCATCCTCTGATTTTTAGTAGCATACAGTGTCCTAATTTGTTTGACAATCAGTTTTGAATCCCCTTTGACAATGATATCCTTTATACCATATTTCCATGAAATTCTCAAGCCTAATAGCAATGCTTCATATTCAGCAATGTTGTTAGTGTATTCAAAGTTAAGTTTGAAAGAAAATATAAACTCTTCTTGGCCTAGAGAAATCAAAACAATGCCAACACCATTTCTAAACTTGGAACAAGTTCCATCGAATAACAAGGTCCATGGAAAACCTAATTTTTGAAGACATTTACACTTATCAATCTTATGCTCTTTGCCATTAACAAACCCCACAAAATTATCAGCATCTACATCAGCATACAAGACTTCATAAAAATCATTATTGGGATCTTCTATGAGGTGCAACATCTTTATCTTTCCATACAAATTTACAAGGTTGACTTCAATTGGAATGGTGGAAAAGACATATCCATCCGAACACTCCTACCAACACTTGTAACCCACTTTCTTGATAACAACATGCCCCATTTGGAAGGGAAATCAACAATGACAACATCAAGTTTCAGGTTCTTACCCGAATAAGCTACAAGTTGTACCAATAAACCATTTAGAAATCCTACAATAGGAAGGTATCTAGAATCCATTGCAGTACACTTGCCATAAGATGTTTTCACTTTAATGTTCAATTCATTCATGACTTCCAAAGGCATTGATGAGGCCACATATTGGCATGTTTTGGCCCCATCTAAATCCTTTTTGAAGCCTCTTGCATATACAGTTTTGAGACTTTGATCTCCTCATGATGGTTGATATGAGATAAAGTTATGATTTTGCATATATTTAGTTTTATATGTTCATTAAGATTTAATATACTTATTTACTTTGGTGAATCTTATCTCTTGTGCAAACTGATGTTTCTAATGTCTCCATGAACAAAATACAAGATGCCATAAGCTTTTGAAGTAGTAGGCCCAGCCCGTAGCCACTGGCTATGCTCCTACAATAGCTCGTAGCCACTGGCTGGGAAATGATAAGAGAGAATCATGGCATTCAACAAACAATGAGGCATCATGAAGTATATGGAGCTGAGCATATGAAGCTGGAGAATGAGTTAACCAAGTGGCAGCATTGTTTGGACAAGTCTAAGAAGTCTTTGGGTGATTTATCTTACCCATAGCAAGCTCCAGGCCTTCCCGTAGCATCTTCCAGAACTACCTGCAACAATAGAGCAGTATGCACCTCCAGCTGCCCATAGCCAAAGAGAACTTATCTAGCTCACACTGCAGCATAAGACAAAAAGTGTCAGCTATCCTAATGCATCATATGTAATGATATGGTTATTTTGTTAAGTAGTTTTGTAATTAGTTCCTATCATGTAAATAAGACAGGAATTAGCTGTCTTCACTCAAAAAATATGAAACCAAACAACTATAATCTATTTGAGTGGTTTTTTTATCATATTCATAGTATAGAATAAGTTAGTGATTTGTCTATATATATATATATATATATTCATATAGAAATGTAGAGAACAGAGAGGGAGTAATAGATAAAATAATGAAGTGATAGTTGTATGAGAGAAGCAGAATTGTAAATGTGTGAAGACATAATATATTAATGTGAGTTGTGCTCTTGAGTTCATTGTAATCTCTCTTTGTTGTAGCAATATTTAATTACTACAGCTCAATAGATGAATTGTTTATCTTCTTGAGCAGTTCTGTGAGTTTCTAGGGTAGGATCGGAACTCACTTCTGCACGAGGAAGGGCCCCTTAGAAGGAATTGCAGGGAAGATCCTATTCCTCCATTTCCTATTTATGTTGTGTGGATTGATTATCAGTTTTTCATTTCTAAAAGTTAATGAGTGCATAATGTGTTGAGTTTTAGATCTGCAGATCAGCAACCTCCATAGTTTACTTTCCAATTTTCATAAGCATTACTTTATACTCTTTGATGAATTTCTAGCCTACAAAGACTTCACTCCAAAGTCTTTAGCATATATTTTGTAGGCCCTTTGAAAATCTTATGCCCCTGGGTTGACATTTAATGAACAACAGGGTATGAGACCTAATATCATTGGTTGATTATTCTACACATCATTTTGGCACCGTTGTTAGGAAGGTGTCTAGATAGTACCATAGAAGTGATTCAATTTCCCGCTTTCAGTCAATTCATGCTTTCATTTCCCGCTTTCTAGAATAACCATTCATGCTTTCTAGAATAGTCATCCTGCTTTTTAGATCAACTTTCCTTCCTGTCATTTCAAAAGCTTTCTAAGAGCTATAATTCTTGCTTTCTAGGATAAAATTTTCATTACCGCATTGCTCAATTTCTACAAGTAGCATTAAGAACCAACCCCCTCATATATTTGAAAAAAAAAAGAGAAAAAAAGGAAAAAGTAAGAGAGAGCTAGAAAATTTATGCATAGAGAATGAGACTCATTCGGAAGATTTTTTCCAAAGCAAAAACAAACTCAATGCAAGCAGAGAGGAGGCACTTATCTCTCAAGAAAAGGAGTATACTTCCACACAAAGAAGAAGAGTGGCAGAGGAGCTGCAACGTATTCAAGAAGAAGAACAAGAAGCAGAGAATACCTTGGTCATGCTAGTGAAAGAAATACAGGAGGAGGATTCGAACGAATCCCATACTCCACAAGGAGAAAGAACACTAGAATACCTACTCAATTCAACATGTTTTGCTACAACTACTTTCACCCACCATACAACACCTCAAGTATCTGGACACTATCGTACCGAGGGGGAAGTTGATTGGGAATTTGAGGACATTATGATAAAAGCTCTTGGGATCCATATAACAAGGAAATACGCCATGGATTGAGCATCAAGAAATGAATTTGAAGGTAGAGAACCCACTGCCCCAACTACAAAAACCATAGAAGATACTCCTATGAATAATATTCCACCCTCAGCCCTCCCACACTTCGGGGGATGTCTAATGAGGATCTATATACATTCCTATTTGAGTATGATGTGTTATGCGAAGCTACAAATACCGAATGGAAGAAAAAAAGCTCAAGCTCTTTCTAGCCACCCCGAAGGATGTAGCACTAACATGATTTATGGGACTAGGGGGGAACACAGTGAGTAGTTGGGATGAGATGAAGAAATTTTTTTTGAAAAAATATCAGGAATATGGAAAAGGTAGAAACTTCAGAAGAAATGATATATTCCGCATGACTCAAGATGAGGATAAATCTTTGGAAGACTACACAGAGAGAGGTCCCCCTTCACTCTGCAGAAGCATAATAAAAATAATCTCAGCCCATATATGCTCAAGCTTGTATTTCTAAAAGGAATCTGAGATGATTGCTTGGAAGCCTTAGACCTCATGAGTTGAGGAGATGCATCTCACTAACCTTCAAAGAAATACAACAACTAGGGAAGAATTATTTGAGATCAACATTGGGTAAACTTTAGAACAACAAGATGATGCCAAGATCGGCCCATGGGATCTCTAAAGATGATGTAAGTAATATTCTACGTGACATGAAGATGGATATAATTAGCCACATGGCCACACAACTAGATATTCTACACACCGTAAGAAGAAAACAACAAGCAATGGACCAAGCCCTTATTGTCTACTACCCGGACTATCGAAGAAGCAAGCTGATTATAAGTGTCGAGTCATAAATACAAAGGTAACAAGAATTACATCTGAAGAACCAAATTCCGTAGCACTGCATGTCATAGGAGGAGATGAAGATCAATTATTCTATGTGGCATAAAGGAAACCTTGGTAGCCAAGGACAAACTATCTAGGTATGGGATCGAATTCACCATTTTCGCAATCATCATTTTTCAATCAAAATTTAAATAACATGCCCAATTGAGTAATCCTGGATGCGCCCAACCCTCCCAAACCCACATTGGCCTATGCAACAACCATATAATCCCAATCAATGGCAGAAATATCCTACTCCACCCTAGGCAAAATCAACCATGGCAGCCACCACACAATCAATGGCAAAACCAGCCAACCCAAGGTCCACAAAACCTTGCAAACCCATGACAGCAATCATGGAGAGGGCGTAAAACCTTTTGCGAAATCAGCAAAGTGGGTTCTCACAAGAGCCACAACATTCTGCAATAATGTCAAACACACAATCAGCAAGACCGGCTAAAATACCTGCTCAACCTGTGCCAAATCCTACCAATAAGTTAGCTAAACCAACATGTACTGCTGAAATAACACAATACCCTACTTATACAGTGGACATCAATGAAGTCCACCTATGTTCAGGAAGAACTCTACCACCTCTAAAACCACCCATAATGAGAAAACCCGCAATATCCATTCCACAGTCTACACCACAACCACAGGAGGATCCTGAACTAGCCAATAAAGAGAATGCAGAAACAATACCACCACCCTTCCTAGAATGTATGAACATTCAACACACTCCTGTTGAACCTGAGTTTGATGTCCTAGGGAAGTTGAAGAATGTTTGTGTAAAGATCCCTTTGTTTCAGGCCATTAAAGATGTCCCCATTTATTCCAAGGTAGTCAGAGATTTGTGCCTTTCGAAATTTGGAAGGAAGAAGAAGGATCCTAATACAATCCATGTCATTGGACAATTGTGTAAATCATCTGCCGAGAGGAATGCTGCCACGAAATATGCACCCGTGCTATCCAAATGTCACTATTTAGATTAATGGACAAGTCCACAATACATTGATCGATCCGGGAGCTGCCATCAATGTCATAAAAATGGAAAAACTGCATAAATTAGACCTTCAACATATTCATCCCACATCTACAATGATGTAAATGGCAGACAAATCCACAGTACGACCAAAAGGAATCATAGAAGATTTGGTCATATCAGGATATTCATGGGAGTACTCTGCAGATTTTATTGTATTGTAGCCAAAAACAAAACTTGGAGGATATCCTCTGATCTTGGGAAGGCCATGGTTGGCCACTGCAGATGCATTAATCAGCTGTAGATCTGACAACATGTAGATTTCAAATGGGAACATCACCAAGCAACTGGTTTTGTACCCACCGACATAGGTATCACAAGACAAGGACTAGCTTGTCTGGATTGAAGAAGAAGAAGAGGTACCCATCTGCCCTACTTTAACAATAGATCATGCATGCACATTGGCAAATCTAGAAGAGGATACCATCATCTCCAACATACTACAAAACAACTATCAGGTAGAACAATCCACTTGTGAAGAATTGTTTCGTATTCATTGTCCTTTTTCAAATCTATGGTCAAAAGAAGAACCAGCTAAAAGTGATCAAAGGATCTTCCATCAGCTATAGCCAAATGTGATCAATCAGTATCATAGAGAAAATGAAATAAGCCATAAATCCATAGAAATAATGCCAGGCAAGACATTCCACATAAATAAAAAATTAAGTATGGAAGAAGAAAGAAAATTGACAGCCATATTGTATTCAAACAAAGGAGCCTTTGCATGGGACTATGAAGACATGTAAGGCATTAGCCCATAAAAGTGTACACACCACATTTACATCAAAGAAGAATGTAAACCCATACACTAACCACAAAGGTGGATGAACCCAACAGTAAAAGAAATAGTCAAGGCTGAAATATAGAAACTCTTAGATGTAGGATTCATTTATCCAATCTCTGATAGCCGTTGGGTTTCTCCGTTAGTCATTGTACCCAAGAAAGGAGGTGAGTGGTGTATATGTATAGACTATAGAGAATTGAATGCAGCTACAAGGAAGGACCATTTCCCACTACCATTTATTGATCAAGTGCTAGATACACTTGCAGGAAAGAAATACTTTGCATTCTTAGATGGTTTCAGCGGATACAATCAGATCCACATTGCTCCTGAGGATCAAGAGAAGACCACATTCACATGCCCATGGGGAACATTCACATATGTTGTCCTACCATTTGGATTATGCAATGTGCTGCCACATTTCAGTGAGCAGTCCTTAGCATATTTTCAGATCTCTCACATGACTATGTAGAGATATATATGGATGACTTCACTATCTACGGAGACACATTTGAGGTATGTCTGAATAACTTGGAAAAAGTATTAATACGCTGTCAAGAAAATCACCTATCCCTAAGTCATAAGAAATGTTTCATGCTCATGGAGGAAGGGATAGTGCTAGGACACCATGTCTCTGAAAAGGGGATCAGAGTGGACCCAGCCAAGATTGCTATCATCAAGGACCTGCCGGTACCACAAAAACAAAAATATGTACGTAACTTCTTGGGTCATGCTGGTTACTACCGGAGGTTCATCAACAATTTCAGCAAAATAGCAGCCCCATTTTTCACCTTGCTAAACAAAGATGTTGAGTTTGTATGGATGCTTTACTGTTATGAAGCATTCAATCTACTGAAGCAGTTGCTCATATCAACCCCCATATTACATGGACCAGACTGGGCATTTCCTTTTCACATACATACAAATGCCTTTGATACTACCCTAGGTGTAGTAATAGGATATAAAAGAGGCCATCTCAGTTATGCTATCTACTTTGTAAGAAAAAATATGCAAGTAGCAAAGCTAAACCACGCAATACGGAGAAAGAATTCTTGGCGGTTGTATATGCAATCAAAAAGTTAAAACATTACATCATAGGATATCAAAATTTTATACACACGCAGATCGTATTACCATCAGGTACCTCATGAATAAACCATCGGTATCTAGAATAGTGGTAAGATGGCTTCTCTTATTGCAAGAATTTGACATTACTATACTAGATAAACTAGGGAAGGACAACGTTGTAGCTGACTTCCTTTCAAGATTACAAAGCAATCAAGAGGATGGCATAGTGGATGACTCATTTCTGATGAGCACCTCTTCTCCCTCGCTATCTCTACACCTGGTTTGCTGATATAGCAAACTACCTTGTTTTTGGACAACTGCCACTGCACTTTTCCTCAAAAGAGAAGTGTGCCTTGATACGGAAATGTGTTAAGTACTCTTGGATTTCTAGTTTTCTCTTCTATCTTGGACCTGATTATGTAATAAGAATATGTCTACGAGTAGATTAAGTAGTTGGCATTCCCAAAGAATTCCATAACGAGCCATGTGGAGGACACTTTGTAGCTAAAAGAACAACATTCAAAATCCCGACTACGGGATACTACTTTGCCTACATTACATAAGGACGCAAATGATATACTGACCCCACCGTGATAAATGCCAATGTATGGGGGAGGCCTACAAGGTCGGATGAGATGCCTTTATAGACTCCATGCTTCGGAACCTTTTGACCAATGAGGGCTGGCCTTATTTGGGCCCATAGACCCCAAATCAAATAACAAAGAGTACATCCTTATATGTACAGATTATGTAACCAAATGGGTTGAAGTAAAAGCACCGACACATTATCGAGATGAGAAAGTAGTAGATTTCTTATATGAATAGATAATCACAAGATACAATGTACCAAGGGAAATAGTTACAGATCAAGGGCCATAGTTTACTGCTGATCTCATTGTTGACCTAATGGAAGAATATACGATAAGACACAAGAATTCCACACCATACCATCCATAGTCCAATGGCTAGGTTGAAGTCACAAACAAAGAATTAGAAAATATCCTGACCAAAATAGTTAATCTATCAAGAAAGGATTGGGAGTCTAGACTCCACGAGGCTATATGGGCATACAGAATCACATGGAAAACAACTACTGGCTTCACACCATATGAGCTAGTGTATGGGAAGAAACCAATGTTGCCAATAGAATTTGAACACAAAACTCTGAGGACTACAGTAGAGCTAGGAATTGATATTTCCGAAGCACACAAGCAAAGATTGATGTAGCTCAATGCTTTGGATGAGTACAGACAACAAGCACTTCAGAACATAGAATTGATACAACAACAATGAATAGGATGGCATGATAGATACATCAAGCCTAGGTAGTTCACACATGGAGATTGGGCCCTACTGTTTGATTCAAAATACAAAGACCACAAAGGAAAATTGTAAACAAGATGGCTTGGGCCATACGAGATCAAACATGTCTATGAAAATGGTGCAATTTCAACTATGAACAATTGATCCAGTAAGATTCAAACTCCAGTTAACTTGATTCTGAGACTCAAAGTATACAAGAAACCCTTATCAAAGGAGAAATTTTCACAACAAGTGCAGCAGTCCATGCAGAAAAACCCTCATATTGACCCACCAAGTTCAAAGGAAAAGGATATTGATGAGGAAGGAAGGGAGGATGATCTCTACCTTCCATGGGAAGAAGATTGAAATGCTGTATATGGACCTTAATAGGGCCATAATAAACATCCTATTGCACATAGTAGCAGGATTTTTTTAAAAAAACTCAACAATGGAAACCTTTTTGGGCGTTGTTGGCATATTCTAGGTAGAAAACCAGCTTGCTGGCTGCTTAGAACTGTAGAAAAGGGCCTGAATGGAAAACTAGCTCACTTTGGCCATTCAGGGCAAAAACTAAAAAAAAAAGGGAGAAAGTGTGTAGTTTTCAAGAAAGATGGGAAGAAAAACACCTCATCCAAACTTGCTTAACACGTTACTTTTTCCACTTCCAGTTTCTACGGGTTCCTCAACCATTCTATGGGAAACCTTCTAGTTGCTGTAGGTAACCTTCCAGTTGTTGCGGGTTCCTCAACCATTCTACCAGTAACCTTCCATTCTTCTACGGAAAACCTTCCATTGTTGTGGGCTCCTCAAACAGTTGCTGCGAGCACTTTCTAAAAGTACTATAGGTAGAGTTTGGACAGCCACATGCATATTCAAAAGGAGGTCAGGTAAAATCTAAGTCACAAATAATTACATAAAGTAGAATTCATGTAGTAGGTACTCTTTCCCTTGCTGCGAACATTGCTTGCTTGCTACAGGCAACCCCTTGGTTAAATCAAAGCTACCTATTCAATGCTATGGGCCATCTCATGATCACTATGGGAACAATTTCAAAGTACGTAAGAAAATTAGTGCTACGGGTAGTCAAGACAAGGGATGCACAAATCCACTCCAAAC
The DNA here is from genome assembly GCA_018340775.1 of Taxus wallichiana var. yunnanensis. Lineage (NCBI taxonomy): Eukaryota > Viridiplantae > Streptophyta > Pinopsida > Cupressales > Taxaceae > Taxus > Taxus wallichiana. Next base: position 170,204,626 of record CM031236.1, read on the forward strand.
TTGCATGCATCATACAAAAGAAGAAGGCATGTAAGTTTCTAAAAATCACAAGCATCATACAAGGAGGTATCATTTTTGTATATTTTCACATGCTACAGATGCACAAATAGAAATAAGGACCTCCAATGCAGAGTCCAATAGGAACCTCATGTCTGATCTACATAAGCATAAAAATTGCATAAACAAATTCCAAAAGAGCAATCATTTTTCAGACGATCATTGCAATGAAATTACCCATTGGAAGAAGTGTTGCATGCCAAACCCTTGGACAAAGCATATTCCCATAAATAGGTGTCACATGGAGGAAAAATAGGTGACACTAAGGTAAATTCTATCCAAGGGAGGAGGCAGGATTGGATGCCCTGATAGGAGTAGCAAAAGCTTTGGAAAAGACTCCTAAGGAAGAAGAAAAAGAAGAAGAGATTGCAGAAGAACCTGAACCTGAACCAAAATATGAAGGTAAATACAAAGGAGGAAAGAATGAGTCCTTACTCCAAATGGTTCCATATAAATCATAGAAACAACCTACAATAGAGCCCGAGGTAATACATTTTGACCTCACTTCGAAAAAATATCTGTCAACTATGACCTATATACATTCTTAGAAGAAAATTTTCTTGAAGATTATAATGTTTTTCAAAGGCTAGTAGAAATATTTAAAGGCCATGTTGAAGCAAGGTGACAACATGACACATTAGTGGAGAAGGTGGAAAACCAGGATGCGAAATAGAGGACTCAAGATGACAAAGAGAAAATATGTTTGATCTTTCTACTAGGATTTTAGAATGCACTCCTCCACCATGAGTATATGCCCTATATTTGCAGGAGAAATGGTTGTATTTTAGATATGAGAAGGTATAAAATAACCTTCCCTATGATGTGGATGACCCCAAAACATTCTTTAGCATTTATGGAGAATCTGATCCTGACACTCAAGCACAACTAAGTGAGTTTTATATTCATAATTTTGTTGTTCCTTCTAATGTAAATTAGAATCCTAATATGTACTGTTGACAATTTTGCACTTGTGCAAAAATGGGCAACTCAAAACTTCATTATGATGGATAGCATTGGTGAAGTATACCTAAGCTAGGGGATATCACATCAGATTATGTCATTACTACTAATTTATTTAAAAGATTACATGAAATCTGTAACTATGTGTGTTGTTACAAAATGTAACAGATCACATAGTCTACAATTTCATGACCATCCTCAGCAAAAGAACACAAGCCTCGAAGGATAGTTATGTTTTCTTGATGAGGACATCTAATTACAGAGTAGGTGAAGTGTAAAGTTTTGGAACAACAAACATAAGTGCAGATCACAAAAATCAGAGTTCATTACTAAATGTTACAAGTTCTATTCAATGTTCTTTCCTTCATGATTAAGACATTCAATTATGTTACTAAGTTGTTTAGTTCATTATACAATCCATACAGAAATGCGAGAAATGTAGAAAGAGATATACAACTCATTTATAGAATTCAATGCTTTATTCACAAGGAGAGTCAAATGTTTCCCACACAAGCCGTGGGATGTAACTGAAAAGTAAAGTACAGCTACTGAAAAGAAAGATACACATGCATGAAAGAGAAAGAAAAGGAGTATGAGGGTTAACCCATCATTTCCTTTATATTCTTCATTTTGCAGAGCATCTCTTTGCCAACTTCTTTCATCCTCAAGGCATGGTACTTGAAAAGTGAAAAAAAGGAAATCATCAAAAAAGAGCTCAGGGTTAATCCATATTCCTACACTATCCTATTTTGTGCATATGAATCTTCCCCTAAGTAGGAGATGTATTCTACTTGAAGGAAAAACTACATGCACAATTTTTCACTCAAAAAGAAGAAATTAAAAGAAAGAAGAAGACATGGACATAAGAGAGGCCAAAAGCCTAAATATTTTCCTAACTATTTTCCTAAGTGTGTAGGTACAAAGTTACATAAGCCAAGGAAATAAATAGATAAGTCATAAGTACATGCTAAGAAGAAGGAAGAGTACAACTCAAAGTTTAGAAAACATTCTGCAAATGGAAGAGGTTAGACATCATAAGAGAGAATGGAAGATAGAAGTACATTTTTCAGTTTGCAAAGAAGAGGCGTAATCATATTTCAAGAACACAAGCTAAAAGTAAAAGGGATTACAGCTGGAAAACAGATGAGAGAGAAGATTCTAGGAAAATTTTGATACGGCTTCGCCATGTAAAATCAACTTTCAAAATTTTCCAACATGCCAGAAATACTACTATCAAGGAAATAAAAGCATCTAAGTAAAAGAAACAAGTTATAGTATTTCAACAAAGCATCTAAATCAAGGCTTATGCCTGAAAATGGTGTTACATCGGTGAAGAATTGTTTACAATTTCAAGAAAGCCACTTACAATATTACAAAGGACCATCTTAGAATTTGAAATAAAGGAATACAAAGAATGTAGATTCAGACTTTCATTAAGGAAATCATCAAATTCAGATTTTTTTGCAAACAAGTAAACAATATTTCATACTAACAAGAACAATAAGGCAAGCATGTAGAACATCATTACCTATTCGAGGAAAAGATCAAACTTGGAGTAGAAAGGTTAAATTGTGCATCAGATCATCATCTTCAGAATACAAGGTAAATAACCATACAAATGGCTCTCATATCCAAGTCAAAGAGTTACGGAAGAGTCAAACATACAGATATAGTTTCAAGCAAGATAACACTTTATTTTCTTCAAAATAACTATATATTGTAGTCCCAAGATGATGGCAGAACTAGTTTATGAGTTTGGAGGATTCACAAGGTACAAGAAATGTAATAAGTAAAAGAAACTATCAAAGTGAAGCCATTGTTCCAGTTCAATGATAAGTAAAAGGAAATTTCATCATTAGAAAAAATTCGAGCTACAAAAGTCATAATAACCCAGATCTAAAGTGTAATTATCTATTTAGAATAGGTATATCATTTCAGGCTCGGAGTAAAAGAGATGAGTATAACTCAAGACTGTAATCAAAGAAGCTACTCTCAGCCAAAGAACATAATTTTTCTTAATGAAGGTAGTCTTGGAATAGCATTTCATATTAATACAACTTGAAGAGCTATGAAAAATAGAGATACAGATATTCAGAACAGCCTCCAAGGAATGTATCAAGGAAAAACACGGTACAAAGTTTGAAGTGATCAACCATGGTGGCCACTTCAAAGAAAATCTCAAAAAGGAGAAAACCGAGTCTCAGAACGACCACAGGGAACTCAGAAAAGGCCAAGCTTCATGAAGGAAAATGGTGGCCATTGTGGAATATAGGACTCCACAGTGGTCAGGTTTTAGAAGAAATCCATATCAAAACCCCGCAATCATGCAATGGTGACAAACCCACATGGCCGTAGAGGATAAAGCAAAGAAATCACAAAGAAGACTAGGTGGAGCGACTATCAAAGGTAAAGAATGCACAAATACAAATACCCAAAACAGAAATTATCTAGAAAACCCTCCACGAGTTAGGAAAATGAAGTAAATGCAAAGGCCTCTATAGCTAAAATGAATACCCAAATCAAAAACAGTCCTCTGAGGATATTTTTTTGGGTTTTAAAATAAAGCATTCAATCAAAATATGAGCAAAGTAAAGTTTTAGATCTCAAAAAATCTTAGGCAGTGGTCAATGACAGACTCGCCAACATGAAAGAATAAGTTTCAGGCTCAAATAAAAATACCTATAACTCGGAAAATACAGATCTATAATTCATGGTGCAGATTGGGCCGAAGAACACACTCACCGTAGATAACCAAATGGTCATAACTTTTTGAGCAATCTGGATAATAAAGCAAGAGGTCCACATGCCCACATGATGCTTTGAAATTAGGAGTCAATCAAAGAAACAAATCACGTAGAACCACAAATATTCCAAGAGTTCAAAGTGATATATCTAAAGATGCAAAGAAAACTCAAGTGTACGTATGAAAGAGAAATTATCTCACCTATAACACTATCGTGGCTAATAGATCGAAGAAATCTCAAATAACAGAGCTCAGAAAACTCCAACAATGGTGGAATCCTTTCAAGAAATTACTCGAAAAACTGCAAACAGATCAAAATGATAGAGAAATATCAATGTCAAGCTCTCATGGCCACACAGAAAACATAAACCAGATAAAGCTCAAAGAACCAGAAAGTGCTGACCATGAAACCCGATATGACAGAGAGTTCTGTAGAGAAGGAGCTCCAAGATACAGTGAAAGCCAAGCTCAAAGTTCATAAGAAAGATGCAGCCATGACCACAATGCTTGACCTTGAAAGCTTGGTACTAAGAAATTAAAGACCACAAAATATATAGATGCTCGAAGGCCAAGAAAGCCAAAAATGGACTAATCTGAGCTTCAAAAGCTTCAAGTAATGATGACCACAAAATTTTTGCCATCACTTCACCCACAAACCAGATGCGAAGTGAGAAAAATGGATGAGTTCGAGTGTTTTAACTCACCCACCAGAACTTTGGCTTAACCTAACCCTAACCAAGGGTCAAGAATCGATGGCTCAGATTCGCCAAGTACAACAATCAAATGGCCAAAGATCATGCTCAGAGATCAAAGAATAACCACGGTTAGCCTCCTATCGACCAACATTCAATGCATATAGAAACCCTAGTCACGGGTAAGAGATTAACGACATCAAATTCACATCTACAGAGATAAATGAACAGAGCATCACCAACTTCCAATGTAAACCCAGGAGTTAACAAACCCTAACCACAGTTAGGTCGACTTTAAAAATAGAGCCACCGACAAAGCGTTTGAGGGGTGAGTCATCGTGGAGGGGGAACCAACCCCATGTTTAAACAAAATATCATTGCATTGACTTTCAAAAGTCCAAAAACTATAGTCATTTCCAAATAATGCAAAAATGCCATCATACGTGCTCATCACCGAAAAGGTAAAGTTTGAAATATGCCAAGACCGACGAGTATGGAGTGGCAGCTATATGCCATAGTATTTGTTACAAAGGTGGTCAAATATAATATGGTGGTAACTATTACAAAGTTCCCCATGTGTATCCAAAAACATGCCCCCTTTTATATGTACTAAGTCCACAAGGTGGCCAAACTTGGTAAGATGAAGATTGTCCCCACTTCAAGGAGATGATTAACAAGGATGTTACTTTTGTGACCTTTAGAAGCCAAAGAGATGTTAAGCATCGAATATGTACACATGGAAGGTGGTGCCCACATTGTATGTTTACCTTGTAAATATTAGAATTATTTGAAATATTTACTCACAGGCAGAGAATTGATTTGTTGCATGCTTCACAAGAAGACAAAACAAAGAAGAAGACAAATTTGCATGCTCAAAGAAGGAGACTTGCCTAGCAAGAAAAGTTTATTATTAGCAAATTATTCACCCATTCTTTTCTTAAAAATATAGCAATCAAACTTAAGTTTGATTGCATTGTAAACAAGACTATTAATGCCTATTTTTAAACTGCATGCTCTAGTTTGTATTATTTTATCCCTTTATTTATTATTAAATAAAGGATAAAATTAGGATGCATGGGTGAGTATAGCCTTAGGCTATTTTTAGGAAGGGTGGGAAAATTTATTTTGCTATATATTGTGTGCCTTTGCAAATCACGGGGATTCTTCCTAGAGTACTTTTTGATATATGAGTACTGAAGCAAATTTTGTCAGTTTTGCCCTCTAAGTGTGAAGTGTTTTCTACCTTTCCAAGTTATTTTGTAGTCTTGTGTATGTTATATTAATCTTGTGAATGCAAATTCCCTGATCAACCACCTTACCCTACTGCAAATTTTAGTCCTTTCTGCTTAATTTTTAATGTGCATGTTAACTTATTAGTACTGTTGTGATCTTCCCTCAGTGCAATCAAGTGTTTTTCCCTTAGATATTCTCGTAGAAAAACTATTGGTTCATGCATCAAGAATCCTTCACAGATCAATTGTGCATATACTTAGTCAAATCCCTCATACAAATTTTGTGTATCACCTTAGTTTCAATCATTTTTATAGTCATCTTTTACACTTTGGAACTCCCGTAAAGTAGTTTAGGATACACTAATAAGGAACCGACCTTGATATCGAGGTCACCATGAATTAGGTATACCCACAAGCCCGAGGTGTTTCCATTATATCTACAAAAGAGAGAGATCATTTATGCAAGCCTAGAAAACCTACATCCATCTCTCTACAGGGTGCACTTTCAAATCGGATAATGCATTTTGGAATGCCCGATGGGACTACGAATCAAATCTTCATGCAAATTTTAGATCTACAGTAGATTTAGAGCAAATTAAAAGTCACTTTCGGGAGAAAACTGCAGCTAATTTATTCTAAAAAATTTATGATCTTTTGGCAACTTCATAAAGCCGATTTCAAACTAGTATTGCAGCATGTTCCATGCCTAAATTGACTATAAGAACATCAGTAAGAGGAATTCCTTCTGATTTTGTTTCTTTACCTTTGAATTCTACTAGAAGGAGAAGAGTTGATAATAATTTTCCTTATAATAGACCTGGTTTTGGTAACCCTCCTCCTAATATTCATTCACCACGTGTAAATTTTTTATCAATATCCTAGTTTTTCCATTGGCCCTTGAACCACCCAGGAATTTTCTCGACCTTTACTAATGGTAGCCCGTTAGTAATTCCAGCTTTATCATGATATTCCCAATGCTGCCATGAAATTTTTTCCATCATTGATGGGTGAAAATCCGATTACACCAACTGACCATATCAAAGATGTTGTAGCCCTATGTGCAGTCCATAATATCACTCATGAAGACGTAGCTCTAATACTTTTAGCTACATCTTTTAAAGGGAAAACCTTGTAATAGTATAGAAACATAGAAATTGGAAGCATAGGAACTTGGGATATTTTACGTAAAAAAATTTGAAAAATTTCTAGGATAATTCAGATTATTTGTCTCTCATTGAACAATTATCTACTATTAAAAGAGCTCCCAATGAATTTATGTCTAGTTTCAATATCCATTTTTCCAGAACTTGGGAGAGAATTCCAGCAAGTGTCAAGCCTCAAGTTGATCATGCTTTCCTTTATTATCTTAGAGCATTAAACAGTGATATCTCAACTATGATTTAGTCAATGGGTGGAGAGACACTCCCAGTAGCTTATGATATTGCTATCTCGAGCTGAAAATAGTCTTATTCAAGCTAGAAAATTGGCGCCAAGGCCATCAATTCCTTTTTTAACAGATTTAACACCTATTCCTCAGCCTATTACAATCATAGAGCCCACTATGGTAGCTCCATCAGATGATGTATTCAAATCTTTGTAGACTATGGGAAATAAATTGACTTCAATTGAGAACAAAATTGCATTACCTAGCAGACCCTACTAGGCTCCTTATCATCCCTACCAACAGAATCAACAAAATAGGTAGCCCTATCAATAGAATCAGAATTATGCGCAGTCTTACCAGCAAAGGTAGTTTTACCCAAAGGCTCCTAGTTCCTCTAATGCTTTACTTCCAGTTAATATGGTTACAGAAGAGTGGTGTCAACCTTGCAATCAACCTCATTAAGTCAGAACTTGCCTAAATGCTTTTCTCGAATCAATCTTGTTGTGTAACCTCAATCTAAAACATTGTTTATGCCTTAAATGGAGGGTGGGCAGCAAGAGACTCATGTTTAGAAAGCACCTGAACAGAATTTAGTCAGTTTTAATGAGGAGTATTTCATTGCAGTCACTACTAGGGCTCAAGGGAGGGCTGCTGAAAATCAAAAGCAACAAAATAGGCCTATCCTACCTACTGTCACTGACAAGACAACATCTACAGCTCCAAAGTCAACTAACACCCTTGTTGTTCCTAAAAATCATCAAGTGTCCTAGTTGATAAAAGTAATCAAAGACAACTACAACTTGATCCAAGAAGACTGTTTATACCTCAAATATCCAAGGCAGCTGAAGCAAAATCAGTTTTCGCTAAGGCCTATTCTAAGAAATTTGATTTTATCTCTAAAACAATTGCTTCTTTTAACATTGTTGATGTAATGAAAAATCATAACGTTAACATCTCAATGTGGGACACTCTAAGTATTCTGGACAACAAGATTTACTTTCTCATGAACTAGCTAAGATGTAGATTTCTTCAAGTACAACAAAACGGAAGTTCAGAAGACAGACATGGTCCTTGGAACGTTTGAGCAAGACCATATTAAAGAAGTTAAGTGGATGGTTTAGAAAGTTCTGAATGCTCATGAAATTAAGAAACCACCACCATTTTATTTATCACTAATTATTGGAGAACATTTAGTTCATAATTACATGGTGGACAGTGGTGCAAGTAGCACAGATTATGCCAAAAGTGATTGCAGAAAAATTAGGCTTGCAGTATGAGCCTACAGAAAGGAGTGTCTTATAGCTTGATGGAACTGCAACTAATATGGTTGGTATAATAAAAAATTTGGAGGTAACGTTACATGCTTGCCCAAATGTTTCTATTCTGCAAGATGTTATTGTTGTGGATCTACCCCCATACTTTACCTTGTGTTTATCTAGAGATTTCACAGTGAAAATAGGAGGTTATTTCTCTTCATATTGGTCCTTATTTGTTACTACACATTATGGAACTAAGGTTACTATCAATTCGTAAACCATTAGCGATTCAATATTGAGCCTCATTCTCCAAATGCGAGCTAATTACTCAAATAAGTTAGAGCAATCTGATTTTGATGATGTAGCTTAGGTTTCAAATTACATGGTGTTTCTAACTCGTTGTTTATGGATAAAAGTACAGTTGAAGAATATGCTCATGATCCTTTTAAGGAAGTTGAAGAACATATTTTTGGTGTGTATTGTATGCATGAAGAAAATACACCGCCGTTGTTGTTGTCTAAGACAAAAATTTCAGGAGAAGGGATTTGGAAGCTTCATTTTGATGGAGCTAAGAACAAGAAAGGGTAGGGAGTAGGTTTAATGCTCACTTCCCCAAAAAATGAAAGGTATTTCTCAGCTTAAGTCTCCAATTTACATGCACTTGTAATGTAGTTGAATATGAAGCATTAATTCATGGCTTACTTTGGGCGCTGAAAAAGAAAGGTATCTCGCACATTACAAATATTTGGTGATTTTGAGTTAGTTATCAATAATCCACTAATGAAGTCTTACGAAATAGAGTTTCGAGACTTAATGGAAGATTTTGAAGCTATTAATATTTGATCTATTCCCAGGTGAAAACATGCATGTAGATAGACTTGCAGTAGTTGGTGTTAGTTTCGAAGTGCTAGAACAAATGGAAAACAACATAATTCAGCCTCATATTAAGCTAACTGTCATGCCTTTTATACCTAATAACGAATCAGATTGGCAAGTTTTTGAAAGTGATGATCAAATCTACAGGTTTTTGTAGCAAGAAGCTAAATTTTCTATAGTAAATCAGGATAAGTTACAACATTTATACGGTGATCAGATTGTCCAACTAAAGAAAAATAAATTGCCTCAAGGTCTTGTCACATTAGAAGTCATTTTCAGTATTGATGATTAGTTAAGAAAAGATAAAACTAAGTTGTCAACACATGCTGATAACTATGAAGAGATTTCAATTGATGAAGGGAAAAATTTACTTCTCGGAAAGGTATGTTCCTCAACTGAAAAAAAGTCATTTATTAATCTTTGCAAAGAGTTTAAGGATGTATTTTCTTGGAAATACCAAGACCTGAAAGGGTTTGATCCCAGTCTAGCACAACATACAATCGAGTTACATCCAAATGCTAATCCTGTAGAACATAAACAAAGGCCTGTAAATCCAAAAATAGAACCTCTGATGAGGAAAGAGTTATCCAAGTTGATTGAATCAAGTATTATCTTTTCAGTCAAGCATTCAAGTTGGGTAGCCAATCTTGTTCCTATTAGGAAGAATAACGGTGAAATTAGACTATGTGTATATTTCAGAGATCTTAATAAAGCTTCATTAAAAGATCATTACCCACTTCTGAATATGGATCAGATTTTGAGAACAGTCTCACATTCAAATAGACCATCTCTTCTAGATGGTTACAGTGGCTATAATCAGATGTTAGTCCGAGAAGAAGATAAATAAAAATAATTTTACCACCAAGTGGGGTACCTATGCTTACAAAAGAATGTCTTTTGGTCTTTCAAATGCCGGTGCAATGTTTCAATGTGCAATGGACATGGCTTTCCACAGCTTATTAAATAAATGCATCATTGTCTATTTAGATGATGTGACTATATTTTCAAAAGATTTTGAAGAACATCTAATGCATTTAAGATAGACTTTTCAACTATGCACGTAATTTGAAATATCTTTGAATTGTAAGAAGTTAATCTTTTCAAGACATCAACGTAAATTACTCACCATATTGTTTATAAACAAGGTTTAGCAATTGATCCTTTCAAAATATAAGCTATAACACAACTATCATTGCCTTATCATAAGAAGGCATTGCAAAGTTTCCTAGGAAAAATTAACTTTGTTATAAGATTTGTTCTAGATTTTGGAGCATTGGTTAAACCATTAATAGCTATGTTAAAGAAAGAAAAACTTTCTCTTAGACCAACGAAGGAAGGGAAGGTTTTGAAGAAATAAAATCAGATATCTCTTAGGCTCCTACTCTTGCAAACATAAATTTTGATAAATATTTTACATTGTATGCACTTGCAGGAGCTGAAACAATCTCATCTATATTGACTTAGGTTAATGATGAAAATATTGAGCATCCAATTGCTTTCTTTGGATAGAGTTTGCATGATTATGAAACAAGGTACACATTTCTTGAAAAACAAGTACGTTCAGTAGTCAGAGGGCTAAATAATTTTAAGTACATGACTTCAAACAATAAAATTCACATTCTTGTTTCTCATCCAAGTGTCAAATATTTCCTTTTAAATAAATAATTGAATGAGAAAAGAGTAGGCCAGATAATGAAGGTTATGGAATATGATGTTGATATCTGGGTTGCTAAGATGGTTCAAGGTAAAGGTTTATATGAACATATAATTCCTAATATGTAAAAATAACAAGCTACAAAACCAGATGATTCAAAACAACATGCTGAAATTACATATCAGCAATCAAATATTATGGTCCAACCAGAAAATCAGTAACCTAAACTTGCTCAAGAGATTCAAGAATCAAGGTGGATGACTAATTTGGTGAACTACTTACATCATGGTACCTATCTGGAAGGTATGGATAAGAATAAATGAATATATTTCATATTACAAGCTATTCCTTATCTTTTCATTGATGGTGTGTTGTTCAAAAGGGATATAAATGGGATCTTACTGCGATGTGTTGATTATGATAAAATTCAGAAAATATTATTAGAATTCCATGAAGGACCTGTAGGAGGTCACTTCTCAGCATGTACTACAACTTTAAAAATTATGAAAGTAGGTTACTATTGGCCTAGCATATTCAAATATTGTTTTGAATGGATTAGAAAGTGTAAGAAATGTGCTTTCTTTGTTGGAAAAGAACATCTTGCTTCGTTGCCTTTGCAGCCTATTTCATTTGATCAACCTTTTATGCAGTGGGGTCTTGATTTTATTGGCATGATAAACCCACCTTCGTCACAAGGACATAAGTGGATCTTAACTGCTACAAATTATTTTACACGATGGACTAAAGAAATAGCATTGAAAGCTACTAATAAATCTTCGATAATATCCTTTTATATAGGATTAGTTTGTAGATTTGGTGTTCTAGCAACTATCATATCAGATAATGCTTTACCATTCCTCGGTGCAAAGGTAACAGATTGGGTTTTCAAACATGGAATATATCTAATTTCTTCATCTAATTATTACCCACAAGGTAATGGTTTAGCTGAAAGTACTAACAAGAATCTGTTAAGAATCATTAGAAGAACACTCAAGGATAATCAAAGAGCTTGGCATCTGATGTTGAATTCTACACTTTGGGCTAATAGAGTGACTCCTAAAAGATCAGTTGGCAATTCACCATACAAACTTGTGTATGGAAAAGAAGCAAGAATGCCTATTTCAGTTGAGTTACTGCATTAGATTTATTGCATCAAATGGAGCTACTTGAGAATGAACCATTTCAAGTTCACTATGCAAAGTTAATAGAATTTCAAGAGCTAAGAGATCAAGCTCATTTAAATATGGAAAAGAATCAGAAACAAATCAAGAAGACTTTTGACAAGAAATCCAAATTCAGAGTCTTCAATGAAGGAGATATTATGTTAAAGTGGGATGTTGATCGTGTAAAGCTAGGAAGACACTCAAAGCTTGATACACTCTGGAGTGGTTCTTACATGATTTCAGCTTGCAAGGAACACAACACCTTTCAACTTTTGAAGCTGAATGGAGAGGAACTTCCCATTCCTATGAATGGTATGTTTCTTAAACACTATTTTTGAAACTATTACAGTGATTGTTAGAGTAGGATTTCCTTTCAATAACTATAGTTTCTACACATTGCATCATTTTTCAATTCAATAAGTGCATTCGTGCACGTGATCTAATTTACCAAATCCTTTCCCAGTTTTAGTTTTGTTTTGGAAAGGTTAGAATTTTTGAAAAGGCAATTGTTGTTACAAGTTTGGACTCCATGCCCAATGGAAAAGAGCAAGGCACTGGTATATAAGCTAGCAAGTAACTTTCCCCGCAAGATCGCAAGAAATGTTGACAATTTTTACACTTGTGCAAAAATAGGCAACTTGAAACTTTGTTACGATGGATAACATTGGTGAAGTATACCTAAGCTAGGGAGATCACATTAGATTATGTCATTACTTTGCTGATTTATTTAAAATATTACATGAAATATGCAACTATGTGTGATGTTACAAAATGTAACAGATCACATAGTCTGAAATTTCATGACCATCCTCAACAAAAGAACACAAGCCCCAAAGGATAGTTATGTTGTATTGATGAGGACATCTAATTGCATAGGAGGTGAAGTGTAAAGTTTTGGAACATCAAACATAAGTGCAGATCACAGAAAATCAAAGTTCATTACTAAATGTTACAAGTTCTATTCAATGTTCTTTCCTTCATGATTAAGACATTCAATTATGTTACCGAGTTTTTTATTTCATTATACAATCCATATAGAAAGCAAAAATGTAGAAAGAGATATACAAAAATTTATAGAATTCAATGTTTTATTCACAAGGAGAGTCAAATGTTTCCCACACAAGTCGTGGGATGTAATGAAAAAAAAGTAAAGTACGAGATCTTTGAAAAGAAAGATACACATGCATGAAAGAGAAATCAAAGGACTATGAGGGTTAACCCATCATTGCCCCAGTATATTCTTCATTGTGCAAAGAATCTCTTTGCTAGTTCCTTTCATCCTCAAGGAATGGTACTGTCGACACTAAAATTTTCCTCCATAATTTCTATTTCATTAATGTATGTATTAGGAATAGGATGTTGTTAAGTATAATTAGTAGTAGCATCTGATAGAAGATAACGGCACCGTCAGTACGGTGTCGCCAATAATGTGGAGTACGGTAACAGTCAAAGTACAATAGGAATGTTGTAAAAAGTAAATATTTGTCGTAAGTGGTCCGGTAATGTTAAAATGTCAAAGTTTGGGTAATTAGAGAAGTAGGGTCTACATGATTAGGAATTAGAAATATTATATTGGTAATAAGGACAAGGAGTGAGGTCATAAATATTTTGTGTATTTTATTTGTAAAAAGTCTAAAAATGTGGAACCCATGTAAAATAATAAGGTTTATCTTATCTTAAGAGATAAGCTTACATGTACAGATAAGAGTTAAGGTATGGAATATGATTCGTCAGAGTGGATTTCTTATCCTATCTTAGAGATAGGATGGATAATCCTGGAAGTTCTATAAATAGAGAGGCCACCCCCCTCATTTAGCATAGAAAGAAGTAGTGAGAAATATTGTAGGAAGTGTGCAAAGGAAGCCATCAGTTAAAGGTGTGTTGAAGAAGCCATCAAGAGGTGTAATTGTAAAGTTTCTCCCATAGTCTTGTTGAAGTACCTCATGGGTGAGATTGTAACAATTTCATGTTAATATTATAATTTACTTTGATATTTCAGATTTGTCATCATTCTGTCTTATCATAGTCGATGGTATTCTTGTGTTCGATTGTTGTTTTGTTTCAGTTACATCCACCAAACTAAAGGTTGTGCATTAGTAAATAATCATAGCACGAGGAGTTCCCGGTGAAGAATTATCATAGTGCCGGATTGGTGATGACATTTTGGTTCCGTTGCCGAGACCATTCCTCGTTGGTGGATTTTCTGGAGAGATATTCCCACTTAGTCAAAAATCAATTGGAGGATAACCTTGTTTTTACTATGCATAGTAGTTACCATGGTAAAGTCATTTTTACTGTGAATAGTAGTTACCATGATAAAGTCATTTTTGCTGTGAATAGTATTTATCACAGTAAAGTCACTTTTTACCATGAATAGTATTTACCGCAGTAACTTCACTTTTTACCGTGAATAGTGTTTACCACAGTAAAATCAGTTTTTACCATAGTAAGTCAAGTTTTACCATAGTTTACCGTGGTCATTTCTATAGTAATTCCAATTATTTGTGCACATAAGTCTTGTTGATTGTACTTGTGGGTTGGTATTTCACGGTGGTTACTTTTGAAAATGGGAAAGATTCCTGTTTTTTCAGCTCAATCTAATGAAGATGCTTCTTCTTTCATTCAAGATTTTAAGCGATCTTGTATTTGTAATGGCCTTATAAGAAGGGAACAATGGACTGAATTTTTTCCTACCTTTTTGGATGGTTCGCACTTAGGTGGTTTGAAACACTAGGTGATAATGTGAAAAACTCATGGGATTTATTAATTGAAAGTTTTCTTGAAGAATTTGGTGAACAACAGATATATGCAGACCTCATGATCGAGATCACAAAGCTAGCCCAAGGAGAGAAGGAGAAGATAATGGATTATCATGCTCATGTTCTAGAGCTAAGGAGGAAGCTCGATGCCCAGATCCGGAAGGAAGGACTAGCGGATGGGTTGATGAATGGCGTGGATAATCTCCTCTGTAAGCACTTCATTCTTGGGATGAAGCCGAGAGATCAGACAACGAGTGAAGTATGACCGCCCAACTACCATTGAACAAGCAAAGGAGATTGCAAGAAGGCAAGAAGAAAGCATGGAAGAGGAGCCCAAAGAAATTGTTGTTAAAGTAGAGCCTACACCAGCACCTTTGGTCTAGAATCCACAACCACTCCCGGTGAGCACAAATATTTCTCCTAGTACATCTACTGAGTATGAAGATCTGCTTAGGAAGATGGGCCAGTTAACTATTAATCTTCTTCAAGGAAAGGAATTTAGTTCTCAGGGAGGAGATAGAGGTCCAAAAAGAAATATTTCTGAAGTTGTTTGTTATGGTTGTTATAAAAGGGTCATTATAAGTATAATTTTCTAGATAGAGCTTCTACATCAGTAAAGGAGATAATGATAAAGGAAAAGCACTGTGAATTCTTTTGATGTAGTAGATAAGAGCGAAATAATGAAGTAGATGTGTTTGTAACAAAAATAAAGAAAGAAAAAGATAATCAAGATGGAAGTGATCCTAAGAAGATGAAAGAAGAAACTAGTAAGAAACATAGGAGAAGAAAGTTGGGTGTGCGGGATTTTACGATTTCAAAGGGGCAAGGAGCATACTCGATCTTGGAAGATCTATCCAAAAGGCTGCAAATATTACATATGGTCAACTCTTGGCTATGTCTTCTGAGAAGAGGCGGGAGTTGCGAAGTGGACTCAATGCTCGACGAAGGAAGGAGGTTGAGGTCCTTGTTTTGGAGGCAGAGGCGGATCCCTATGCTCCACAAGCTGAGGTATTATGTAATGGTATTTCAATTCATGATGTCTTAGTTGATGGAGGTGCTGCAGTTAATGTAATGACCGAGTCTGTAATGAATATGTTGGGTTTAAAAATTGATCTCCCTTGACACTTATGTTAAGGTCATTAATAAAGGAAAAACTAAACCGAAGGTGTAGTTTCAAATGTGGCAATATCTGTTATGGGTGTTGTATGTGTGGTAGACTTTCAGGTGATGAAAAATGGTAATGCTGTTGCGTGCCCAATGCTCTTTGGGAAGACCATGGCTAAGGAGAGTTCATGCAAGAAACTCTTTGGAATGAAGGTTTCATGACACTTAGGCGTGGTAGAGAGGGTGAAGATAAACGTGATCCCTCGACATCATAAAGCACAACATGGATTCAAGTGATGAAACTGATGATTGGACATCCTCTTATTACTCTAGTACCAGTGAAGTGGACACTGAAGATGAAGAAAGCGAGGTGGATGTTTCAATCATGGATATCCTTCCAGTCACACCAACTCATGACCCCATAAAATTATCTGAAGAAGAAGTTGATGATCGTCTCCAACAAATAAAGATTGGTGATGTTGTGATGGAGAGTGAGAAGGAATCCTACCTCCAGCTCTTTCGAAGGTACATACACCTATTCACTTTTGATTACAAGGAACTCCGTCAAGTAAGTTGGGTAGAACATTGTATTGAGCTGGTAGATGGTGTTAAGCCCATAAAGCAAATGCCATATAGAATGAATCCTAATTTTTCCAAGACTGTAAAAGAAGAAATAGATAAGTTGCTTGATGCAGGATTCATATTTGCTATGGAGAATTCAGAATGGGTTTCTCCCATTGTGATCTCAATAAAAAAGAATGGGAAGCTACGCATTTGTGTTGATTACAGGAAGCTCAATAAGGCAACAAAGAAGGATCATTACCCTCTTCCATTTTCAGATCAGATCTTGGGCGAAGTAGGCGGCCGAGAGTGCTTATAGTTTCTTGATGGATATAGCCACTACTGACCAAGTTCGTATAGCGAGAGAAAGATTAGGCTGAAGACCATGATCACCACTCCTTGGGGAACGTTTTCTTATAGAGTTATGCATTTTGGGTTGTGTAATGCTCCAAAGAACATTCCAGCGTTTGATGAATAGGGTGTTCGAACCCTACATTGGAACCTTCATCAGAGTATTTCTGGATGATTTTTGCATCTATGGGAGCAAGTTGGACCACCTGCACCAAATGGAGACAACATTTCAAAGGTTAGATGAAGCACAAGCCTCACTAAACCCTACAAAGTGTGTCTTTGGATGTTCTAAAGGCGTTTTGTTAGGGCATGTTGTATCCAGAGATGGTATTAGTAATCTTGATCCTAATAAAGTTTCAAAAATCAAATATTTACCATTTCCTCTTAATATAAGTAAGTTGAGATCATTTTTAGGCCATGTGGGATAGTATAGAAAGTTCATCAAGAATTTCTCAAAGATTGCACAGCCACTAACCCAGTTCTTGAAGAAGGATGTTACTTATGAACTAGGAAATAAGGCACATGAAGCTTTTGGACAATTAAAGGAAGCCCTGGTGTCTTCACCTATTTTGAAGAATCCAGATTGGAGCAAGCCATTCATTGTGTACACTGATGCCTCAGATGCAGCACTAGGAAGTACTTTGAGCCAAAAGGATGAAAATGGGAATGAACATCCAATTTACTTTGGGAGCAGACAAATGAGTAGTGCTGAGGTAAATTATCTTTATGTGAATGAAAAAGAGGCTCTGGCTATCATTTTTGCTATAAAGAAGTTTAGAAATTACTTGCTAGGGAAAAAATTTCTAGTTATGTGAGATCATCAGGCTCTGAAATTTATTGTCAATAAGCCTAACCCATCAGGGAGGATAGCAAGATGGATAATTTTGCTACAAGAGTTTGAATTTGATATTATAGATAGGCCAAGAAAGAAGCATGTCAATGCAGATGCACTCTCTCGAGCCTATGATGGTTTAGGATCATCTTGTGATGATGATGATTTCCTCGATGCAGTATTGTTATCCCTTGACACAATCCCTAGTGAATACATAAATATTTGGAATTATCTAAATGAATTCAAGTTTCCTGATGGTGCCAATGTAAATACTAAGAGAAAGATTACTCAAGCCGATCATCCATATTATATTACATGGGAGCATTATTTCGAATAGGACACGATGGAGACGATCTGAAGAGGGTAGTTGGACGTGATCAAGGAAAGGAGCTGCTAGAAGAATTCCATAATGGTACATGTGGAGGGCACTTCTCTGGACAACTTACAGCAGAAGGATCTTGGATGCGAGTTATCAACTGCCCACTCTTTTTAAAGATTGTTATAATTATTGTAAAGACATGTGATATTTGTCAAACACATGGTAACCGTAAGACTTCATCAGCTCCATTATGTCCTATTCTTCCACTTGGTCCCTTTGAAAAGTGGGGAATAGACATTGTAGGTCCACTTCCAACTACATCACGCCAAAATAAGTATATTGTAGTTGCCACAGATTATTTAACCAAGTGGGTTGAAGCTAGGCCATTGAAAACAGCTTCCATGGATGAAGTGGCAAGGTTCATATATGAACGCATTGTCACCAGATTTGGTTGTCCATTAGAAATTGTAACAGATCAAGGAAGCCACTTCATTAATGAGGTGGTAGAAGCCCTAGTCAATAAGTTTTATATTAAGCACAGGAAGGCAACAACATACAAGCCAAGCACAAATGGACAGGTGAAACGAACAAATTTTGTGTTGTGTCAAATTCTAGCAAAAGATGCAGCCTTACAGGTACATAAATGGGATAAAAGGATTCATGCAACATTGTGGGCATATAGGGCAACATCAAAGTCAGCAATAGGATACTCCCCATTTCAGTTGGCCTATGGCATTGATCCAGTTCTTCCTATTGAGTTTGATATTCCCACTTTATGAGAGTTATGAAAAATGAAATGATGGATGAAAGTGATTGATAAAGAAAGGTTGGTACATCTTCATTTGCTAGAGGAAATGAGGAAATAGCAAAGGATACAAGCCATAAGAAGAAAATGAAGCGAGAAGGAATACTTTGATCCAAAGATCTCGATGGTCTCCATTTCATGTGAATGACTTGGTCTAGTATATGATTCCAGATACAAAAAAAAGAAGAAGACAAAGAAAATTTCTTCCAAAATGGATGGGGCCCTACAAAATAGTAGTCATGTGCATGAAAATGGTACGTCTGAAGTGGAGGAATTGGATGGCACTCCCATTATGAAATGGGTCAACCATGACAAGTTGAAGATTTTCCAAGCACCGAGAATAGTCTACTCAGGGACGGAGTAGAAGCTAGGAAGGGGGAAGATGTCAACACTAAAATTTTCCTCCATAATTTCTATTTCATTAATGTATGTATTAGGAATAGGATGTTGTTAAGTATAATTAGTAGTAGCGTCTGATAGAAGATAACGGCGCCGTCAGTACGGTGTCGCCAATAATGTGGAGTACGGTAACAGTCAAAGTACAATAGGAATGTTGTAAAAAGTAAATATTTGTCATAAGTGGTCCGGTAATGTTAAAATGTCAAAGTTTGGGTAATTAGAGAAGTAGGGTCTACATGATTAGGAATTAGAAATATTATATTGGTAATAAGGACAAGGAGTGAGGTCATAAATATTTTGTGTATTTTATTTGTAAAAAGTCTAAAAATGTGGAACCCATGTAAAATGATAAGGTTTATCTTATCTTAAGAGATAAGCTTACATGTACAGATAAGAGTTAAGGTATGGAATATGATTCGTCAGAGTGGATTTCTTATCCTATCTTAGAGATAGGATGGATAAGCCTAGAAAATCTATAAATAGAGAGGCCACCCCCTCATTTAGCATAGAAAGAAGTAGTGAAAATGTTGTAGGAAGTGTGCAAAGGAAGCCATCGAGTTAAAGTTGTGTTGAAGAAGCCATCAAGAGGTGTAATTGTAAAGTTTCTCCCATAGTCTTGTTGAAGTACCTCATGGGTGAGATTGTAACAATTTCATGTTAATATTATAATTTACTTTGATATTTCAGATTTGTCATCATTCTGTCTTATCATAGTCGATGGTATTCTTGTGTTCGGTTGTTGTTTTGTTTCCAGATTACATCCACCAAACTAAAGGCTGTGCATTAGTAAATAATCATAGCACGAGGAGTTCCCAGGTGAAGAATTATCATAGTGCGGATTGGTGATGACAGTACATGAAAAGTAAAAACAAGGAAATCATTAATAAAGAGCTCGGGGTTAATCCATATTCCTACAATTTCTTAATTCGTGCATATGAATCTTCCCCTAAGTAGGAGATGTATTTTACTTAAAGGATAGACTGCATTCATGCTTTTTCACTTAGAAAGAAGAAAGTAAAAGAAATAAGAAAACATGGACATAAGAGAGGCCAAAAAGCCTAAATATTTCCTAATTGTTTTCCTAAGTGTGCAGGTACATGTTGCAGCCAAAGAAAGAAATAAATAAGTCATAAGTACATGCTAAGAAGAAGGAAGAGTGCAACTCAAAGTTCAACAAACATTCTGCAAATGGAAGAGGTTAGAGCTCAGAAGAGAGAATGGAAGATAGAAGTACATTTTTCAGTTTGCAAAGAAGAGGGAGAATCAGATTTCAACAAGCTGAAGCTAAAAGTAAAAGGTATTACAAGCTGAAACAGGATGAGAGAGAAGATTCTGGGAAAATTTTGACAGGCTTCGCCATGTAAAATCAACTTTTAAAATTTTCCAGCATGCCAGAAATACTACTATCAAGGAAATAAAAGCATCTAAGTAAAAGAAAAAAGTTACAGTATTTCAAAAAGCATCTAAATCAAGGCTTATGCCTGAAAATGGTGTTACATTAGGTGAAGAATTGTTTACAATTTCCAGAAAGCCACTTACAATATTACAAAGGACCATCTCAGAATTTGAAATAAAGGAACACAAAGAATGCATGTTCAAACTTTCATTAAGGAAATCATCAAATTCAGAGTTTTTTTGCAAACAGGTAAATAATATTTCATACTGACAAGAACAATAAGGAAAGAATGTAGAACATCATTACCTATTTGAGGAAAAGACCAAACATGGAGTAGAAAGGTTAAATTGTGCATCAGATCATCATCTTCAAAATACAAGGTAAATAACCATAAAAATGGCTCTCATATCTAAGTCAAAGAGTTGCAAAAGAGTCAAACATAAAGATATAGTTTTGAGCAAGATAACACTTTATTTTCTTCAAAATAACTATATATTGCAGTCCCAAGATGATGGCGAGAACTATCAAAGTTAAGCCACTGCTCCAATCCTGAATGATAAGTAAAAGGAAATTTCAACATTAGAGAAAATTCAGAGCTACAAAATTCATAATAACCCAAATCTAAAGTGTAATTATCTATTCAGAACAGATATATCATTTCAGGCTTGGAGTAAAATAGATGATTAGAACTCAAGACTGTAATCAAAGAAGCTACTCTCAGCCAAAGAACATAATTTTTCTTAATGAAGGAAGTCTCGGAATAACATTTCATATTAATACAACTTGAAGAGCTATGAACAACAGAGATACAGATATTCAGAATAGCCTCCAAGGAATGTATCAAGGAAAAACATGGTACAGATTTAAGTGATTAACCATGGAGGCCACTTGAAAATCTCGAAAAGGAGAAAACTGAGTCTCAGAACAACCACAGGGAACTCAAAAAAGGTCGAGATTCATGAAGGAAAATGGTGGCCATTGTGGAATATAGGACTCCACGGTGGTCAGGTTTTAGAAGAAATCCATATCAAAACCCCACAATCATGCAATGGTGAAAAACCCACATGGCCGTAGAGGATAAAGTAAAGAAATCACAGAGAAGACTAGGTGGAGCGACTATCAAAGGTAAAGAATGCACAAATACAAATACCCAGAACAAAACTTATCTAGAAAACCCTCCACGAGTTAGGAAAATGAAGTAAATGCAAAGGCCTCTCTCGTGTCTAAAAAAATACCCAAATCAAAAGCAAGACTGCGAGGATATATTTTTGGGTTTTGAAACAAAGAATTCAAACAAAATATGAGCAAAGTAAAGTTTCAAATCTTAGAAAAGCTTAGGAAGTGGTCAATATGAGACTACCAACATGAAAGAATAAGTTTTAGGCTCAAATACAAATAACCATAACTTGGAAAATATAGATCTATAATTCATGGTGTAGATTGGGCCAAAGAACACACTCACCATAGATAACCAAATGGTCAGAACTTTCGAGCAACCGGATAATGAAGCGAGAGGTCCACATGCCCACATGATGCTTCAAAATTGGGAGTCAAGTAGGAGAAACAAATCATATAACCACAAATATTCCAAGAGTTCAGTGATATATCTAAAGAAGAAAAGAAAATAGAAGTGTACGTATGCAAGAGAAATTATCTCACCTATAACACTATGGTGGCCAACAGACCAAAGTAATCTCGAATAACGAGCTCTCGAGACAACTCCAACAATGGTGGAATCCTTTTAAAAATTTCTCAGAAAACTGCAACAGATCAAAATGACAGAGAAATATCAATGTCGAGCTCTCATGGCCACACAGAAAACATAAACCAGATAAAGCTCCAAGAACCAGAAATTGCCGACCATAAAACTCGATATGAAAAAGAGTTACGCATAGAAGGGGCTCCAAGATCTGATGAAATTTGAGCTTGAAGTTCATAAGAAAGACGTGGCCATGACCACAATGCTTCACCTTGAAAGCTCGGTACCAATAAATTAAAGACCAAAAATATACAGATGCTCAAAGGCTAAGAAGGCCGAAAAATGGACTGATCCGAGCTTTAAAAGCTTCAATGATAATGACGGCCACAAAAAACTTTACAGGGCTTCACCCACAAACTAGATACAAAGTGAGAAAATGGATGAGTTCGAGTGTTTTAACTCACCCACAAGAACTTTGGCTTAACCTAACCCTAACCAAGGGTCAAGAATCGATGGCTTAGATTTTCCAAGTACAACGATCAAATGGCCAAACATCATGCTCAGAGATCAAAGAATAACCATGGTTAGCCTCCCACTGACCAACATTCAATGCATATAGAAACCCTAGTCATGGGTAAGAGATCGATGCCATCAAATTCACAGGTACAGAGATCAACGAATAGGAGCATCACCAACTTCCAATGCAAACCCAGGCATTAACAAACCCTAACCACAGTTAGGTCAACTTTAAAAATAGAGCCACCGGTAAAGTGTTTGAGGGGTGAGTCATCTTGGAGTGGGAACCAGCCCGACATGTAAACAAAATATCATTACATTGAATTTCAAAAGTCCAAAAACTATAGTCATTTCCAAATAATGCAAAAATGCCATTAGACGTGCTCATCACCGAAAAGGTAAAGTTTGAAATATGCCAAGACCGATGAGTATGCGAGTGGTAGCTATATGCCATATTATGTTTTACAAAGGTGGTCAAATATAATATACTAGTAACTATTACAAATTTTCCCATGTGTTTCCAAAAACATGCCCCCTTTTATATGTACTAATTCCACAAAGGTGGCCAAACTTGGTAAGATGAAGATGGTCCCCACTTCAAGGAGATGATTAACAGTATGTTACTTTTGTGACATTTATAAGCCAAAGAGATGTTAGCATCGGAATATGTACACATGGTAGGTGGTCCCCATATTGGATGTTTACCTTGAAAATATTACAAATATTTGAAATATTTACTCACAGGTAGAGAATTGATTTGTTGCATGCTTCACCAAAAGACAGAACTAAGAAGATAACGAATTTACATGCTCAAAGAAGGAGACTTGCCTTGCAAAGCAAAGCTTATTATTAGAAAATTATTCACCCATTCTTTTCTTAAAAATAGAACAGGTCTACTTCAGGTTTGGCATTATGTTGTAAATAAGGATATTAATGCTTATTGTAAATAACAATAAAATTAGGATGCATCGGTGAGTACACCTTAGTCTATTTTTAGGAAGGGTGGGAAAATTTATTTTTCTATATATTGTGTGCCTTTACAAAGCACAATGCTTCTTCTGGAGAAATTTTGTATATATGAGTCTTGAAGCAAATTTTTCAAGTTTTGCCCTCGAGTGTGAAGTGTTTCCTACTGTTTATGCAAAATTCACCCCTCAAGGTAATTTTGATAACATGCATCAAATTCTTTAGTCCCAAGCAATTATATTGATTCAGGTAAAAATTGTGTTTTAAGGGTCCCCTCAGATTTTCTAACTCTCTTGTCCAAGACGAAAGGAGAAAGTTATGAGAAAAGGTGAAAAAGTTGCAAAAACAAGCTTGGGCTAGAAAAATCATGGAAAATGGCTAAGTCCTAGTCCTTGCAACAGTCGGGACATGAGGGACATCTGGGCGCGAATCGGCGCCGAAAGGCCGTCAGAGCGATCTACAAAACAAAGGGACATCCGAGCCGTGAGGATGCGAGAGACGCAAAAAATCAGAACCAGCCGAGAGAAAAAATTGTCAAGTTTGGGACATCTGGGACAAAAGTACGTGGAGGATGCGAACCGGCCGATTCGGCCGAAACATGAGATTTTCGTCCGAAACAGTTTGGGACATACGGGCCAAAGGTACGTGCAGGACGCGAATCGGCCAAAAAGGTGAAAAGGCAGCAAAAGAGGGACAAGGAAGCTTGAATCGGCCGAAGTAGGAGATTTTCGTCTGGGACAGCCGGGACAAAGGTATGCACGGGACGCGAAGGACGTGGAAAGCCGAATCGGCCGAAGGCAAAGAAGAAAAGTCAACGTTTGACCCGTGAAACTTCAAACGGCCATAACTTTTGACTTCGAGCTCCGATTTTCACAAAATTGGATTTCTTATTTTTGATGAGGGTAGATATATTTAATTAAGAGAAATATATTCGGCTCCAGTCAGTTAATGCTCATTCCCGTCAAATGACAGAAAACGCCTGCCAGACCCAAAATAGCTGCCCATACTCAAAAGGCCATAACTTTTGCATTTCTTAATGAAATCACACAAAATTGGTACCATTGGAATCGTGGCTCTGAGCCCAATGCACAGAAATCAAGAAATTCCATATTTGATAAGAAATTGGTTGAGATTTTTTAGAAAACGTGGCTGGGTTCTACAAATGTTTCATTTGGTGGTTGGGAGTGCAATTAAGAGGCATGGTCATCATTCTTTCTCTGCTACAGCACATGGGATAGTATGGGGAGCCTTTTGCAAGTAATATATAATCATTTTACTCCATTTAATGCCTCTTATAGGTGGTTGAAGGACAGATTTCAGGATTTCCATTTTCCCTTCTCTTTCCCTTCTCATTTTTCTATAAATTGGAGTGTTGGGCTCATTGTAAAGAGAGGTAGTTCTTTGTAAAGCTCTGCTCAAAAATTTCTTTGTGAATTCAATGTGCTGCAGCCCCTTGTAGTTGACTCCTTGCATGGTGATCCATGCCCTTATCTTGTAATAGATTGAACTGTGCATATCATGAAGCAATAAAATATTAGTTTGTGGATGTATCTTCCCCTGCTGTGTTTTCTTGCATTCTTCTTGCCCCTTTGATCTTTCTACAATAATATAGTGTCTATTATTATGTTCTTGCCGGGATTTATTATCATTGTGTATGCTTGGAATGTTGTTGGGAATGCATTTTGCTAGATTATGGAGAATTGTCATCACCTCTTCTAGTGTGCACTTTGCCTCTGTATTTCACACATTTGGAGACTATTCTCACACCCTTCTTTTCTGGTGTATCGCACGCTTTAGTGTAGGCTTTCATTTTATGCATTCTCTCTCTCTGGTCCCTTGGAAATTTAGACTAGAATAGTTAGTTTCCCCTGCATTAGAGTATATTGTGGCAGGTAGTTTAGGAGCAAGAACCAGCTTTCTCTGGAGGTCTATCTCAAGTAGCAAGTCCCACAACTTGGAGATAGTACCCATGTTATCCAATCACACCATGAGTTCAAGTATATGCACTTTTATAAACACGGGGGTCTTTGTGATTCGGTGATAACACTACCTTTCCAAGTTATTTTGTAGTCTTGTGTATGTTATATTAATCTTGTGAATGTAAATTCCCTGATCAACCACCTTACCTTGCTACAAATTTTAGTCCTTTCTGCTTAATTTTTAATGTACATGCTAACTTATTAGTACAAATGTGATCTTCCCTCAGTGCAATCAAGTGTTTTTCCCGTAGATATTCTATAGAAAAACTATTGGTTCATGGATCAAGAATCCTTCACAGATCAGTTGTGCATATACTTAGTCAAATACCTCATACAAATTTGGTGTATCACCTTATTTTTAATCATTTTTACAGTCATCTTTTACTCTAAAACTCCTAGAAAGTAGTTTAGGATACACCAATAAGGAACCGGCCTTGATACCAGAGACACACCTCGAATTAGGTATACCCACAAACCTGAGGTGTGTCCATTGTATCTATGAAAGAGATATCATTTATGCAATCCTAGAAAACCTGTAGCCATCTCTCTATAGGGTGTACTTTCGAGAGATAATAGTACCTGGTTGACATACTTCTAGATGCCTTCACATCTTACCCGAAAAATGAGAAGATAGGGAAAGAAGAGGTAGATGAGTATTTATAAATGGAAAAACATTCCACCTTAATGATAAGGGGAGAAAGTGGTTACCACGAGGACATTGTAGAAGAATGGACAGAGTTTTTATCAGAGGATAGATTGGCTACATGGGTTAGGAAAAGGTGGATAGTTGTCCAAAACGATATTTGATATTCCTAGATAAAGAAGGTAAAATAACTTATGTATCCTGCAAATAAATATGGGATGAGTTTCCCACTAAACCGAGAAATAAAGATCCAAACTCACCCGCAAATTAAAAGCGAGGCCTTAAAAGGGTGCATGATTACATAAAACTTGTAAGAGTGAAAAAGGAAGGATGGATAGGATTGAGGTTTCATCCTCCCATCTTCTGGTATCCCATTCCAAATTGGAGGTAAATAATACCTTTGGATAAAGAAAAATAAATAAACTTATGGCATGAACTCGAGATAAGGGGAGGTCTCTATGGATATGGCCGATGGGTAATCAATACCCCTATGACTACAAAAATATTGTGCCCTCAAGATGAGCCGGTTTGCTCGGGGACGAGAAAGAAGTTAAGTTGGGGGTGTGATGAGGCCACATATTGGCATGTTTTAGCCACATCTAAATCATTTTTAAATCCTCATGCACATACAATTTTGAGACTTTGATCTCCTCCTGATGGTTGATATGAGATAAACTTATGATTTTGCATATAATTAGTTTTATATGTTCATTAAGATTTAATATACTTATTTACTTTGGTGAATCTTGTCTCTTGTGCAAATTGATGTTTCTGATGTCTCCATGAAAAAAATACAAGATGCCATAAGCTTTTGAAGTAGTAGGCCCCAACTCGTAGCCACTAGTTGTGCTCCTACAACAGCCCATAGCCACTGGTTGGGAAATGATAAGAGAGAATCATGGCATTCAACAAACAATGAGGCATCATGAAGTATATGGAGCTAAGCATATGAAGTTGGAGAATGAGTTAACCAAGTTGCAGCATTGTTTGGAAAAGTCTAAGAAGTCTTTAGGTGATTTATTTTACCCGTAGCAAGCTCCAGGCCTTCCCATAACATTTTCCAGAACTACCTACAGCAACAGAGCAATATGCACCTCCAACTGCCCATAGCCAAAGAGAACTTATCCAGCTCACACTTTGCAACATAAGAAAAAAAGTGCCAACTATCCTAACACATCATATGTAATGATATGGTTATTTTGTTAAGTAGTTTTGTAATTAGTTCCTATCATGTAAATAAGACAGGAATTAGCTATCTTCACTCAACAAATATGAAACCGAACAACTATAATTTTTTTGAGTGGTTTTTTGATCATATTCCTAGTATAGAATAAGTTAGTGATATATATATATATATATATATATATATATAGAAATGTAGAGAATTGAGAGGGAGTAATAGATAAAAGAATGAAGTGATAGTTGTATGAGAGAAGAAAAATTGTAAATGTGTGAAGACAGAATATATTAATGTGAGTTGTGCTCTTGAGTTCATTGTAATCTCTCTTTGTTGTAGCAATATTTAATTGCTACAGCTCAATAGATGAATCGTTTATCTTCTTGAGCAGTTTTGTGAGTTTCTAGGGTAGGATCGGAACTCACTTCTGCACGAGGAAGGGCCCCCTAGAAGGAATTATAGGGAAGATCCTATTCCTCTATTTCCTATTTATGTTGTGTGGATTGATTATCAGTTTTTCATTTCTAAAAGCTAATGAGTGCATAGTGTGTTGAGTTTTAGATTTGTAGATCAGCAACCTCCATAGTTTACTTTCCAATTTGCATAAGCATTACTTTATACTTTTTGATGAATTTCTAGCCTACAAAGACTTCACTCCAAAGTAATATAGCATATATTTTGTAGGACCTTTGAAAATATTAAGCCCTTGGGTTGAAATTTAATGAACATCAGAATATGAGACCTAATATCATTGGTTGGTTATTCTACACATCAGAGATAACATTACATGATGCTACAGAATAAAACATATAATTGTGCAGAGCTTATCTTTAATAATCGGTGTTGTAAAAAATGGATCAACATTTAACGAGACTCAAATAAAGAACTTCCCAAGTAAACTTTAGGTGGTTCACCTATCTCCTCTAATGTTAGTGGTTTTTCTAGGTCTGCAATGATTGGAGGAGGAGTGTTTGCATTATTTATATTTCTTCCTTGGGCACTCCTATCTTCATCCAATCCCAAATACTCATAAGCCCTCTTCTTATGCTCAAGAATCGTAAGCAATTCAACAATTGGGACAAAAATCTTGATCCGACTCAAGACTTGGGCAATGTCACGGGGAATGTATTTGGGCAAAGCAATATTTCGATAAAGATTGACAAACTCATCATATGGAACAAGATTTTTAACATTTTATGTATGGGTGGGAACACTAGTTCTATTTGAGACAACATGGCCTTTTCCAGATGCATCTTTCATTGGAGCCTCTTTTGGGACATTGGTGAGAATGAGGTCTTTGGTTTGGCTTAAGACCTTGCCCCCGTGACAAGTTTACTTCTTGTGTTATACTCCTTTTCTTGGGCAACAACAACATTCATTAATAGTTTTCTATCCTCTTCGATGGTATTCCTCCATCGTACTTCTTAATCATTAGAGCTCTTAGGTACTCAAAATCATTATCATGAAGTTCAAATGTCTGTACCATATCTATTTCTAAAGAATGAGATGGAGGAGGAAGAGCTACTCGTGAATGCGGTCCCAAAAACATGTATTAGTTCTTGCACTTATTACCTCGATTGAAGTTACTCCTTGCTATGAGATTGTAGAGGAGTCCACCATGCATGCATCATTATCGTGTTATCATCATCATCAGCCTCATCAACTTGTTGATATAATTCACATGGCGGTGGGTTAAGAAGCACTTGTCACACCAATCAATTTTATTTGTCTCTTCAACAACAAGTCGGCATTTAAAGGACCAGGATCGACTCTATTTTCCCTAGCTTGGGGTTATCTACCTCCCATGGGTCCTTTACCTCTGTCATCATACCTCGATCATTTCTAGGATGATTTACAAGTCTGTTTTGTCCTTGTTGCCTATGCTGACCCTAAGAACCTTGTCCAATTCCTTTCTCTTCCCTAGCCATCTTGTAAGAGATTTCAAGATCCATAGCCTTACTTAATTTAGGATTCTCGGGGTTGATCAGTTTAACACCCTCCCTCTTAGGAGGTTTTCCAACTACTTTAATGTTGTTCTCAATTTGTAGAGCCATGGTAAAGGCCTGCCTCAAAGTTCTAGGGTTCTTATCCCTTAAATAGTAAGCAGCTTTCTTATCAAATGCATTTGAATACTTTATCATACATGATTCATCACATGGCCTAAAATTAACAAAGTCTCAATGTTTTTTAAATCTAGTATTGAAATCATGCAGTGATTCATTAGGATTATTTTTATATTTTCAAAATATGATAAAAGAAACCTAGGGTCTATTTTATCACCATACTACATTCTCGAATGCATTCTTCATCTCTATCCAGAGTCAATGAAATTATCTCGAGAGATTTATACTAGTCCTTTGCATCTTCTTCTAGAGTATGAATAAATAATTTTATGTATACATCCTCAAATCTATTTTGAAGTCCTCCATCATATTAACAAAGAGATTCAAATGTTGATCACCGGTGATTGCATTATTTCCACGAAACTTAGGAAATCTATTTCTTACATCATGTGGCACAACACTTGGATAGCCATGCCATACCTCTAAAACTTATGGGACCAAAAGTATTAATGAAAAATGGAGGTCAGGTGGAGGTGCCGAGCCATATTATTTTGAGGAGGTGATCTTACAAGAGAAATGAAATGATGAGGAGTGAGGGGTCTGTGTGGTACATGGATACAATTTTCAGAATTACTACCCTCTAAAGGCTCTGTCTCTAGGAAAACTCTATTAGATTTTGAAAAACAGGGGCATATTTAGAAGAAAATGTTTCAAATATAGATGAAGGACCCTCTCAAGATGGAGAATTTAATTCAACTAAGAGACTACCTGATTCGAAGCACTTGAGGAAGTACTGCGAATCTTCAATCACAAGGTGATCAGGTTTCACCAATGGAGATCTCTTTTCTTGATTCTTGATCTCCAACAAATTCTTCTAAATTCTTCTTCCTTCTAAATTACACTTTCCCAACTCTTGAAACAACTTTCTACTAGGGTCCTTGGTGAAGAAATATCTTCTTCCTTCCAGATTTACGGATATTAATGACAAATCTTACTTGATATATGTTAAGACATCGGTATTTATAAATAATTTAAACATCACCGAGTTACCACTAAGGATTTTCACTTTAGTTTGTGTCAATGCACTATGTAAGACCTATCAAATGTCCGTAATACTAGATTCATGCAAAGCTTACAAGATCTACTCTTCTTTTGCCCAAATTTAAAAATGATGATACAACTCTTAGTGAAATAAATGTATAAGATGGAAATATTGCACTTAACTCACAAATTTGAACAATTCTTACATATCCGAATAGATAATGATGTTTTAGCAATGAATTAGCACTTTAAAATTTGTAAAAATCATTACCAGGGTCTATATGTGTACACATTTGTTAAAATACTTCAAAGATTCCCCAACAACGGCTCCACAAGTGTTGTTGAGGGGCCAAATGGATATGAACTGGAAAAAAATCAATAAATCAATCCCCGACAATGGTGCCACGAGTGTTGTTGACGGGCCAAATGTATATGAACTGGCAACAAATCAACAAATCAGTCCCTGGAAATAGTGCCACGAGTGTTATTGATGGGCCAAATGGATTTGAACTAGCAACAAATTAACAAATCAGTCCCTGGCAATGATGCCAACAATGTTGGTATCTGAATTCATTCTCCTTTTCAAGCCAAGCAGCAACACAGATTTGACCAGAAGCTTAGAAGTAAATAGATCATAGTGTGTGTCATTTTGTAGCCGAGGATGAGATATAACTAGCCCTTTGTCACTTAGATTTGTGGAGAGATGGATAACACCTTTAAGAGGATATGACTTGTCCTCACAGCTTTAGGCCATGCCTCTTTGACCAGGGTGAGAGGACCCTTGGTGTAACCTTTTTTAATGAAGGAGATAGAGATATCCTTCTTTTTCACAAATTTTATGAAGAAATCCTTGGGAAAATATGGTCAATACTCCATAATTTAACTCTTAAGAGTTGTCACTTATAAGAGATGGAGATACTTTCAACAAGGCTAATGTTATCAAGACATTAAGAAATCCTAACTAATCTACATTATTTAGTAAATAGATTTTGTTCCTTTGTGGATATACAAGGAAAACAAGGGTAATTCAGGGATGGATTAATTGTTTTTGAATGATTTTTGTGGGATATGTAGCGAGGATAAAGTTGATTATACCAGATCTTCAAAGGGACTTCACAACAGTGAACAAATCAATAATAAAAATCTTTAGAATAGTTAAGAAGTTCCTACAACCAAAAGATGTGCTTCAATGAAGGCTCATATCAGCATGTTTTCACATAATCTTTGAGACTCTAACATGAAGGATCGAATTGAAAGAATCAATTAAACACCAAAGTCTCTGATCAATCATGCCTAAGGTACACCCGAAGACTTACAGACAATCTTTATCAAAAAATGATAGTGACTTGATTTTAAATTTGTTTACCTCATCCAAGATGAAGGTTCTTCTTGAAATGAAATTGCAAATACCATTAAACTATCACAAGGATGAGATCTTGTGGGATTTCATAAATATTTCAAAGTATTATTGCACTAGGAATGAGAGAAACTATTTGCGAGACATTCAAACAAAGTAGACACAAATTTCTAGAGATTTCACACAAATTAATTTCAAAATTACCTAGATTCATTAGTAGGGAAAGATTCCAAAGCAATCTAAGTTTTCGTCAATGGCTATACATCTGTAACCAATGTGACACGATAGAAAATCTAACAAAGAAGAAAATAATAGGTTATCTCGGCTTGGTTTCTTAGGAAGATGGCTTTCTCAAATTTTCTCTTAATAATTCAACCCCTCGACATTCTCGCAATAGTATTCTCATTGCATTTATACATTTTTCTCACTCAATTTTCTCCCCTAAAGAGAAGAATATTTGAGGGACCTTTTCTTGTTACCAATTTGTTTCAGACAACGATGTTTAAAAATTTAGATCCGAAAGCTGCGAGGTGGACCAATTGTGAACTGATCACGTTTCTTGGGCCCTCGATTAATGACTAGGATGCCATGCCAAAAAAAATTTGCAATCCTTATAATCATTTTGATTATGTCATGTGAGAAATCCCCCTTTTAATCATTTTCTGGAGACTCTGCACAGTTGGATATGACATGTAATCCTTTTCACTCTCGAGGCAACACCTTTTTCATCTTTTGTGCCTGCACTTTCATCATTTCATCCTTTTTCCCTCTCTTTCCTCTGCGCAATTCTTCCCGCATCTATCTCCTATGGTAATTCCCATTTTTACAAGTCCATGAGCAATTCCAACTTCAAAATATCAACGTTAATGATCCTTGGACTCACGAATTAAGTTCTGAATCCATCGAATGGCACTTTACGAAAGATATGACAAAGAATGAATGATGAAAACAATGCGTATTCACATCTCCGTGAGTCTTGGAGAAAAATGGTTAAGTGCAACAAGTTGGGGACAAAAAGGGGTCATAAGTGGACATCATATTACAAATAACAACAAAATATCAACTTGTACAGATTATTAGTAGTGCATAAACTCAAAATTAGAAAAACTTATATGAATATGAATTGTAACATCCAAAATCTAGTTTTTAAACTCCTATTTTTTTAAAATGGACAAGTTTAGGTATACTAAACAATCAAAATTCAATGACTTGGTATTTTATTTTAAAATGCTTATAAGATTGTAGTTTGTTTTCCATGATTTAGATTACCAAATATTGATATCTATTTTTTCCTTTGGTGAGAATTTATATGCTAATATCTATCTTGGGATAGATTTTATTTTGTATTTTTTGAGAAATATTTTCTTTTTTATGATTTTTTCCATGAAAGTGGTCTGAAAACATAAAGAAAATGGAGCACTTTCCATTTTCCCACCATAACTTTATCAAAAATATTGAAATTAATTTATTTATTTTGAACATGTATATAATTTCACCATGGTTAGGATGGTATAAGTTTTATCACATTCTCACAAGTGAAACAAAATTTTCAGTCTTAAACATAGACATAAACATTCACGAGAAAAAGTGTCATACAGACCTACTATTAGGGAAAAATTATAAAATGATATTTATCCTATTCTATTCACTTTAAAATCAATATTTCTACAAAGCTAACAGTCTCCCCTACGTGATGGTACCATTTTTATGACATATTTTTGACTTTTTGGCATGGTTCAAGTCCGTGGAAGACTAAATTTTATGTTTCATTGCTTTTTATGTAAACTTTAGGATTTGATGTCCACTTAATTGTCCCCCAACTTGCTTCATTTACCCAAATGGCAGAAAAATAGACGTAATACACATCACCGTTGATTCTTCCCCTTTTCCACTTTATATCATAGTCGTCCACGTGTTTCCTTGGTGTAACTGCAAAGGAGAAGCATAGAGGAAAGTCCAAAACAAGCACGGGCCTTCCACATGCCTTGGGCCCAAGAAAAACACCTTTTGGCCTTTGAAAAGTCTCGGTGTAAAAGGAGCTAGCGGAAGCCTCCACGTGTCTCAATGGCACATTTTGAGATTAGTCCCCAAACGCAGAGACCCCAAACAAGCGTGGGCATAACACGTGTCTCGGTTTGGTAGAGTTTTTCAAAAAAATTAAGATTCAAAGTGGAAGGCGCCATGTGTCTAGTGTCCGAGACATTTTTCTTCGATCGTTGAAAAGTCTAAGCAAAGGGTAGAGTGAGCGGAAGCATCTAAGTGTGCTCTGGTGATTCTTCAAAATAAAACTTAGGGGCTGATTCCCAAACACGTGCGGTCTTTCCACATGTCCCAAGCCTTTCAAAATTGCTTTGAAAAGTTTAAGTAAAAAGTGGATCTGGATGAAGCCTCCACATGTCTCCATGTCGCAATTGTTAAGGTGGGACCTTGAGGCAGATCCTCAAATGAGTGCTAGCCCTCCACGTTTGCATGGTCTACCAAAACTTTACCAGCCTCATGAAAAATTTGTCTAAGTCTAGGCAAGGCAGCAGAAAACTC
Source organism: Taxus wallichiana var. yunnanensis (assembly GCA_018340775.1). Taxonomy (NCBI): domain Eukaryota; kingdom Viridiplantae; phylum Streptophyta; class Pinopsida; order Cupressales; family Taxaceae; genus Taxus; species Taxus wallichiana. The sequence goes on from CM031236.1 coordinate 170,239,148, forward strand.
CACGTGTCTCCCTAACGTAACTCCAAGGCCAAACTAAAAGGTGAATTTTCAAATGAGCATTGTTCCTCCATGTGGACATTTTTTGAGTGTAAAGCAAGCGTTAGAATTTTCAAAGTTCTTCTTTGAGCCAAATCCAACCAGAAATGGCCACTTTTTCACTGATGCTGAGATGTAAATTTGACAGGGAAAAACTAGACTCGTCGAACCGTAAAATGTAAGAAAATCACCATTTGAGCCCGGAAATGAATCTTTCTTCAAGGACAGAGAATTTGGAAATTTTATAAGGCTCAAATATGATCCTCTCGAGCTACATCTAATCAATTTTCCATAGGTATTTGGGAAAAAATGATAGGGACAACAAAACGTGACTGTGTAAAATGGAAGGAACAAAAAAACCTGAGTTTTATGCCCAAGTTGCAGACTCTTTCGGATGGATAAAGGAACAAAAAAATTTGGACCTTTAAGTGATTCTTGACCAAGGAAGGGATTGATCATGGTAGCCATATGGAGGATAGATTCTTCAAGCATCAATACAAAGAGATAGACAACATGACAGAGACCGCAAACTAAGGAATTTCATTAACAAACAGGGCGAGACTAATTTGAGCACCAACATGATCTACCAACAATCCTTCTTCGCAAATTATATGCCTAAGTAAAGTAGCAAAAGGTGATGCAAATATTAACTTCTTAATGTTGAGAGAGATTCACAACTACCTACACTTCTCAAACATGACCCTTATGTTATCACAATAGTCCTTGAATAAGCCATATACTATCCAATCATCAAAATACACCTGTAAGAATTTATGAATAAATTACTAAAAAGAATTGCACAACAATATGTGAGAACACAGCTAACACATTCTTAAATCAAAATGGCATAACTATATTTTCAAAACTTCCCCATTCAATGGTGAATTTTTTTTCTCTTGCTCTTCCTTCGTGATGCACACTTGATGATAATCTAAAACCCATCTCGTGAAAGAATATTTCTCACACAAAAAAACTACATCAAGAATTTCTTCTCAGAATGTGGTGGATAAACGATCAGTAACACATGAAGCATTGAGTTCTCTGTAGTCCACACAAATCTTTATCCTCCCATATTCTTAATGCTTCTAACTATGGGGCTAATCCACTTAGATTCTTCAATAGGATCAATTATTCTAGACTTGAGAATCTTATCAATTTCCTCCTTTACCTTTACCCATAGAATAGGATCCATTCTATAATGCCTCTTCCTAATCGAGCATGCTCCTCTTTCACTTGATCTTGATCTCGACCAAATAAGGGTGTACTTCCTTTAACTCATGATATTGTTGATGTCAAATCATAGCACCCCTGAATGTCTACAACTTGATGGGTTGAGACTCTCAGTGCGATTGCATAACATGGAGCTTTTCCCAAGTGTGGAACCTTACGAAATCGGAAAAGCTCTCCGGATGAAGGCCGGTTCCTATTCCTCTGTTCAGATGCACACGTAGGAAATGCAGAGGGTTTACTAAAAACCTAATCTAACTTGCCAAGGAGACAGGGGTAAGAAAATGCATAAAATAAAACCTAAACTACAAAGGTGATGCACTAAGGAATGAAGAACACCTGTCTTGCCAATAAACACAGACCATTAAAATGCAATGCAAGATCATGCATAGATAGCCAGATTCACAGTGAAAGATCAGGGGAATGCAAATGAATACAGAGAGGGTTGAGAATCATCCATAGACATGCATTAATTTTCTCCAAAGATTGATACAACACACTGTAAAATGCCAAGAGGCAAGGTTGCATTACAGTTTCCAATGGGAGGTTTTAACTCCACAAGTTCACTTGCCAAAGAGAAGAAGGGAGGGGAAAAACAGAAATATCCAACCTCTAGAAAAAGCCCCTCCTTACAATTTATAGGAAGAATGAGAAAGAAAAGAGAGAGGAATTTGAAATCTGCCCCAACCACCTCCAAAATGCACTTAACTATCTCATTATGGTGGTAGGTGAGAACCCCAGCGAACCCAAAAGTGGCGAACTGTATTTTGCATTTTTAAGAAATTTTTCTCACCCAATTAAAGATATCCAGTTGTAGTTGGATAGAGGACCTCGTAACCTTTCCAAAAAGTCCAACCTTGCATGAATCCGAGCTCCCAGTCAAAATTTATGGTCATCTGAATATCTCGTGCTGTGGGCTACTTCCCATCAGCGCTCAAAATGTTGCGCCCCCTGAAGGTGCGCCTTGGCGCATCCATGTGTGTGTTGAAATCCATTGTCATGCACCACTTCTATGTGCCTTGGGCACATCATTTTCCCTATCGACATCCATTTTCGTGGACCACTTCTATGTGCCAAGGGCGCATCGTTTGCCCTCGCCGACATCCATTGTTGTGCGCCACTTACGCGCGCCTTTAGGCGCATCGTTTGCCCTCTGCCGACATCCATTGTCATGCGCCACTTCGTGTGCCTTGGGCACATCGCTTTCCCTGCCAACATCGATTGTCATGTGCCACTTCGTGCACCTTGGGTGCATCATTTTTCCTGTCGACATCCATTGTCGTGCGCCATTTCTGTGCACCTTGGGTACATTGTTTTCCCTGTCGACATCCATTGTCATGCGCCACTTCATGCACCTTGGCGGATCATTTACCCTATCGACATCCATTGTCATGCGCCACTTATGTGTGCTTTGGGTACATCATTTTCCCTATCGACATCGATTGTCGTGCGCCACTTCTGTGTGCCTTGGGCGCATTGTTTAGGGATTTGAGCCTCTTTGATTTCTATAATCTTCTGCTTGTCTATATCTACCTGGGGGAAGATATATACAACAATTTGGTGACTCAATGGGATTACCTGCCTGCTAGGTAGAAGATCAGTGGCCTTTTAGCAATCCATTGGGCATGGAGTCATAAGCAATAACCTGAAACCAACCTGATATCTGATCCCGATCCTGATATCACAACCCCTTCTTCGAGAGCACGCTGAACTGTAGAAATCCAACCTAGGAGCAACAAAACCTATGCCAAAGCACTTAGGGAAATCTGAAACCTAACTACAACAAGACAATGTGCATACGCACTTAGAGGAATTGAAAACTAGGCTAATATTTACAAGGGTAAACCTTTTCCTTTTAGTAGCAATATGTTTAAGATAGATTCCGTTAACCGGAATCGGGAGTTCTCCTCCATCCAAAGTAGACAATTGGAAGGCATTACTACTTTTACATCCCGTGACCATGTAGGGGCCACTCCAAATGGCATCAAACTTGGAATGCCTTCCTGGTTTTTCCCGATCTGCATCCCATTTCAGAACTAAGTCCCCTTCCTTGAAGGTCCTTGCTCTTGCTTTCTTATCAAACCATCTTTTTACTAAGGCCTGATCTTTCTCAATTGTTTGAACTGCATGTTCTCTAATTTCTTCCAATTCCATCAACTCTGCATACCTAGCCTCCATTGGTTCGAACTCAGCCAACTCCAACTGCTTCATGAACTCCAATGTAGGCAGTTCTAATGATATAGGCAATACTACCTCTTTTCCATAGACCAACTTGTAAGGGGAATTACCTGTAGACCTCTTTGGTGTTATTCTGTCAACCCATAATGCTGATTTTAGCTTGGTATGCCATGTTCTTTGATTTTCATCTAGAGTCCTCCTGATGATTCTTAGCAAATTTTTGTTCGTGGACTCTGCTTATCCATTACCCTACCGGTAATAGTTTAAAGAGGTGCTCAAATAGATTCCATTCTTGATAGCCCACTCTTCGTAATCTTGGAACCTATAAATTCCAATGCGTTGTCTTATATGATAGTGGCTGGCACACCGAACCTGATCACTATTCCTTCATAAAAGTCTAGTATGTTAGACTCATTTGCTTCCTTGAGCGCTGTTGCTTCGGTCCACTTGGTGAAATAGTCCGTTGCCATGAGAATCCATTTGTGGCCTTGGCTTGAGTTTGGATTGATGACCCCGACGAAGTCCAATCCCCATTGCATAAATGGTTGGTCAACCAGAATTGGGTGCAATGGAAGTGCTGCTAGTCTTTCTTTGCCTGTGAAGAGTGCACATTTCTTGCACTTTCTTATCCATGTATAGCAGTCACTGAAGACTGTCGGCCAATAATACCCTGCCTTCATTATCTTGAGAGCTATTACTCGTGGGGTGAAATGTCCTCCAGAATCTCTATCGTGAAAATCTCGTAACACCCTTTCAATTTGATTTGTCCTAATGCACCTCAATAGAACTCCATTGATGTCTTTCTTAAACAAAATACCATCAACAAGCACATATGGAATGGCTTGTAATCTGAAGTATCTCCTCTTTGCTTTGCTCATTTTTGGGGGGCATAGGCCTGTCTGTAGGAAGTGTATCATATTTTGAGTCCAACAAGGAGTAGGAACATCATCATTTTCTTGTTCTTGATCATCTTGTAGTACCAAGGCAGTCTCTTTTTCATCACCTGCTTCAACTTGTTGAATCAAGGCTAGCTGCTCACATAGTCCCTTCCGACGTACTAGTTTGGTGACCTTGATCTCGATGTCATATTCCATGACATGAGTTATCCATCCTACACGTTTCTCATTTAGATCCTTGTTTAGAAGGAAGTCTCTGACTCCGCATGAGAGACCAATAATTGAATCTTGTTTTTCGAGACTAGGTGCTTGAATTTATTTAAGCTCCGATTACTCAAGGACATGCTTTTCAATGAAATAGTACCTAGTTTCGTATTCCTCCAAGCCTTGACTGAAGAAAGCAACTGGTTGTTCTAATCCTCCTTTGTTTTGTTGAACCAGATTGCGAAATCGTGTCCCCACCACCAAAGGCATATAGCAGACGAAGTCCTTGGAGAATTCGGATTGACGAGTCGAGCTTGAGATATAGCCTCTTTTATTGCCTCAAAACTTGCCTTGCCTTTAGATGTCCACTTAAATGCCATACTCTTCTTTACCATCAGTGTTATTGGCTTCACAAGAGCAGCAAAATTTGAAACAAATCTGCAGAAAAAATTGATCCTTCCCAAGAAGCTTTGAAGAGCCTTCTTGTGAGTTGGCAATGGCAATGCTCGAATTGCTTCAACTCTTTTTGGGTCAATCGTCAACCCCTCCTTTGAAACAATATGGCCTAGAATTTTTCCCTCGTGAGCCAAGAATATGCATTTTTTAGGATTCAATGATACCCCAAATCTTTTACATCTCTGAAATACTTTTCTCAAATGAAAGAGGTGATCCACTACATTTTTGGAGAATACAGTGATGTCATCAAGGTATATCAAAACTATTTTGTTGATCAACCCCTTGAATGCCATATCCATTTCCCTTTGGAAAGTGGCTCCAGCATTTGACAACCCAAATGGAATTTTCTTGTAGGCATAGGTCCCTATTTGGTGGTGAAAACCATCTTGAATTGGTCATCTTCTTTCACCATCACCTGATTGTACCCTGAGTAGCCATCTAGGAGAGAGAATCTCTCTGAACCGGATACTACTTGCAATATTTGTTCCATTGAAGGAAGTGGGTAATGGTCTTTGAGAGATGCCCTATTTAGGTCTTGGAAATCCACACACAACCTGATTTCTCCACTCTTCTTCCTGACCGAACCAAGTTTGCGACCCAGCTTGAGTGCTTGATCAGGAATATAATGCTTGCCTCTATTAGCTTATTTAGCTCTTTCTTCATTAGAGGTTCAATGTGAGGGTTGACTAATCTCTACTTCTTCCTGATGGGCTTAGCATCTGGATCCAATTCTATGGTATGTTGTGCCAAATTTGGATCGAATCCTCTTAAGTCTTCATAGCTCCAAGCAAAGACATCTGGAAATTCTTGGCAAAGTTGTATGAAATCTGATTTCTCCTGCTCAATGGCCACTTTACCAATTTGAAGTGTTTTGCCTTCCCCAACCGGAATTGGCTCTGAATCTTCTCTCTTGACCTGTATGTTAGCCTTTTCCTTATGGAACTGGTCGTTAGGGTTGAAGATAGACTCCAATGTTACTAAACCCTTAGGAAGCTTGTTTGTCCACAGCTACACTACTTGATCCCCATACTGCTGCTCTAATCTCTTGATTCCTAGCTGAGAATTCAGCCTCTTCTTGTAAGAAATTGATGATCTGTTGATCATTCTCAAACACCTGCCAGCTTGTGTTATTATCTGGAACTACTGGCCTCACAATCACATGGATATGTGGCTGTGTTTTTCCTTCTGATGTTGTCAACCACATCAAACATTGCTCCAACTACTGCGAGCCTATCTGCGACTTCATTTTTCTTCCTGGGTATGGACACAATGTTGAAAGCTTCGAAATCCTCAATGAGGTCCCATACCCTATTCTTGTAGCTCCTCAGCAAGTTGTTCTTTGTAGCATGTTGTCCCCTAACTTGGTTGATGATTAGCTCGCTATCTCCAAACACCTGCAAGTTCTTTATGCCCCTTTTCCTAGTCCAATGAATTCCATGAATCAATGCTTCGTATTCAGCCATGTTGTTTGAACAGGAAAACTGGAAATGAAAAGCTAAAAAATATTTGATGTCTTGTGGTGAAATCAACATTGCACCATCTCCAGCACCTTGTCTGCTTCTCGAACCATCGAAAAACAATTTCCAAACTTTGTTTTCATCCTTTTATTCAAGCTAAATGATGCCAGGAATGGGTGAATTTTCTTCGTGTATACAATACACGCCCAATTCAGATTCTTCAATTTCCTTGTATGGGTCAAATTCATGACTCTTGTTTGCCCATTCATCCAAAGTTAAATCAGGAATTCCCTTTACCTTAGTACCTATTTCTAGATCACTTGAACACTCCTCCTGATCAAAAGCCGAGCAATTTGCATTGATAGGATTTGGTACATGAGGCTCAATATGGAAATTGGCAATTGGTTCTGACGTGATTGTTGCTTTGGCCCCATACCTTGTCCTAAAAAACATGTGTGACCAATCTGCAGATAAATATCCACCGATTTTTGTAGTGAAGTCTCTTGATAGACACAACGCAAAGAGTGGAGGAAGGTCAATCACAGAAACATCTTGCAGAACTGTAACATTAGGACAGGGATGTAGTGTTAGGCTTAACCCCTTGATGACTCCAATAGTTCCCACTCGCTTCCATCTACCAGCATTTTACTCCTTTCAAAGATCGCTCATATTTCAAACCCAGTTGATCCGCTATTTGCTTCGGCATCACTGAACTACTTGCCCCAGAATCAATCATGCAATTGTGTACTAATTTATCCCCGATGATTAATGAAACATAGAATGGAGGGGGTTTCAAAACTTTACCTTGTTGTCCTCCATGATTCCCTTCAGGCTGAGCAGCATTCGTGAGGACCTTCTCTTGCATATGGGCCTGCTGGTTCGAAGTTGACCAATTCTTCATGGCAGCTTGTAGAAGATCTCTTTGTCCTGGGATGGATAAAGATTCCCACATTGATATATTCACATTCGTCTTCTTCATTTGATCGATGATGTTGAAAGGGGATGAATTGTCCTTTTGTTGTCCCTTACTTGGCGCAACCTTTTCTGGAGCTTGAACAGGTGCATGTGTTGCTACAACAGGTACCTTAGGTTGATTTTGCACATTTGGAGCTGTGTTTGGTCTACTGACCCCTTGTTGTGTAGGAGTGGACTGAGAAACAACTGGATTACACGGTTGTCCCTCTCCTATATTTCTCTTCTTTGACCGTGTTTTGGCAGCCAAGCCTTGAAAAGGCTGCTAGTTAACTCCACAGAAGTCTTCCATTTTCCAATTGGCCAATGTGGTTTTTGTTGGAGGTCCTTCTTGTTGCATTTCTTGCTGTTGATTCTCCTCCTGGCTTGGTTCTTGAGGCACACCAATGGTTTGCACCATCAAGGCCTGATTTAGTGCACCATTGAAACATGCTGACTGATTGTGAGGTAGATTGCAAGGGTAACACCAGTCGTATTCCTGTGCCATGTTATTTTGTGTCGAGACCAAAGCTCTTGAGGACTTCGTTGCATTTGGATCATACAGTCGAAATGCCCTGGCAGCTTGAGGTTGTCCTTGGTTTTGGTTTTGATTTGCAGCCCGAGGTGGCGGTCTATTTTGTTGGTATGGGGGCCTAGCTTGGTACTGTGCTTGAGGTCGATACATTGTCTAGCACCTTGAGCTTGTTGTCTTTTGATAGTCACCAGCTCATTTCCAAGGTTCTCAGGTTGTTTCATGACCTCCTACAATTCCTTTGAAGTATTTGAAGAAGTCGACACCTCATTATTGCTTTGATTTCTAGGAGATGGAATGGGATTCAACTCGTGCTTGATCGTTGTAGATTTCCCATATCTCGGATAGAGAGGCATTAGTGGCCTTGGTGCAAGCTTTCTAGTTGGATCAAATAGTTCTTTTCTCTGATAGCCGTGTCGTAGGCCACAAAGCATTGTTCCTCCCATTGATTGGATCATCATGGCTATGTCTAAATTTATAGCCTTTAAGAAGTAAAGGAATGCTCCTTCGGCAAGTTGGTCTCACAACTATTGAAATCCTGTCCCATGTCCGTTGGAATCAAGTTGAAATCATCATTTATTCATTAGGAGCACTTTTGATTGTTGTCACTGCTCCAATAAAGACAAATTGTCCGCCCTCTCCCGAATTGGTCAGCAAAGAGCTAAACAAAGTTGGTTCCAATTGTAATAGACCTATTTCCGCTAGGCTCCTAAACCATCAGAAGACCTTACCTTTGAAATATGAACCCAACAACTTGACTCGCAACATCCATTTTATTTATTTCGTGAATTGCACATGCATTAGCAATATCCCGGATGTGATCAATATGAGTAGTATGATTTTCTCTGTAAAATAGGGTATATTATTTAGTGTCAGAATTAGAATTTGATTCTCGAGAATTTAGGGAAAGTGGACTACTACCCGTGAAATTGACAAAGGGATTCGGTGGTAGATGTGCCATTATGATTGGCCTAAGAACCCTGGTCGATGCGAGAAAAGGCCTACCAGGTGGAGGTGTAGACAAAGTCCTGTTAGGTGGAGATGGTGATCTTTGTGGTCTTCTTCCTCTCCTTCCTCCTCCTGGTGATAGTTGCAAGTGGAAAAATAGCCCCTCTTCTCGAGTATTAGACCTGGTTCGAATTCTTCTCATGTGCCTGGGCAACTTGTGCTGCTACACCGCTGAATTCTATCCCTTCGGAGTCGCCAGATGTGTTAGAAAAAATGAGCCTCAAAAGGCAGACTTCTGCCAAGTTACACACCAAACCTGACAATATTTAAAAATAGAATTTTAAAAGACCTGTATTTTTGAGATTTTAGAGTTTGGAATTTGATTTGGATTGACAGTATCCCAAACCCAAAAATGCCATACTTTTGAGAACCTGAAATCTAAAAATAAAAAAACCATGAAATTTTGAAAGTCAAAATATTAAAAATCTAAGAATACCCTTTTGAAGATTATCTCGCGATCTATCAATCGGTGAAATTTTGACTTGTTTCGAGAAATTTAAGTCCTTGAAAATTGATTTCAAAGTTCAAATTTGGAAGGTGAAAAAACTGAAACTGTAAAACCTACAATTTTTAAGTCTGAATTTCTTGAAAATTCCTTCAAATCTGTGGAATGACCTCTTGGTCCCACTGGGCATGCCAAAACTGTTGATGTCAAATTGCAGCACCCCTGAATGTTTGCAACTCGATGGGTTGAGACTCTCAGTGCGATTGCATAACATGGAGCTTTTCCCAAGTGTGGGACCTTGCGAAATTGGAAAAGCTCTCCGGATGAAGGCCGGTTCCTATTCCTCTGTTTAGATGCACAAGTAGAAAATGTAGAGGGTTTACTAAAAAACCTAATCTAACTTGCCAAGGAGACAGGGTAAGAAAATGCATAAAATAAAACCTAAACTACAAAGGTGATGCACCGAGGAATGAAGAACACCTGTCTTGCCAATAAACACAGACCATTAAAATGCAATGCAAGATCATGCACAGATAGCCAAATTCATAGTGAAAGATCGGGGAATCCAAATGAATACAGAGAGGGTTGAGAATCATCCACGACATGCATTAATTTGCTCCAAAGATTGATACAACACACCGCAAAATGCCAAGAGGCAAGGTTGCATTACATAGCTTTCAAATGGGAGCTTTTAACTCGACAAGTTCACTCGCCAAAGAGAAGAAGGGGGGAATAGAAATATCCAACCTCTTGAAATAGGCCCCTCCTTACAATTTATAGGAAGGATGAGAAAGAAAAGAGAGAGGAATTTGAAATCTGCCCCAACCACCTCCAAAATGCACTTAACTATCTCATTATGGTGGTAGGTGAGAACCCCAATGAACCCAAAAGTGGCGAAATATATTTTGCATTTTCAAGAATTTTTTCTCACCCAATTAAATATATTTAGTCATATTTGGATAGAGGACCTCGTAAGCTTTCCAAAAATTCCAACCTTGCATGAATCTGAGCTCCCAGTCAAAAGTTATGGCCATCTGAATATCTCGCGCCAGGGGCTTCTTCCCGTCAGCGCTCAAAATGTTGCACCCCCTGAAGGTGCACCTTGGCACATCCATGTGTGTGTCAACATCCATTATCTTGTGCCACTTTTGTGTGCCTTGGGCACATCATTTTCCTTGTTGACATCCATTGTCGTGCGCCACTTCTGTGCGCCAAGGGCGCATCGTTTGCCCTGTCGACATCCATTGTTGTGTGCCACTTTTGTGCGCCTTGGGTGCATCGTTCGCCCTATCGACATGCATTGTCATGTGCCACTTCGTACCATGGGCGCATCATTTTCCCTACCAACATCCATTGTCATGCGCCAGCCTCTGTGCCAAGGGCGCATCGTTTTCCTGTGACATCCATTGTCGTGTGCCACTTCATGCGCCTTGGGTGCATCATTTTCCCTATCGACATCCATTGTCATGTGCCACTTCGTGTGCCTTTGGCACATCATTTGCCCTACCGACATCCATTTTCATGTGCCACTTCTATGTTCCTTGGGTGCATCGTTTAGGATTTGAGCCTCTTTGATTTCTATAACCTTCGCTTGTCTATATCTACCCTGGGAAGATATATACAACAGATATCCCCGTGGAAATCAGTCCCGGAAGTTGCGCAAGAGTTCAATAATATTTCATACTTCTTGCTAACCAATAATCACCAATAATGGCCTCTTTAGTGTACACAAAAAATCATGCACTTTGGGTATTATTTATTCCTAGTCTCATATTACTATTCATATTGATTTTGAGTGAAGAAATTACTAATTAACCCCCATATTTTGACTATTTTACGTTACTTTCTATCGTCATTTCTAACCTCCCACACCTACTTTCCTAGTTTTTTTGTCATTTTGTGTAATTCTACTCTTGATTGGGGTGCTCAGGAACTTTGGTCCCATTCAGGGCACGTTGATCTAATTCCAACTTTACCTCCATTTTTTGGGCACTTTCTAGCCATTTGGGCTTTCCATATTTTTAGTGGTTGGATTTTTTTTTCGGGTTAATTACTAAATTAGAGCAAGAGAACCATATAAGTATAAAGTTATGAGACCATAATGAGGGACCAAGCATTAGTTACTACTATCATCAACTAAGGTTGGATTCCATCTAAGGCATTTATATCTCATTTTCATCCAAATTAGGTCCATCACAAGGGACAAGGATGGTTCAACTACATCACACTTCATAGTAGGGAAGTTTATTCTATTCCATCCACAAATTTATTACATTTATACATCTAGTTATTTCTTGTTACTTCATAAAGTGTGACTGAAGCAACATCACCAAGGGAATGCCTTACACACACTCACATAGAACTACATTTGGTTCTAAAATGTAGTGCAACTCTCCATTAGTAAGTCCACCATTGTGCCACCGAGGACAATCTCGACCCCTTCATTTGCATCTTTATTTTTTTAGGGTTATGATTCTTTGCTTTAGGTTTTGTAGATCTCTCTTTCATCATTGATTACTAGTGACATCCGGTGTAGTACAAGAAATACACATGACATGTAAATGAAGACTTCGATCATCTAAAGAACCTCTCAGTAAGTTTTATTTTGGGACCTCCTACATAGACAAGGGTTCCAAAAATTCATACTAAGGTGCCCTGTGCCCTCATCCCTCTCCAAGTGCTCCATTATCGCTACATGTCTCAATTTCTTACCTTTTGTAGCTCGTGTTTGGTCACACCTACATTTTGTTCATCTAGTTTATTCTGTGACATAATTCTAAATAGTTGTTGAATAAGCAAACCCTTTCTAACTTCCCTTACACTTTAGGGTTTCATATTTTATATACTTAGTTTCTTGGGTCATTTATTTTATTTCCTTTTTTGTTATTTACTTCTTTTCATAACATCTAGATTAAACTATAATATTCCATAATTTTCCATTTTAGTTTAATCATTTTGGTGAACCCGACCACTTTCATGCTTAGGATCCTCATTTTCCCTCTATCATGGCTCCCAAAGTTTCTCAAGTTTATTTATCTGATTTACTTAAGATATATCCCAATTGCCAGGATATTTTACAAAAATCCCTAGACACCACCTATCTTGATGACACTATGCCTCCAAATGAAATAAGTCCTATATTCGCTCGTTTATTTGACAACCCTAGTGATCCTCCATCTAATCAACCCATATTGGAATCAATTCAAGCTTTACATTCTTTGTTTCAAGACAAATTTATGGCTATGGAATCCATGATCACATCTCTCAAATCTGAAATCCAATAGCTTAAGGATGCTTCTCAAGCGCATGTTTGTTCTCCTTTTACATCTCATCTTCATTCTATGTCTTTTACATGTACTCATGTTAGTGAACCTCAAGTCTTGCCGCTTCCCAAACCTCTAGAGTTTATAATCAATTCTCTCGCTATAGGATATCCTTAGAAAACACATAACTTATAAACTAATTTTCTTTCCATATACTCATTATTATCCTCCTTATCAGCTAGAAAAATATCAAGTTCTTCCATATTTAATTTACCATCGAATCAATGCACATAATGAAAATGATTGTTATGCTTTGCAACTAAGAATCAAACATCTTCAGCATCAAGGTTTCATTTCATTCACTGCACAATGTTATGATACATTGTCATCTCCACTTTTACATCTCAATGGATTCTTAAATTTGATTCATGTCATAAGAGAAGTCAAGATATGCCTACACAACCACCTACAGTATCACCAAGTAAACATAAGTGACCTCATTTAACAATCAGTTCAACATTGCATTCTCTTAAGTCATCAACAACATCACCATGTCCACTTACACAAACTCTTCCTAAAGTTGAGCTCAATCCTCCTCTATTAAAGGTATCTGCGACATCACAAGGTCATGCTCAAGAATCACCTCCTACAAGTCAAATTTGTAATTTTTAGTCTACTATAGACTATATATGTGTCAATGAATGGGACACAAATGAAGCTTACTATGATGATGAACCATTTGATGGTGACACTCCTCTATCACATCTGTGTCACATCACTCTAGTGTCTTTTTAATAGACTTACATCGCTTACATACGTGGGATGCATAACATTCACACATTCCCCCACATTTTAGCGTCAATACATCTCTCATAATTACATAGTCATACATTGATATCCTCGCATAGGAATATTCATCTACACTTTATCTTTTGTTCAATCTTGAATATTAAGGGCATACTACACATGAACCCCACACACTACATAATATATACTACACAAAGAGATCTTCACACATATCACGTCATATATTCTAAATTCTACATTCTACATTCTACATTTAGTCTACATCATTTCAAAATTTGTGCATCTATACATTGTGCATGATATTAGTCTTCATCATACATGTGTCAAAATCCTATTGTTTACGATTCGGCATTACATATCCCTCATCTTACATACTACATAGTACACACCATACACTTTTAGTCTATCTACACATCTTACATTACATTCTACACATTACATATTTACACATTTTAATCATCACATGGTCATTTGATCATCACACATCCTACATAATATTCTACACACTCCACTCACTACCCTATGATGCACTCTAGTTCCTTGGTCCATACTTTACTATCAATGGTTTACAAATAAAATGGACCATATCATACTTACACGTTCACCATTTTAACTTCTATCATGGGAAATTCCTATGTTATTTTCATACTCTATAGGCTAAATGGTGACCTATTCCTACATCTTGTAGTAGTATACACTTTAGGCTACATCATCACTCCCTTTATTTGTCTCATCGTGATATACGTTTTAGGCTACATCATCATATGTTCGTATTTAGGTCACATATCATCACTACACATACACATTCATCACAACACATTAGACACAATACACACAACTCAACCTTTTCTTGATGATGAACTCTCCTTCACGATTCATTCTTGATTGTTGTGGGGAAAACCAAATGAACATCATTGCATAACACTCCATTGACTTGGGGGAACATGGCTCCTATCATCCATCTTGCATTCCATTCCTTCCATCCACAACATATTGCATATCTTGTTTACTTTTACTCTTTCTTTCCTTTACTTGTATATGGTCATCTTATTACATACAATAGATAAATCTCGTGTATGTCAATATCTTTACCATAAACACATATGTGTTCACATCTTTCTCTAGTTGTGATTGGAGATACAGGGTCTCTTATACGTAGTATGGATCCTCACCTTCTACCACTCATTCAATGGTTTATAGGGGCATCCACATTCATCTCTTACAGTGTTATTGTTTCATTTTGGTACTTATACACTTTAAATTAATTTCTTTTACACGAGTTTTCATACTAGTTATCTTTCTAACATGCTAATGGATGCTTCATGTGTAACATTTTTTTCAAGATTACTTGTTTCCATGGATATTTTTGTTTATCTGTTATTGTTTGTCTCTTGTTTGCTATCAGATGTGCAGGCCTTGTCCTTTATTTGGTGTGTAAACTTTTTTATTTGTATCTGTTGCCATGCCATTCGCCTTGAGTATCTTATGATATTATGAGTAATGTCCTATTTTTGCAACCCTTTTTAGCGGTATGTGATTGTATTCTTGTGTGTTTACTTGCTTCCTCGCTTCTACATTGTATGTGCAACGTACACTTGTCTTCTTCATGCATTTTTTTTTGTACTAACACTTGTTCTCTCGCCACTTATTTACGTGTGCCTTGGTTTCTACTAAGCGCATTCCCTTCCCCCTCGAGGGCACAATTTATGCCGTTGGTCCTTTTTTAGTTCTGCATCCTTCTATATGCAACGTCACATGCACCCCCTAAGTGGAGGGAATCATCTTGGGTTTGACACACTAATCATTTCTTTCTACTAGTACAATTTAGTTTAGTTTTTTTCCTTGACATTGTGGGTTATACATCAAGTAGTTTTAGACCAGTCTTTGAACTTTGTAAACAATGTATTTTACAGATATTGTTTTCCTTAGCATTCTAGGGAGTAATTACAGGTTATAGGACACAAAGTATTTCCTTTCTACATTACTTCATCTAATGGCTTCGGATCGCCCAAAAAACTAGTTAGTACATGAATCTCTTCACACATCTTAAGGGAAGTAGTTACATGTTAGAGATAAAGCATATTAATCCCTACACTTCTTCTACCAAGGTGGCATGGGATTTCCCTAAAAAATCATAGTACATGATATCATCTCTACACCCTATTTATCATCATAGATGAAGTGTACATGGTACTTTTAGAATTTTCTTTTCTATTACATGCTTTTTGTTGTATACATGCATCTTGAAATAAATTTTGATATATATACATGTTTATTCTCATTACAGTCTCGATTTATGACTATGAAGTAAATAACTACAACAAAAAAAATATGTTAACAATAAATAATATTTTGGGGCAAGACACACTCGCGTACTACCATACAGTGTACATCACATACATTGATAACTACACGTGTTTCCACCCTAGATTCACTCCCATCACTTTTTTCTCTTTTGCATCTTTAGTCTCCACGCTCCATATTTTTGTCACTCCACATTGTCTAATCCTTCGACACACTTTCTACATCACTCGACATGGACATCACGAACACAACTCTATCTATTTTATGCTACGATAATTTTGATCACCAAAATAAAGTGGTGACAAATGTAGACATAAAATCATGCACTTTGGGTATTATTTAGTCCCGGTCTCGTAGTACTTGTTCATATGGTATGTGAGTGAAGAAAATTCTAATTAACCCCAATCTTTTAGGAATTTTACCTTTCCATTTTTCATCATTTCCGACCTCCCACACCTACTTGCTGAATCTATTTTTCTCATTTTACGTCATTCTACTCTTTAATGGGGCATCTTGAATGCCTTGGTCCCATTCAGGGTGGCCTAGTCCTTTTACCACTTTACCTCTATCTTTTGGGCACTTACTAGCCATTTAGGCTTTCCATATTTTGATTGGTCACCTTTTTTGGGGTTAATTATGAAATTAGAGAAAGAGAACTATATTAAATTAAAAAATGAGACCCTAATGAGGGACCAAGCACTAGGAACTACTATCACCACCTTAGGTTGCATTCCATCTAAGGTATCTAGAGGTCATTTGAATCAATTTAGCTCCATCACAAGGGCCAATGATGGTTCATATACATCACACCGCATAGGATGGAATTTTATTCTATTCCATCCACCTTTTTATTACATTTCTACATCTATTTATTTCTCATTATGTCACAAAGTGTGAATGGCACAAGTGAACTTAGGGCATGATTTGAAGACACTCACCTAAAAATACATTTGGGTCTAAAATGTAGTGTAACACTCGATTAGTAAGTCCACCATTTTGGCTTTTTAGGATAGTCCAACCCCGTCATTTACATATTTCTTTTTAAAGTTTTTAATGCTTAGAGTGGGGTTTTACAGTCTCTCTTTCATCATTCATTACTAGGGTAAGTGCACCAAGTTGGGGGGCCAAAAGGGGGTCTTAAGTGGACACATTTTTCTGAAAAAAACTTCAACTTGTACGATTTTTTTGAAATAGTTACACTCAAAATTGGAAGATGTTGTAGAAATATGAATCATAGAATTTTGAGTCTAGTTTCTAAGCTACTAAATTTTATTGAAAACAGATAAGTTTAAGTGGGTCAAACAACTAAAATACCAACAGATGCTCATGTTTTTGTTAAAAAAACATAATAGAGTGACTTTCATGCCCCCACCATTTTTTGAGCACCATTTAGTATTTTTGAAAACCCTTTGGTAGAAAGATAGCTAGGAGCATCTAGTTTGGGCTCCATTTTTAAAGATTTTTTTAGCGAATATTTTTTTATTTATGATTTTTCTAGTACATAAATTTTATATTTTGAAAAATAATGGAGCTTCGACCGTGTCTCCCTCCTAACTACCTCAAAAAATATCAAAAATTATATATTTTTGAATATGTATAGAATTATGCCTAGTTTTGGCTAGTATCATTTTTTAAAATTTTGATCACCCAAAAAAAGATATACCATGAAAGATAGACATATTTACATTTTAAAAATAGCTATAAAAAGCATAGTTAGAAAATAAATAATATGGAAACCTTATATTAGTCGAAAATTTTTTTGAAATATATTTTTAGAAAGAAGAGACTCTGCTCTACGTCATGGTTTAATTTTTAAAAATGGATCAATTGTTTTATTTTGATTTATCATAAAGGAAGTGGCATTTTTACATTTTCTTGTGAAAACATGTTTGTTGTGTTTGTGCAGGTACATGCCTTAGGCTCAGGGGTCCAAACCGGATCCTAAGCGTTGAGGCATGGCTTGGGAAAAGAGAAAACACAAAATGTATACCACATAATGTGTATGCATTCGTAGTATAGTATAAACATTATGCATGCTTCTATTTATATAAATAAATTATTTATTTATTATTATTTATATTTTATTATTTCTTATACTTTAAATTTATTTATGTAAATATAATAAATTAGGGTCACTCTTCACCTTATGGAAATTGTCTCACAACTCCATGAGTCATGGTTTAGGAAACATTTTTTAAATTATAATATGGTCGTAAGACATAGGTAATTTTTCAGATTTCAAGCATTCACCTAAATCTTTTAGTGCTTAACTTCTACAATCGAAACCCTAAACCATAGGCCATAAAAATAAACACTAAATTGTTAACCTTGAACCCTAAACCCTAAACCCTAAACCTCTAACCATGATCCCTAGACCCTAAAATCTAAACCCTAAACCCTAAACCCTGAGCCTTAATCCCTAAACCCTAAGCCATAAGCCCTAAACCCTAAACCATAAAAACTAAATCCTAAACCCTAAACCCTAACCCCTAAACCCTAAACAACAAATCCTAATCCCTAAACCTTAAGCCTCAACCCTAAAATATTATCCCTGAGCCCTAAAATCTAAACCCTAAACCCTAGACCATATACCCTAAGCCCTAAGCCCTAAAACCTAAACCCTAAACCCTAAACCCTAAAACCTATACCTTAAGCCTTGAACCCTAAACTATTATCCCTGAGCCCTAAAATCTAAACCCTAAACCCTAGACCATATACCCTAAGCCCTAAGTCCTAAAATCTAAACCCTAAACTCTAAACCCCAAGACCTAAACCATAAACCCTAAACCTTAATTCCTAAACTTTAAATCCTAAACCCTAAACCCTAAACCCTAAACCATAAACCCTAAAACCTAAACCGTAAACCATAAACCCTTATCCCTAAACACTAAATCCTTAACCCGAAGTGATAACTCCTAAACCCTAAACCATAAACCTTAAACCCTAATCCTTAAGCTTGACCCATAAACCCTAACCATAAAACTAAAACATAAATCCTAAACCATAACCCTAAACCTCTAACCATGAAGCCTAAACCCTAAACCTTAAACCCCTAACCATGAGCCCTAAACCTTAAACCCTAAACCCGAAACCATATTCCATCAATATTTCATAATCTCATACCTAGAACAATCATTGAGTCCTGTTATAGAACTACCTTGTTTATGAGAGGTGGGATAAGTAACTAAATGGATATGACATCTACCTTATGCGTTGTAATACATATATTACACATCTCTTCCAAAATTGTTTCTCCCCACATATACTTGTTCTCTTGATTGTAAATTCATTCACACTCAAAACAATTTTCACATTTCTCATATTTCCATGTATGGTATTATGCGAAGCCGGATGACCCATTAGAAGTCGGAAAAATAACCATCACAAAAAAAAAATTATTCTTAAAGGAAATAAAAGAAACATAGAGAATATATCAATGCAGAGGTGTAGGATCATAATTGAATTTCCTGTAGTATCCTCTCCTCTAGAGAAAGATAAATTTCAATTGTTCTACTGGAATGGATAGTAAATTTGACAGAAATTCCTAAAGTGTTCAAAATAAGCATAGAAATAGGGGAATGGCTAAGAACACTAAGGGGTTATCAATCACCTAGTAAATCTTTCTTGTTTAGTTCTAAATGGGAGTTACCTGGCCTACAACTTAGTGACCTTCCATTCATTGATAATTCCTTTTATTATAAAACCATGGATGTTTTAAAAATCCCCTAAACAAAAAGATAGGGCTAGTCATCAACCCTAGTGAAGGGTGTGATGTGATTTCCGAGAAACTTGAAATCTATATAGATTTAGAGGCCATAACACAAATTTACAAATATATCTATCATTATAAATGGAAGCTATGTAACAATGTATCCTCAGTACATCCAAGGATTGAGGACTACTGGGGTCTTTGGAAGGATTGGACAGTCAGGAATATGACATTTCCCTCCTTCAAAATATCAACAGATGAAAAAGATCAAATTTTGATGAATCTCTTTGAATGTTCTGCCTACAAATTCGATGAACCCTAAACTCTATGACCTAAACCCTTAACCCTCAACCATGAGACCTAAACCCTAAACTATAAACCCTAAACCCTAAAACCAAAATAATAAATCCTAAACCCTAAACCCATAACCCTAAACCCTTGACCCTAGACCCTAAACCTTGAGCCCTAAGCCCTAAACCCTAAATACTAAATCAAAAGCCTTGAGATCTAACCCCAAACCTTAAACTAATAAATATTTACACCGAACCTTAAGCCATAAACCATGAACCATGAACCCTAAACCCTAATCCCTAAACCATAAACCCTAAACCTTAAGCCTTGAACCCTACACCCTAATCCTTGAGCCCTAAACCCTAAACCTTAAACCATGAGCCCTAAACCCTAAATCTAGAGCCCTGATCTCTAACCCCTAAACCTTAAACCCATAACTCTGAACCCTAAACCCTAAGTCATAAACCTTAAACCATGCACCCTAACCCCTAAACCCTAAACCCTGAGCCCTGAGCCCTAAACCGTAAACCCTAAACCTTAAGGCCTAAATGTTAAATCCTAAAGGTCCCTAAACCCTAAACCCTAAACCCTAAAAACTAAATCATAAACCCTAAACCCTGACCCCTAAACCCTAAACTCTAAACCCCAAGCACTAAATCCTAAACCCTAAACCCTAAGCCCTAAACCCTAAACCCTAAACCCTAATCCCTAAACACTAAACCCTAAACTCGAACTCTACAACCTAAACCCTTAACCCTAAAACCTAAACCCTAAACCTCAAGCCTTAAACCCTAAACCATGAACCCTTTACCTTAAACCATGAACCCTAACCTTTAAACCTTAAACCCTAACTCCTAAACCCTAAACGGTAAACCCTAAATCATTAACCATAAACCTTAAACCCTAAACCCTCTACCATAAACCCTAAACCCTAAACTCTAAGCCCTAAATCCTAAACCCTAAACCCTGCCCCTAAACCCTAAACTTTAAGCCCTAAACCCTAAACCCTAATCCTCGAACCTCGCCCTAAGCAAAATCCCTAAAACATAAACCCTAAACCATGAACCCTATAATCTGAACTATGAGCCTTAAAAACTAAACCTTAAACCCTAAACTCTAAACCCCGATTCCTAAACCCTTAACTCAAACCCTAAACCCTAAACCGTAAATCATAAACCCTCACCCAAAGGAAAGTCCTAAAAGAGCATTCAACGTGTTTTAGTGTGTAGGGAATTGTGTTTAAGGTGATCGATCGATTCATTTATTTTTATGTGAGACTACTTCCTTTGAAGGCATAGAAATACATTTTTGGCCATTTTGTAGTTAATTGAACACCCTTCGTAACAAGCTAAAATGAGGTAGTCATGTCACCGAGTTATCAAGGACCATTATTTGTGAAGTATTAAGGCATCGTTTGTATCCATAAGAGGCATATGAACAAAATCATGTATGAGAATCATGAATTTGATTCAATGAAAGGATGCTTTTAGAGGTAGGAAAGTTGAGCGGATGATCTTTATATAGAGCACCATGTTTCTAAGAATGAGCAATCATCTCGAGTTAACTTGATGCAATTCACTTGGTACTATTTGTAATAACTCATTCAACACCTAGTAGTGTTATAACACCTTAAGGAGAAGGCACCTTACAATCAACTCATTTTGGCCATATGACAGAATCCCATTCAGTAACAATCCTCTATCTACAAAGTGAGGATATATTTTTAGTAAGAAGTAGAAAAATATCATAGAGTTAATTCATGGTCACTAATGTGAATTATGGACCAAATTTAAAAATTAGTACCAATTCAAGCAGTGGTAGGGAAAAAATCCATTTTAGAAGGTCTAAAACCTTTAAAAATGACTATATGCTTTCCCAAAATAAAGACCAACTACAATATATATATGCCCTAAAAGTTTTAGGTCATTTTCTAAAATCCTAAAAATAAGTACCGACTTGTATTAGATTTTGAAAAACTATCTTCTAGATTATAGCTGATGGAGCTATGAGACCACTTCCATAAAGTGCAGAGTGACCCTAATTTCTTATATTTACTAAAATAAATTTAAAGTATAAGAAATAATAAAAGTATAAGATTTAAGAAATCTTATACTTTTATTATTTCTTATACTTCAAAATTTATTTTTGTAAGTATAAACCACCAAAACACATATGCATGGTCCATACTACACAAAATGTGTATGCGTTATAATGCGTATGTGTTATAGGTTCGTTCATTCCCACGCCAAACAAATTAAAACACAAGCACATTTTAGCAAAATGGGTATGAATTTTTCTTTTTTTTCGGATTCTTGTCCACTTTTTGGCCCCCCAAGTTTGTGCACTTACCCACTACTCGATATTCAATGTAGTGCGGTGAAATACATGTGATAGGAAAAAAAGACTAGATCATTTAGTGACCTTGCAAGTTTTGTTTCTAGACCTCCTCCATAGACAAGGGCACCCAAAAGTAAGACTAGGGCGCCCTGACGTTCTCATTCCTCTCTAGACACCCTGGGCCTAGCTAGATTGCTCTGGTTCTATACCTTTTGGTGTAGAAACAAATATTTGTATCTCTACCCTTCTCGTTCCCATGTGTGCATATTTTACAATGGTACTATCGAGACCCCCTTTTATTTAATTCATCCCCCTTTTTATTTAATTGAATTCCCAACTATCCCATCACCTATTCTTTATTAATTAACACCGATTAATTAATATACACCGATATGCCCTAATCATCCTTCCATTTAGGATGCTTTCATTCTAAATCTACATCCCTCTACTTTTATACCTTTTATCCTATCTATATTTATTTCCTACACATCCCTAAACAACCTATTCCCACCTATGAGCTTTAAAGAAGCTTTTTGATTCATCAAATACCCAAAATGACGACTAAATCATAAAATCCACCCCATTGGGAAAATTTTCCCCATAGTCACCGGTGTGACTCCATCGTGGTCGATGTCGACCCTATTAAAATAAGTTCATCTCTTTGCCAAAATATGATAGAAAAACTCATAGGCCTGACAAAAACTTATTTTTATTACACTCGTGAATCCACCATCGAACCAAAGCATCTCAACAAGCTTCTTGTAGCCCTTAAGAGTTTGTTTTGATTTCTTACACGACACCAAGAGGTTAAATTTATTATTGGTGTCATCTTATATCACTCCTATGATTATCTTGTTAAGACTCACATATTGCAGGTTTTGTAGTCATTGTCACATCATTACCCGGGCTTTTCTTCCAGTATTTCTACTTGTAGGACATTCTTCAAATTCATTTCTCCTCAACCTAGTCTCACTCTACTATAATCATCATCGCTCATCTCAGGTCACATTCGACTTAGACTTATTTCATTGTGATTTCCATCTCAATATCCTTCTTCATCCTCTACCCATGTTTTATCTCTTCCTTAACATGTAAGATCCATCACCGATGTTCTCTCGTTGCATCAAAACTATCCCATCTACATCTCATCATTGTCACCCCACCCCGATCACGATTGAATAAGGGCCTATTTATCAATTTACCCATCTAGATCCCTACTTCCCCTCATTCTCTGTTGTTTTCTTCCTTAGGACGTCTTCTATAGGTTGGCCCTAACATTCATAGGTTTCTGTTGCATCTGTTTGAACTCAGACCTCTGCGGGTCTACATATTTGCATCACTTTTCAAATTCACTCACCAAGGTCACCATCGACCTACCTTTGTGTAATTTGGGTTGTTGTCAACCCACCATGTAGCGTTTGATTTTTATTTTATTTAGTTAGAATAGTACTTAAATAAATCTTTATTGCCTTCAGATTCAATAATATTTCTAATTTTGCATACTATCAGATTATCCATATTTTATTTCACTTCCTCTTATCAAATGGGGGTTGACATCCATGAAAGGAAGGTAACACTTATTGGATCATTTTTTTGCAAATCCCTCGCATATACCATCTAATCCATTTTTATTTCATGATTCTTATTTATGGTCCATCGGTGATAGTAGTGAGGATCAATCATTTTGCCCTTGTTCATCCACATCACGCATTTGAGGTACCATAAACCCTCCATTTTCTGATTTTTTAGCTTTCTTTAGTACCTAACATGATTTATTTGAATTGAACAAGAAAATTATAATAACATTCTTGGCAGTCCAAAGGGGAGAAACCTTTAGGTGATCCTTTTGTATTTCTTTCTATTTTCTACTTCTTCTGTCTTCTACTAACAATGTAGCACAAGACATAGCTTTCTTCTTTCTTATGTTGGGTTTGGCTCCTTGATTGCACTTCGCTTAAATTTTAGATAAAAAGGAAAATATTTATCTAGGTACTCCTCATTTTCCCTATTTTCTCCTATTTTCATCGCATTTTCATTTTCCCCGTGTGTTTCCTCGTCGAAAGATCACATTTATATTTGGTTCAAAAAGAACATTTCTTTTCGCATCGCTTTTAATCACATAGTATAATTCTAGGTTAATATTTTTGATCTCACATCCTATCACACACAACCTAAAACTCACACATTAATTAACACATCTAGACATCTTCCTACCCGGTGGACTGATTGGGGTTTCATCACCCAAGAGAAAGCTGCCCAAAATTTCCTCAACCATAATTAGCTTAAATGAGCCTTAGACTGATGTTCCTTAGGTACCTTCATTATCCACCTCCCATTTTTTTTCTCAAATTTATTAATTAATCACAATGATAAGAAACTTGTTGCTTGATTTATTTATTAATGATTCCATAAACAAATTTTCACCAATTCATGCCTATTATTTCTCTTCCTCAAGTCGAGATAACACAACAATCTACTCCATCCAATGACATCCCTTATTCTAATGATCCTTCCTAACAATATTCTAAACTTGAGACCGCACCTTCGCTGTTTTGCACTAACCCCTTGTCTCCATGGTCTCGCTTCCTGAGAACCATGTCATCCAAAATCATCCCTATCATGAAACAAATCCTTGTACCTCTCATCAATCCAACCTTTCTAGACCAACTACACCCCATCTATGGCACCTTTAAAAACTATTACGCATCCTTATAGCCCATGTATGAATTATTATTCCATAAATCTCCCATAGTATTTAAATCCTATCAATCACCTCCATTGGTGGATCTAATTCCACCCACATCACTTTATATCAACTCTATCTCTATTCCACCCACTATTGTCACTAGTATACCTATCCAACCATCTCAATGTCTTAACAGTCATATCTTTGCTCATCATTTACCACAATAACTTTCCCAATATTTTCAGTCACATCACGTCCCTATTCCTCAACATCAACTACTACAATCACTTATCTAATCTCAACCCATCACATATATTAATCATTATCAAAAATTCCTCAAACCCCCAGATACATAAAAAAGTTATCAACCACCTTATCAAGCTACTTTCCATACCACAAAACCACAATCCCAACCTATCATCACATTGAAGGATCCTATTCATTCCTTAATAAATAGGTTGGCTAGTTTAGAGGTTGCTACCTATGGACCTAAGGTTACGATAGCTTACAAAAAAACATGTAATGAACCCATTCATCTATCGCTTCTAATCAGAACTTACCCTCCTAATTGGGATCTTCCTATGTTTACCAAGTTTAACAGAAAGGCATATCCCCAATATCATCTTTACGCATTTAAACACGCATGTTACCTTATTGCACATGATCAAGAACTTATTTTATGGACCTTCCTTATGTCCTTGGTTGTTGTAGCACTAGATTGTTACAATGTGATTCCTCAACATTCCTTATTCCTATTTACCCAACTCACACAATTGTTCCTAGAGAATTTTTTAATTAATATTGCATGAAAAATCACTATCAATGACTTATACACCATTAAATAATTTGATGACAAGCATATCATAGATTTTTTCACTCGATGGCATGGAATTATAAGTCAAATATAATTTTCTCTTCCACAAACCGACTCATCGAACTCTTCTAACATTCTTGTGTAAATCATATTTCTTCTACATTGTAAATCCAATCTTTCCAAACATTCAAAGAAGCCTTCACTATGGCTCACAAACATGAAACTCATTCCCTTTAGAAAGGTAAACTCAATCTTTGATAAAAAAATTCCCAAGACTGAGTTCATGAAACCCATTACACATAACGATGAGTCTAAAACTACCACCAATACCATAATTGTTCAATATAAATCTAGATATTCCTCTCACATGTAGTATTTTCAAAGAAATTTTATAACATATCTCAACAATACTCCTTTAGGGGAATCCTATAGTTTTGTATTTAACAAGTTGATGGATGTATGGGGGAGTCTCGACTTCCTCCCATACGACTCGTGGATGAATCAAGACTCAAGCCAACATGGTATCATGAATGCCACTATTGTAAATATCATCAAGTCAAAGGTCACGACATTGAGAAGTGTCGTTCCTTCAAAGATTGCATCTAAAAACTTATAAATCAAGGGGATATCCAAATAAACAGCTCCACCACTTCACCTAGCAAACTCCTTAACAAAATTAAAAAGAAATTAAGCCACCCCTTCTACATCTCAACTACCAAATGCTCACACCATTAACACTGTCAATCAAGATCTTATCTCAACAATGAATCCAAATGCTCCTACCTTAGACATTACTCCCACCCCTTATCCTTAACCTATCATATCCTTGACTACCATACCCATTTCAAATTTTATTACATGTCTTATATCTTTATCTACTCCTACCCTTTCCACATCTATATCAAATTTGACTATACTTCCTACTTCATCTACTTCTATCATGTATATCACATAGGATTCATATTTAAAATGTATTTTGGTCCTAATGATATCCACACATATTCCTACACCTCTAACATTTATTCCTTTACCCATATTTACATCAAACTCACTTATTACTACATCTACATCACTCAATTCTGCATCAATCCCAACTACACTCATTCCTACCACATATACCTCTACAACCCCACTTACAACCATCCCAAAACCTATCTTGATGAATGTACCTAAATATTTACATATGACTACATCATCTATTCCATCCCAATATTTAATTCCCACTCCTCCAATATGACATTCCTATATCTACATCTATAAGTAATGCAACATCAATAACATCCTATGGATTTGCAAA
Source organism: Taxus wallichiana var. yunnanensis (assembly GCA_018340775.1). NCBI lineage: Eukaryota > Viridiplantae > Streptophyta > Pinopsida > Cupressales > Taxaceae > Taxus > Taxus wallichiana. Next base: position 170,266,046 of record CM031236.1, read on the forward strand.
TATATCAATGATACCCCTTGCAACATTTATGAAGCAAACACCTCCATCTAAAACAAACACAAAGAGGATTCATTCTCCCTCTTCAAAATTGATTGTTTCTACATCAACCAATCTTGAATCTATACCTACATTTCAGATCCACCGGTTGAGATTATATTCATCCCTACCAAGGGTAAATCTTATCGATCAAAATATAAGACTCTTGGTAAGCATCCCTAAAATTCTCCCATGCACCCTCGTAATAAATTATACCTGACCTCTCCTCAGCGATATAATATTATAGAATCCATCTATGGAACACCCTCATCTATTTTAGGGCCATCCCCTTCATCTAAGATATCTCATAATAATAAATCCCAATCCAAACAATCTAACTCTCCTCCCAAAGTTTATTTTTCTTTCAAGATGCCTAATTTACCCATCCAATCTACATCTGCACCTAATCCCAAACATCCTATCAAGCCTCACAAGAGTAATATTCCCTACACCACCTCTATTGGATCTTACATAGAGATCCTTAGAAATTTAATCCAAATATTTGTAATCAAACTTCCTCCCATCAAGGCTTTTAATCCTCATAGTAAAAATCCATCATGGTTTGACTTCAATCACATTTGGGCTTATCATCACACCCCAGGTCATGATACTTGATCATTCAAAGGACTTCCAAACCATCATCCATTATCTTACTGAGGATGATATATCCCTCATCTAGGGGAATCTTACTTCTCCATCTAGCATAATCAATCCTATGTTTACATCCACCAAATTATCTAAGTCCTCTCCTTTATCCACAACATTCCTTATTATCTCTCCTCCACATATCATTCCTCCTAAAGAGATTCCTCCCTTGTGACTTGATACCATTTTCATTTCTAATCATCCCAGTAATCCCCCACCATCTATCCAATTCAAATCTAATCTCCTTCAATATCCACTAGCTCTAAGTTGTCTAATGTGATATAGTGTCGCTTTGGGAACACCTTCCCTTTGTAATTGAATTTCTTGCATATTCTTACTCATCCACATATCTTGTCCACATCAATGCATCCCCTATCCATCAAACAACTCTCTTAACATTTAGGGACCTCACTTTAGAATTAGTCTCCTTGTGGATTAATTCCTTTTCATCCTTGACATTGTCTTATCTTATCCAACCCATTTTACCCACTTATTATAGCTAACCAATCTATCTACCATCTTATCTAATCCCAAGTCCACCTTTGTGGCCATATTTTTCCCTCCTTTGGGGGACCATTCATCTTTTTATCAAAATCCACCTTTTATGTCATATTTGTCCCTCTCTCGGGGACCATCTACACGTCTTGTCGGGGTGAATATTTTCACTTCCTTAAGGGTAGCACATATTTTTTCATATTCACTCATCTATCTCATTACATCCCCTCCTTCGTAAGATATCATCCTATCCTTGAAAGTAACTAGATTGGACCATACATTATCACACATAAGTATGGGTGGGGGCCTATGAATTGGGCTCCTTGATGGTAAACCAGAATGGAACCTCTTAACACACTCGCAATAGTGACCATTCTATTATTAACATATCTTCCAAAGTGAGTTTTTATTCATATCCTTAGATAATTCCTCCATTGTATCATCTTCCATCGTCCATTGTAAATATTTAGAATTATGTGGTCTATCATCACTTCCTAGATGTTACCTTAAATATGGGCACCACGACTCTTCCCATAGCATGTTCCTTATGGATAGGTTCTCCCCTTTGGTGATAACTCGTGATCTCATTACATTCATTACCCTATTATTCACCTATTGGAACCATGCAATGGGTCTAGGGTTGTTTGTTGTACCTTCATTATCCCCTTCTATGTGGTCTACCTAACTATTCCTAGCTCTTCCCCATCTAAAAAGATAAAGAGAGAGAGAGAAGCATGGAAATTAAATTCAAAGAAAATAAAAAAATTGACTGATCCTCGAATGACGACTATCATATACCATTTTTTTCATCTATATTATGTATAAAATAGACCATACCTTTGAAGGATTTTCATCACCAAGGATGGCACTATGATAATTCTTCACCGGGAACTCCTCGTGCTATGATTATTTACTAATGCACAGCCTTTAGTTTGGTGGATGTAATCTGGAAACAAAACAACAACATAACACAAGAATACCATCGACTATGATAAGACAGAATGATGACAAATATGAAATATCAAAATAAATTATAATATTAACATGAAACTGTTACAATCTCACCCATGAGGTACTTCAAGTGTTATTGACTTCACTTTCCTTTCACCAAGACTATGGGAGAAACTTTACAATTACACCTCTTAATGGCTTCTTCAACACACCTTTAAACTGATGGCTTCCTTCGCACACTTCCTACAATATTTCTCACTACTTCCTTCGTGCTAAATGAGGGGGTGGCCTCTCTATTTATATAACTTCCGGCTTATCCATCTTATCTCTAAGATAGGATAAGAATTCCACTCCGACGAATCATATTCCATACCTTAACTCTTATCTCGTACATGTAAGCTTATCCTTTAAGATAAGATAAACCTTATCATTTTACATGGGTTCCACATTTTTAGAATTTTTACAAATAAAATACACAAAATATTTATGACCTCACTCCTTGTCCTTATTACCAATATAATATTTCTAATTCCTAATCATGTAGACCCTACTTCTCTAATTACCCAAACTTTGACATTTTAACATTACCGGACCACTTACGACAAATATTTACTTTTTACAACATTCCTATTGTACTTTGACTGTTACCGTACTCCACATTATTGGCGGCACCGTACTGACGGCGTCGTTATCTTCTATCAGACACTACTACTAATTATACTTAACAACATCATATTCCTAATACATACATTAATGAAATAGAAATTATGGAGGAAAATTTTAGTGCACAAATGCTATTTTGTAGGGCCCCATCCATTTTGGAAGAAATTTTCTGTCTTCTTTTTTTGTATCTGGAATCATATACTAGAACCAAGTCATTCACATGAAATGGAGACCACCGGATCTTTTGATCAAAGTATTCCTTCTACTTCATTTTCTTCTTATGGCTTGTATCCTTTGCTATTTCTCTCATTTCCTCCAGCAAATGAAGATGTACCAACCTTTCTCTTACTGAATCACTTTCATCCATCCTTTCATTTTTCATAACTCTCATAGTGGGAATATCAAACTCAATAGGAAGAACTGGATCAATGCCATAGGCAAACCGAATGGGGAGTATCATGTTCCCGACTTTGATGTTGCCCTATATGCCGACAATGCCGCATGAATCCTTTTATCCCATTTATGTACCCGCAAGGTTGCATCTTTGCTAGAATTCGACACAACACAAAATTTGTTCGCTCCACCTGGTCCATTTGTGCTTGGCTTGTATGTTGTTGCCTTCCTATGCTTAATAGAAAACTTATTGACTAGGGCTTCTACCACCTCATTAATGAAGTGGCTTCCTTGATCTGTTACAATTTCTAATGGGCAACCAAATCTGGTGACAATGCGTTCATACATGAACCTTGCCACTTCATCCATGGAAGCTGTTTTCAATGGCCTAGCTTCAACCCACTTGGTTAAATAATCTGTGGCAACTACAATATACTTATTTTGGCGTGATGTAGTTGGAAGTGGACCTACAATGTCTATTCCCCACTTTTCAAAGGGACCAAGGGGAAGAATAGGGCATAATGGAGCTGATGAAGTCTTATGGTTACCATGCGTTTGACAAATATCACATGTCTTACAATAATTATAACAATCTTTAAAAAGAGTGGGCCAGTGATAACCTGCATCTAAGATCCTTCTTGTTGTAAGTTGTCCAGAGAAGTGCCCTCCACATGTACCATTGTGGAATTCTTCTAGCAGCTCCTTTCCTTGATCACGTCCAACTTCCCTCTTGTACTGTTCGTCAAGTCCTATTCGAAATAATGCTCCATGCAGAATAGAATATGGACGACTAGCTTGAGTAATCTTTCTCTTAGTCTTTACATTGGCACCATCAGGAAAACTTGAATTCATTCGGATAATTCCAAATATCTATGTATTCACTAGGGATTGTGTCAAGGGATAACAATGCTCCATCGGGAAATCATCATCATCACAAGATGATCCTAAACCATCATAGGCTCGAGAGAGTGCATCTGCATTGACATGCTTCTTTCCTGGCCTATCTATAATATCAAATTCAAATTCTTGTAGCAAAATTATCCATCTTGCTATCCTCCCTGATGGGTTAGGCTTATTTACAATATATTTTAGAGCCTGATGATCTGTTACAACTAGAAATTTTTACCCTAGCAAGTAATTTCTAAACTTCTTTACAAAGAAAAATGATAGCCAGAGCCTCTTTTCGCATTCTAGATAATTTACCTCAAAGACTTTGCTCATTTGTCTGCTCCCAAAGTAAATTGGATGTTCATTCCCATTTTCATCCTTTTGGCTCAAAGTACTTCCTAGTGCTGCATCTGAGGCATCAGTGTACACAATGAATGGCTTGCTCCAATCTAGATTCTTCAAAATAGGTGAAGACACCAGGGCTTCCTTCAGTTGTCCAAAAGCTTCATGTGCCTTATTTCTGCTTTATAAGTAACATCCTTCTTCAAGAACTCGGGTTAGTGGGTCAGGCAATCTTTGAGAAATTCTTGGTGAACCTTATATAGTAACCCACATGGCCTAAAATTGATCTCAACTTACTTCTATTAATAGGAAATGGTAAATCTTTGATTTTGAAACTTTATCGATCAGTACCAATACCATCTCTAGATACAACATGCCCTAACAAAACACCTTTAGAACATCCAAAGACACACTTTGTAGGGTTTAGTGAGGCTTGTGCTTCATCTAACCTTTGAAATGTTGTCTCCATCTCGGTGCGCAGTGGTCCAACTTGCTTTATAGGCTTACCACCATCTACTAGCTCAATACAATGTTCTACACAACTTACTTGACGAGAGTTCCTTGTAATCAAAAGTGAATAGGTGTATGTACCTTCAAAGAGTTGGAGGTAGGATTCCTTCTCACTCTCCATCACAGCATCACCAATCTTTATTTGTTGGAGACGATCATCAACTTCTTCTTCAGATAATTTTATGGGGTCATGAGTTGGTGTGACTGGCAGGATATCCATGACTAAAACATCCACCTCGCTTTCTTCATCTTCAGTGTCCACTTCACTGGTACTAGAGTAATCAGAGGATATCCAATCATCAATTTCATCACTTGAATCCACAAAGTTCTGCTTATGATGTCGAGGGATCACATTTATCTTCACCCTCTCTCTACCACGTCCAAGTGTCATGAAACCTTCATTCCAAAGAGTTTCTTACATGAAATCTACTTAGCCATGGTCTTCCCAAAGAACATTAGGTATGCAACAAGTACCATTTTTCATCACCTCGAAAGTCTACCACACATACAACACCCATAACAGATATTGCCACATTTGAAACTACACCTTCGGTTTAGTTTTTCCTTTATTTAATGACCTTAACATAAGTGTTGAGGGCGATGAATTCTTAAACCCAACATATTCATTACAGACTCACCATTACATTAACTACACCACCTCCATCAACTAAGACAACATGAATTGAAATACCATTACATAATACCTCGAAGCTTGTAGAGCATAGGATCCGCCTTCGCCTCCAAAACAGGGGACCTCAACCTCCTTCCTTCTTCGAGCATTGAGTCCACCTCGCAACTCCCGCCTCTTCTCAAAAGACATAGCCAAGAGTTGACCATATGTAATATTTGCGTGCCTTTTGGATGATCTTCCAAGATGGAGTATGGTCCTCGACTCCCGTGAAATCGAAAATCCTGCACACCCAACTTTCTTCTCCTATGTTTCTTACTAGTTTCTTCTTTCATCTTCTTAGGATCTGTCATCACTAATCTGCACTATGATAATTCTTCACCGAACTCCTCGTGTTATGATTATTTACTAATGCACATGACCTTTAGTTTGGTGGATGTAATCTGGAAACAAAACAACAACCGAACACAATAATACCATCGACTATGATAAGACGGAATGATGAAAAATCTAAAATATCAAAGTAAATTATAATATTAACATGAAATTGTTACAATCTCACCCATGAGGTACTTCAACAAGACTATGGGAGAAACTTTACAATTACACCTCTTGATGGCTTCTTCAACACACCTTTAACTGATGGCTTCCTTTGCACACTTCCTACAATATTTCTCACTACTTCTTTCTATGCTAAATGAGGGGGGTGGCCTCTCTATTTATAGAACTTCCAGGCTTATCCATCCTATCTCTAAGATAGGATAAGAAATCCACTCTGACGAATCATATTCCATACCTTAACTCTTATCTGTACATGTAAGCTTATCTCTTAAGATAAGATAAACCTTATCATTTTACATGGGTTCCACATTTTTAGAATTTTTACAAATAAAATACACAAAATATTTATGACCTCACTCCTTGTCCTTATTACCAATATAATATTTCTAATTCCTAATCATGTAGACCCTACTTCTCTAATTACCCAAACTTTGACATTTTAACATTACCGGACCACTCACGACAAATATTTACTTTTACAACATTCCTATTGTACTTTGATCATATTGTACTCCACATTATCATGCGACACCGCATCGACGAGCCTTTATCTTCTATCGGGTTACTACTAATTATACTTAACAACATCCTATTCCTAATACATACATTAATGAAATACAAATTATGGAGGAAAATTTTAGTGTCGACATCTTCCCCTTCCTAGCTTCTACTCGTCCTCCTGAGTAGACTATTCTCAGTGCTTGGAAAATCTTCAACTTGTCATGGTTGACCCATTTCGTAATGGGAGTGCCATCCAATTCCTCCAGTTGGTACATACCATTTTCATGCACAGCTGCTATTTTGTAGGGCCCCATCCATTTTGGAAGAAATTTTCTCTGTCTTCTTTTTTGTATCCTGAATCATATACTAGACCAAGTCATTCACATGAAATGAAGACCAACGGATCTTTTGATCAAAGTATTCCTTCTGCTTCATTTTCTTCTTATAGCTTGTATCCTTTGCTATTTCCCTCATTTCCTCTAGCAAATGAAGATGTACCAACCTTTCTCTTATTGAATCACTTTCATCCATCCTTTCATTTTTCATAACTCTCAAAGGAATATCAAAATCAATAGGAAGAATCGGATCAATGCCATAGGCAAACTGAAATGGGGAGTATCCTGTTGCTGACTTTGATGTTGCCTATATGCCCACAATGTTGCATGAATCCTTTTATCCCATTTATGTACCTACAAGGCTGCATCATCTTTTGCTAGAATTTGACACACGAAGACAAAATTTGTTCGCTCCACCTATCCATTTGTGCTTGGCTTGTATGTTGTTGCCTTCCCCGTGTGCTTAATAGAAAACTTATTGACTAGGGCTTCTACCACCTCATTAATTAAGTTCCTTAATTGATCTACAATTTCTAATGGGAAACCAAATCTGGTGACAATGCGTTCATACATGAACCTTTCCACTTCATCCATGGAAGTCAAGTTTTCAATGGCCTAGGTTCAACCCACTTGGTTAAATAATCTGCAGCAACTACAATATACTTATTTTGGCGTGATGTAGTTGGAAGTGGACCTCCACAATGTCTATTCCCACTTTTCAAAGGGACCAAGGGGAAGAATAGGGTATAATGGAGCTGATGAAGTCTTATGGTTACCATGTGTTTGACAAATATCACATGTCTTACAATAATTATAACAATCTTTAAAAAGAGTGGGCCAGTGATAACCTACATCCAAGATCCTTCTTGCTGTAAGTTGTCCAGAGAAGTGCCCTCCACATGTACCATTGTGGAATTCTTCTAGCAGCTCCTTTCCTTGATCACGTCCAACTGCCCTCTTGTCTTGCTTCACAAGTCCTATTCAAATAATGCTCCATGCAGAATAGAATATGGACGACTGGCTTGAGTAATCTTTCTCTTAGTCTTTACATTGGCACCATCAGGAAACTTGAATTCATTCAGATAATTCCAAATATCTATGTATTCACTAGGGATTGTGTCAAGGGATAACAATGCTGCATCAGGGAAATCATCATCATCACAAGATGATCCTAAACCATCATAGGCTCGAGAGAGTGCATCTGCATTGACATGCTTCTTTCCTGACCTATCTATAATATCAAATTCAAACACTTGTAGCAAAATTATCCATCTTGCTATCCTCCCTGATGGGTTAGGCTTATTGACAATATATTTCAAATCCTGATGATCTGTTACAACTAGAAATTTTTGCCCTAGCAAGTAATTTCTAAACTTCTTTACAACAAAAATGATAGCCAAAGCCTCTTTTTCACCATACGGAGTATAATTTACCTCAAAGACTACTCATTTGTCTGCTCCCAAAGTAAATTGGATGTTCATTCCCATTTTCATCCTTTTGGCTCAAAGTACTTCCTAGTGCTGCATCTCGAGACATCGTGTACAATGAATGGCTTGCTCCAATTTGGATTCTTCAAAATGTGTGAAGACACCAGGGCTTCCTTGAATTGTCCAAAAGCTTCATTTGCCTTATTTCCTGGTTCATAAGTAACATCCTTCTTCAAGAACTGGGTTAGTGGCTGTGAAATCTTTGAGAAATTCTTGATGAACCTTCTATAGTAACCCACATGGCCTAAAAATGATCTCAACTTACTTCTATTAAGAGGAAATGGTAAATCTTTGATTTTTGAAACTTTATTAGGATTAGTACCAATACCATCTCTGGATACAACATGCCCTAACAAAACGCCTTTAGAACATCCAAAGACACACTTTATAGGGTTTAGTGAGGCTTGTGCTTCATCTAACCTTTGAAATGATGTCTCCATTTGGTGCAGGTGGTCCAACTTGCTCCCATAGATGCAAAAATCATCCAAAAATACTCTGATGAAGGTCCCAATGTAGGGTTCGAACACCCTATTCATCAAACGCTAGAATGTTGCTGGAGCATTACACAAACCAAAAGGCATAACTCTAGAAGCAAACGTTCCCAAGGAGTGGTGAACGTGGTCTTCAACTGATCTTTCTCTCGCTTATACGAACTTGGTTGTAGCGACTATATCCATCAAAAACTATAGCACTCTGGCCGCCTACTTTGTCTAAAATCTGATCGAATATGGAAGAGGGTAATGATCCTTCTTTGTTGCCTTATTGAGATTCCTGTAATCAACACAAATGCATAGCTTCCCATTCTTTTTTATTGAGATCACAATGGGAGAAACCCGTTATGAATTCTCCATAGCAAATATGAATCCCGTATCAAGCAACTTATCTATTTCTTCTTTTACGCCTTGAAAAATTTAGGATTCATTCTATATGGCATTTGCTTTATGGGCTTAGCACCATCTACCACCAATCAATACAATGTTCTACCCAACTTACTTGACGGAGTTCCTTATAATCAAAAGTGAATAGGTGTATGTACCTTGAAAGAGCTGAGGTAGGATTCCTTCTCACTCTCCATCACAAAGATCACCAATATTTATTTGTTGGAGACGATCATCAAATTCTTCTTCGATAATTTTATGGGGTCATGAGTTGGTGTGAATGGCAGGATATCCATGACTGAAACATCCACCTCACTTTCTTCATCTTCAGTGTCCACTTCACTGGTACTAGAGTAATCAGAGGATGTCCAATCATTAGTTTCATCACTTGAATCCACAGGTTCTGCTTTATGATGTCGAGGGATCATGTTTATCTTCACCCTCTCTCTACCACATCTAAGTGTCATGAAACCTTCATTCCAGTAGTTTCTTGCATGAACTCTCCTTAGCCATGGTCTTCCCAACAACATTGGGTATGCAACAGTACCATTTTTCATCACCTGAAAGTCTACCACACATACAACACCCATAATAGATATTGCCACATTTGAAACTACACCTTCTAGTTTAGTTTTTCCCTTATTTAATGACCTTAACATAAGTGTTGAAGGGCGATCAATTTTTAAACCCAACATATTCATTACAAACTCGGTCATTACATTAACTGCAGCACCTCCATCAACTAAGACATCATGAATTGAAATACCATTACATAATACCTCAGCTTGTGGAGCATAGGGATCTGCCTCTGCCTCCAAAACAGGGACCTCAACCTCCTTCCTTCTTCAAGCATTGAGTCCACCTCGCAACTCCCGCCTCTTCTCAGAAGACATAGCCAAGAGTTGACCATATGTAATATTTGCAGGCCTTTTGGACAGATCTTCCAAGATGGAGTATGGTCCTCGCCTGTGAAATCGTAAAAATCCTACACACCCAACTTTCTTCTCCTATGTTTCTTACTAGTTTCTTCTTTCATCTTCTTAGGATCATTTCCATCTTGATTATCTTTTTCTTTCTTTCTTTTTGTTACAAACACATCTACTTCATTATTTCTTCTCTTATCTACTACATCAAAAGAATTCACAGGTGCTTTTCCTTTATCATTATCTCCTTTACCAGATGTAGAAGCTCTATCTAGACAATTATACTTATAATGACCCTTTTTATAACAACCATAACAAACAACTTCAGAAATATTTCTTTTTGGACCTCTATCTCCTCCCTGAGAACTAAATTCCTTTCCTTGAAGAAGATTAATAGTTAATCGACCATCTTCCCGAGCGAGATCTTCATACTCAGTAGATGTACTAGGAGAAATATTTGTGCTCACCGGGAGTGGTTGTGGATTCTGGACCAAAGGTGCTGGTGTAGGCTCTACTTTAACAACAATTTCTTTGGGCTCCTCTTCCATGCTTTCTTCTTGCCTTCTTGCAATCTCCTTTGCTTGTTCAATGGTAGTTGGGCGGTCATACTTCACTCATTGTCTGATCTCTGGCTTCATCCCAAGAATGAAGTGCTTACAGAGGAGATTATCCACGCCATTCATCAACCCATCCGCTAGTCGTTCCTTTCGGATCTGGGCATCGAGCTTCCTCCTTAGCTCTAGAACACGAGCATGATAATCCCTTATCTTCTCCTTCTCTCCTTGGGCTAGCTTTGTGATCTCGATCATGAGGTCTGCATATCTCTGTTGTTCACCAAATTCTTCAAGAAAACTTTTAGTTAATAAATCCCATGAGTTTTTCACATTATCACCTAGTGTTTCAAACAACCTAAGTGCGGAACCATCCAAAAAGGTAGGAAAAAATTCAGTCCATTGTTCCCTTCTTATAAGGCCATTACAAATACAAGATCGCTTAAACTCTTGAATGAAAGAAGAAGCATCTTCATTAGATTGAGCTGAAAAACAGGAATCTTTCCCATTTTCAAAAGTAACCACCGTGAAATACCAACCCACAAGTACAATCAACAAGACTTATGTGCACAAATAATTGGAATTACTATAGAAATGACCACGGTAAACTATGGTAAACACTATTCACTGGTAAAAAGTGAAGTTATTTGCGGTACATACTATTCACGGTAAAAAGTGACTTTACTGTGATGAATACTATTCACAGCAAAAATGACTTTATCATGGTAACTACTATTCACGGTAAAAATGACTTTACCATGGTAACTACTATGCACGGTAAAAACAAGGTTACCCTCCAATTGATTTTTGACTAAGTGGGAATATCTCTCCAAAAAATCCACCAACGAGGAATGGTCCTGGCAACGGAACTAAAATGTCATCATCAATCCAACACTATGATAATTCTTCACCGAGAACTCCTCATGCTATGATTATTTACTAATGCACAGCCTTTAGTTTGGTGGATGTAATCTGGAAACAAAACAACAACCGAACACAAGAATACCATCGACTATGATAAGACGGAATGATGACAAATATGAAATATCAAAGTAAATTATAATATTAACATGAAATTGTTACAATCTCACCCATGAGGTACTTCAACAAGACTATGGGAGAAAATTTACAATTACACCTCTTGATGGCTTCTTCAACACACCTTTAACTAATGACTTCCTTTGCACACTTCCTACAATATTTCTCACTACTTCTTTCTATGCTAAATGAGGGGGGTGGCCTCTCTATTTATAGAACTTCCAAGCTTATCCATCCTATCTCTAAGATAGGATAAGAAATCCACTCTGACGAATCATATTCCATACCTTAACTCTTATCTGGTATACATGTAAGCTTATCTCTTAAGATAAGATAAATCTTATCATTTTACATGGGTTCCACATTTTTAGACTTTTTACAAATAAAATACACAAAATATTTATGACCTCACTCCTTGTCCTTATTACCAATATAATATTTCTAATTCCTAATCATGTAGACCCTACTTCTCTAATTACCCAAACTTTGACATTTTAACATTACTGCAGGACCACTTACGACAAATATTTACTTTTTACAACATTCCTATTGTACTTTGACTGTTACCGTACTCCACATTATTGGCGACACCATACTGACGGTGCCATTATCTTCTATCAGACGCTATTACTAATTATACTTAACAACATCCTATTCCTAATACATACACTAATGAAATAGAAATTATGGAGGAAAATCTTAGTGTTGATGAGATCATTTCCATCTTGATTATCTTTTTCTTTCTTTCTTTTTTTACAAACACATCTACTTCATTATTTCTGCTCTTATCTACTACATCAAAAGAATTTACAGTGTTTTTCCTTTATCATTATCTCCTTTACCGGATGTAGAAGCTCTATCTGGACAATTATACTTATAATGACCCTTTTATAACAACCATAGCAAACAACTTCAGAAATATTTCTTTTTGGACCTCTATCTCCTCCTTGAGAACTAAATTCCTTTCCTTGAAGAAGATTAATAGTTAATCGACCCATATTTTTGAGCGAGATCTTCATACTCGGTAGATGTACTAGGATAAATATTTGTGCTCACCGGAGTGGTTCTCGGATTATGGACCAAAGGTGTTGGTGTAAGCTCTACTTTAGCAACAATTTCTTTGGGCTCCTCTTCCATGCTTTCTTCTTGCCTTCTTGCAATCTCCTTTGCTTGTTCAATTATAGCCGAGCGGTCATACTTCACTCGTTGTATGATCTCTCGGCTTCATCGCAAGAATGAAGTGCTTACAGAGGAGATTATCCACGCCATTCATCAACCCATCCGCTAATTCTTCCTTCCAGATCTCGGGCATCGAGCTTCCTCCTTAGCTCTAGAACACGAGCATGATAATCCCTTATCTTCTCCTTCTCTCCTTGGGCTAGCTTTGTGATCTCGATCATGAGGTCTCATATATATCTCGTTGTTCACCAAATTCTTCAAGAAAACTTTCAATTAATAAATCCCATGAGTTTTTCACATTATCACCTAGTGTTTCAAACAACCTAAGTGCGGAACCATCCAAAAAAGTAGGAAAAATTCAGTCCATTGTTCCCTTCTTATAAGGCCATTACAAATACAAGATCGTTTAAACTCTTGAATGAAAGAAGAAGCATCTTCATTAGATTGAGCTGAATGAACAGAATCTTTCCCATTTTCAAAAGTAACCACCGTGAAATACCAACTCAAAAGTACAATCAACAAGACTTATGTGCACAAATAATTGGAATCACTATACTAGAAAGTGACTTTACACCTTTCTACAATAAAATAGAAATGACCATGGTAAACTATGGTAAAACTTGACTTACTGTGGTAAAAACTGACTTTACTGTGGTAAACACTATTCATGGTAAAAAGTGAAGTTACTGCGGTAAATACTATTCATGGTAAAAAGTGACTTTACTACGGTAAATACTATTCTAGCAAAAATGACTTTACCATGGTAACTACTATTCATGGCAAAAATGACTTTACCATGGTAACTACTATGCACAGTAAAAACAAGGTTACCCTCTAATTGATTTTTGACTAAGTGGGAATATCTCTCCAGAAAATCCACCAACGAGGAATGGTCCCGGCAATGGAACCAAAATGTCATCACCAATCCAACACTATGATAATTCTTCACCGGAACTCCTCGTGCTATGATTATTTACTAATGCACAGCCTTTAGTTTGGTGGATGTAATCTGGAAACAAAACAACAACATAACACAAGAATACCATCGACTATGATAAGACAGAATGATGACAAATCTGAAATATCAAAATAAATTATAATATTAACATGAAATCACATAATCTCACCCATGAGGTACTTCAAGTGTTATTGACTTCACTTTCCTTTCACCAAGACTATGGGAGAAACTTTACAATTACACCTCTTAATGGCTTCTTCAACACACCTTTAAACTGATGGCTTCCTTCGCACACTTCCTACAATATTTCTCACTACTTCCTTCTATGCTAAACGAGGGGGTGGCCTCTCTATTTATAGAACTTCCGTGCTTATCCATCTTATCTCTAAGATAGGATAAAAATTCACTCGACGAATCATATTTCATACCTTAACTCTTATCTCGTACATGTAAGCTTATCCTTTAAGATAAGATAAACCTTATCATTTTACATGGGTTCCACATTTTTAGACTTTTTACAAATAAAATACACAAAATATTTATGACCTCACTCCTTGTCCTTATTACCAATATAATATTTCTAATTCCTAATCATGTAGACCCTACTTCTCTAATTACCCAAACTTTGACATTTTAACATTACCGGACCACTTATGACAAATATTTACTTTTTACAACATTCCTATTGTACTTTGATTGTTACCGTACTCCACATTATTGGCGGCACCGTACTGACGGTGCCGTTATCTTCTATCAGACGCTACTACTAATTATACTTAACAACATCATATTCCTAATACATACATTAATGAAATATAAATTACGGAGGAAAATTTTAGTGTCCACATTGATGAACCTTCCATTTTATTAGCATCCTAAGAAATATTCCCACATTGATACACTTTCTTCTAGCAAAATTCCAGCATTGATCGTTTTCTCTTTCCCCTTCCCGAGATGGGGCATAGATTTAGGTAATGACGCATATGGAGAACCCTCTTCCCATGTATAATTTACATCTCAAACCCTTTTTGTATCAACACTATGTTTATGATATCATTTCATTAATGTTTCCTTGTTATCTTTGATATAACTAACTATCATTGGTTATCTAGTAGCATTTGTTTTGGTCGCATGTGCCTTTCATTGCTTGATTCCACTCTTGTTTACCTCCAATGCAATTGGAGACATATTTTACTCGTGCATTCCTTAATATGATGTAGTGTCATTTGTACATATATGTCGTTATTGTTAAGTTGCATCTTATCCTACACCTCATCTGATCTTATCCAATCTCTCTCATCTTAATTCTAGCTTTGTGGCCATCTATATTCTCACTTTTCGGAATTTTGTTTCAATATTTCACATCCTCCGCATATCATCTCAAAGTTCACATTTATGGTCATATTTATTTTCCCTCCAAGTATTTTAGTCCAACATTCGAACTATACCTTTATACACTCTAAGTCCACCTTGTGGCCATATTTACCCCTCCTTTGGGCATTTTACTTCACAATTCTATCCAATCTACACACAAATTCCACCTTGTGGCCAAACTTACTTTCCCCATTGGGGCATATTATTTCACTACTACGTCTCCATATTCACCCTCCAAGCCATTTTTTTTTATGTTTGTCCTATGTTGGGTCACCGTACTTTTCATCCTCGTCCCTTGTAGAAGCATACCTTTTCGATCGATTCCTAATGTACAAAGGATTTTGCATCCTTGTTGCATTTAGTTTGCAGATAATTTGATGACTTACCTATGATGCATTGGTCATCCCGCTTGCATCCATTTCTAATTGATTTTTTCCCACTCATTGTCCCATAAAACAATATCACCATCTCCGTTGAGACAACAATTTTTCCCTATCAAAGTTTTATCAAGTCACCACCATAGTTTTCCTTTTCATTGTGATCCTTCTTTCTTGCAGATATTTCCTTACGTTATCCTTTTCCCATCTTTCTTCATCCACCCGCCCTTCATTATATGCCTTTTTTCAAATGTGTCATCAATTTCCTCTAGCATCATCGATACCCCATTTGAGGAGGATATCATCATTAACCTTCCATTAGTATTCATCATACTCCTCTTCTCTCACTATTTTTGTATCATGGCTTATCGGTGCAAACCACTCGAACAAATGGGGCAAATGTAAACACAAAAATTTGATATCTCTAACCTTTTCTACCCACGTGTACATATTTTAACATGGTCATATCTAGGCCCCCTTTATTAAATCCATCACCCTATTATTTAATTAAATGATCATTCATCCCATAACTTATTAATCTTTATTAATAAACATTGATCAATCAATATTTGTTAATTAATTAATTAATCAATATCCACCCACAGTGCTCTAATCAACCTTCCATTTAGGATGTTTTCATTATAAATCCACAACCCTCTATTTTTCTAGAATTTATCCTATCTTTTTTATTTCTTACATATACCTAAACAACCTATTCCTACCTAAAATATTTAAAGTAGATTTTCCATTCATAAAAACCTGAAATCCTGACTACCTAACAAAATCCACCTCACCGGGGAAAATTTCCTGAACTTGGTAGTGATCCATCCCACTCGCTATCAAACATCTTAAATTAAGTTCATCTATTTCCAAAAAGATAGAAAACACATAGCCATGAAAAAAACTTGTTTTTCTTGCACTCGCAAATCCACCTTCAAGCCAAACCATCTCAAAGAACCTTCTTGCATCCCTTAGGTGTTTAATTTCATTGCTTGCATGACATCGGGAGGTTACATTGTTTTGGTGCCATCCTATATTATTTATGTGATTATCTTGTTAATACTAACATCTTTCAGTGTTCTATAACCATCGTCACTTCATTAAATGAAATAAGACATTCTTCAAACTCATTTCTCCTCGCCTAGTCTCACTCTTCTACGAGCCTTCAATGCCTAGCTTAGGTCACCATCGAATTAGTGTTCTATTACAATTTTTTCCATCTCAAGATCCTTCTTCAGCCTCTTCTTATGTTTTGTCTCTTCCTTATCTTTCCAGATCCATCATGGAGCTTCTCCATCAAAACTAGCCCATATATATCCTAGTTGTTTTCACCCCACCCCTGGTAACCATCAACCAGGGGGCTTTAATTACCTTTCCAAATACCTAATTCACTTCATTCTATGATGTCTTCTTCCTCGGATGTATTCTACATGCTGACCCCCACTTTCACAAGTTTATGCTACATTCGGTTTGCGCTCGTATATTTTCGTGTCTCAGTATATTTGCATCACTTTTTCATATTCACTCACCTAGGTCGCCATCATCCCGCCTCCATGAATTTTAGGTCTCTCACAACCTAGTCATGTACCATTTGATTTATATTTTATTCAGTTAGAATAGTACTTAAATGAATCATTATTACTTTCTGATTCGTGTAGTATTTTTTTTTGCATGCTATCGATTATCCATCTTTTATTTCACTTCCTCCTATAAAATGGGGGTCGACATCTACGAAAGGAAGGTAACACTTCTTAGAGAAATTTTTTTTGGGGATCCCTTGGATATACCATCTAATCCATTTTTCTTTGGTGATTCTTATTTGCAGGTCATCGGTTAGTAGTAGCGAGGATCAATCATTTTGCATCCATTCATCCATATCACACATTTGAGGTACCATTAACCCTCTATTTTCTTATTTTTTTAGCTTTATTTAGTAGTCAACATCATTTATTTTAGTCGAAAGAGAAAATTAAAAAAACATATAAAACCTCTTGTGTGTCTCGCCTTCATTCTATTCATCTAGTTTATTCTCAGTGACACTTTCGTCTCCGAACAACCATCGAATCAACTAAGTTTTTCTAACTTTCCTTACTCATCACGGTTTCATATTTTATCTACTTAGTTTCTTGGGTCATTTATTTTATTTATTTCATTGTTATTTACTACTTTGTATAGCATCTAGATTAAACTAAACTAGGTCTCTCATTTTCATTTTATTTTAATCACTTAGGCTCTACTTTTGTACCAATGTTAACCCTCTTTATCTTCATAGGAGCATGATATGTACATGCCTTCTCATCTCCAAAGATCAATCACCTAGCGCATACCTTAATTTTGGTCAACATTTAAGTTATAAACCTCTTCATTATCTATCATGTACACCAGTTTTCACTTTTCCTTTTATTTCCATGCACAAACCATCTCTTTTTATTTTTCTATTTCCTCAAGAACAAGGCGTGCCTCAAGATCAGGTTCCCCGAACAAATCTAGTGAGATTTCTTCATCCTTCATGCTATCTCCTAAATTAATGTGCTTCATAATCTACAAGTGCTTCATGGATCGGAGGCTTAATAGAAACTTAATCAAAATTTTCAATCATACCTAAATTCATCTCTTACCAATTTATTGTTTCTCTTTTCAACTCAACATGGACATACCATGTGCATGTGTAGGCGCATTATGTGGAGTAGAACTTATGTACCCATAGTGATGGAAGTAAGGCCTCCTTTCCTGTGCCAAAGTTCTCTCACATTCATGGACGTGATGAGAGGCAAGAGACTTCTCATTAAATTCAAAATTTTATGTAGGTACATTGCTTTCATTAAACCTACTAGAAAAGGTTATTCTCACTTCTCTCCATTCCAAAAGGATATCTCTATGTTTTTCCCACCAACATTCTACTATCTCATGCAAAATATAGACTAAACAATATCTTCTATCCCATTCATTCTACCACCAAGTCTCAATGGCGCACAAAAATGCATTGGGGTTCCCTTCACCAATATACCTTGGTACATGGTTATATCGTAGTTGCCTCAACAAGTGAGGTCTAATCATTCTAGTGAGTCTTATTTGGACCTCGCGCCGACTATTTCATGTTTTCCATGAGGCTAGTTATCATAAGCAGCACTAGTAGTGTCACTTATAGGTCTGTGTGTCTACCTACTATATGACACCTTCTATTGATTATTCTATATTCTCTAGATCATGAAATGTATGAGAATATATTTTATTAAGTTCATCTCCACTCAAGGGCTTAACATAATGCTTTGTCTTAGTATCATGTAGGGGTATGATCATGCACTCCTCATCATTCTACAAAATAATTTACGTTTTGATAAAGTGTAGATCAACATTATTAGTATAGTACCATGGTCATCTAAGTAATGATGGAAAAATTTCTACTTCTTCCCGCTCCAATACCTCAAATTCCCTAGTAAACCTAGTTCCTTGAATAGTAATAGATGCATTCTTCAGTACCCCAATAGGCATTTCCCTAGTCTTGTTTTCCACGTACAACACATTTTAATATGGAGGTAATATTGGTCTACCCATCTGATTCCAAGTAGCCATAGTCAACACATTTACTTCCGCTCCAGTTTCAATCAATATGTTGTACAATAAACATCCATCAATTACATCATCCATTGTAATCTCTTTATCGAACTCATGATCCCGAGGTGGTAGATTTGCATGAAGTATCTGTCTCTCGAGCTCGGACCTAGCGCATGATACATTTTCCCGTAGTCATTCCCATAGTATATGAATGATATTATCTTCACGCAACATCTAACACACCTCCTTTAAGTCATCCAGATCCTTCTCGTGGGGAGTTCAACCTTCTTTTCTTGTTCTCTCTTGCATGCTTTCTCCTTCAAGTAGTGTATCTCTCCTTGAAGTTCTCTGATGAATCCAATGGTTTCCCGATATACTTCCTTTTGGTGCGCTTCATCTATATACTTAGCATGTATCACCTTCTCCCTATAATGTGTGTCTTAGATTTCAAAGGCTTGTACATGCACATAACCTCAATGTGTTTTATAACCATAACAATCTGTAATTCAAGATCGGGTTTCTTCTTATGCATCTACCGATCACTAATAGTGCATTGTAACTTTATCATTCATGCGCCCTTTTCTTTCTTCGTAATATTACTCATGTGGTTATAAAAATCCAGGTATTCCTCTTACTTATGCTATTTCCCACACCATGAGAAAATATTAATCTGAGAGCACTCAGCACCGAAAATGATCGGAGATCAACAAGTATACCAGTTCCTCTAATGAATCCACCTTTGTCACTATCACAACCTCGGCCTCTATATGCTCCATGAAAGCCTCTATTCTTGTTATCCCCATTATTCCACCCTTCATTATTCTGTCCTTCCTACTCCTTAGAGCCACTTACCATGGTATTTTGGAACACTCATGTATCAATGGCTTCATGGATGTGATCAATCAATCTACAATCAATGGTTTCATGAGTATGGGACTTACAAATCTTGTAATACATAGAAATTTTCTTCGAATAACGTGCTTCAAAATAGGGAAATCCTTAACATCTCTACTCAGTGTGAAAGACTTCCCAATCCAATAGTAACAAGTGCACTTGAATTACGTGGAAAATTATCCTTAGTGTGTCCTTCAACCTCACAATATGTGCACCAAATACCACTATGAGTCTCATGAGATGAATTAGCGGAAAGCTTCTCTAGCTATTTTTCCATATCTCGTAATCTATTCTTCTAAGAATGGGCTTACTCTAGTGTCAACACTTCTAACCACCTCAAAGCATACATAGCTACATCCAAATCCTCCCAGTAGATCCACAAAATTCTTATGAGATAGTGCCCCTAACAAATGATTTAACAAACCACTATACATGTTGATCGGGATGGATATCATAAGAAAACTTTGATAATAAAGTTTTTAAACACACATCATATTCCCTTTTGCTCTCGAGATAAGCCCTATTTGATGTCCTTGAGCACTTTGATGCTCTTTTACTCAAGTTTTGGAATGTGAAACTCATTTTGAAATGTAAAGTGCAAAGATTCATAATCCACTACAGTATGATGTGGGTCATACTTTCTAAACCAACTATTCATGTACCCTTGAAGAGTAGAAGTAAATTGACTTGATTTTTTATTTGAGGTTGTAATTCCTTTAGCACACTATAGTAGGTCACACTTGTGTGCGTGATCTATTGAATCTTCAATACCCCTATACCCTAACAAGTGGAGATACACCGCGTAGTAAAATTAAGGTGGATGCTATGGGTGTGGAACCTACCCACTAGATCCAAAACCAAATCCTCTACTAGTATTTTCTCCCGATACTATTGACCCTCCCGATCCTCTTGTAGAAGGAAGCGGTCGAGTATATGTACTTCCTTACATCCCAACTATAGTGCTCAACTAAAATTCCATGGTGTATGAATTTTTAGTACTTCCATATGTATTTTCAATATTCTACACTCCCACAATATGTCCCGATGACGCACCAAAATATTCCTTATCTCGGACCTCCAAAAAGGGACATCATTTGCACTATCATAGGTGTATGTGTTGTCTAATGCACTTCTAAATTCAATGTAAAATGATATCTATACATAGCTAAGATTAACTATACTAACTTACTTATTAATCACTACCTCTAGATCTGAGACATCATGTATAAGGCATAGATCACCGTAGGATTAGATGTGTTCCTACAGTCCTCATTATCTCCTCTATCATGCTCTCATTTTAACCTCAAGGGGATTCTTTACTGTTCTTTCCTAAGGTTGGGATAGCTTGATGCTCCGGATCCTCATCTTCCATGACATACAAATCCTTCATGATCCATCCTCCTTTACAAATCCATATACTCCTCAACATCACGCCTCTTCGTCAATTCCCTCTCTTGTGCCTCATTATACTTGAGTTGTCTTTCCCATCTCTACCTTTTTTCCACCAGGTCTTCCATCCTTCACCACACTTGGTCCTATCCTTGCGCATGGTGGGGGTTTAGCTTAGGCATATGGTGGATCTCAAAATCCACCACTATCATAAAGATCTTATTCTCAATGGGTATAACGCACAAATATGATCCTTTGGGCTCGTGCAAGAATCTGAATTACACCTCCTTTGGACACAATAAAGTAGAAATATTATAATACAATGTATAATTGCACAACACACGAGCCCACCAATAATCTACAACTCTAGTCCAATCGACATCATCATCGATACAACATCTCGTAATCTTCCCGCATCCAAATATTTTGCTTATAAATCCATCTCTTCCCTTATGCATATGCTTCCAACCACTCATACAATTCTATTGGAAAGATGTAAAATAAATCCTCATAAATCACGTCATAAAGGTTGTCTTCCACTCAATGATGTGCATTGAAATCAGGTCCAGCATATATATGTAAGTAAACTTATCTTACTCATTTTCAACTCAAATTTCAATGTTGTCAAGAGTTAATCAATACACCATCTCGCATGCAATATCCCGAGAGAAATGTTGAAAAGACGTCCCAATGATGGAACAAAAATGTATTCTTCTTTTTTCATCACCTAATTATTATGTGCATTGGCACTTCATCCAGACATATCTGAATGCTCACCCAAATCATTCAAAGGTACTAGGTCCCTCCTTTTTGCTTCCTTATTAATATCTTAACATGTATAATCATGATTACTAATACCAAAGCATACATTCAAGAGTAGATCATTAAAAATATCATAAGGAAACACATGTAATAAGGAAACATAATAGATCAAACAAGTAATGAGATCAATTACATTATGTGATCACCATACTCAAATACATCAATTATCAAAACCCATCCAAAGTGATCCATTAATAATAAAAGTAATACATATCGAATACATAACTAGTGCCAATGTATTAGAGCACAATAATTCTATCACATCAACCATTTCATACATGGTAGCCAGAATAATGAAGAAAAAAATAGAAGTAGGGACTTTCCCTTCACTACCCATCCATCCCAAAATATACTAAATGCTCAAAAAAATCCATGTGTACATACAAAATCAGCTATATGGCATGGATGCTTTCCTAAAAATCCTAATAATTGATTAAATATATAAATAAACACTTCTTTAATATTATTATTATTTCAATCCGTGCATGACCATTCATCTTTTCTTTATCCCAAAAATAGATCTTGTTTGGTCTTCATGTCTCCTTGCTTTTCTATTTGGTGTAATCAACACTCCATCTTTCTTTTTTATCTTGTATATGAAAAATCGACTAAGTCTACAAAGATAAAAATTTTGGGCACACACCACTTCAATGGCTCTTGCACATGTTCATGTTCCCAACTCTTGTGCCTCACTACTCAAGCGTGCACTTCTTATACTTCGTCAATTTTGACAACCCAACAAACATAGTAGATAAGGTTTTCCATCCTTTCATGAAATCTTGTGCAAATTCATTTTCAAACTTGTTTATAAATGATGAAATAATTAATGTGGCTTTGGGGAAGATCACAATATTGACATTCATTTAATAAAAATTTGACTAAGTTTTCCATTTAAATAATAGAGTAGTTACAAGAGTATGATACCACTCCAAAAGATAAGTTGACTAAGTTTTCCATTCACTTGTTGTGTAGAATTTATCTTTGACCTAGTCCTTTAAAATAATTTCAAAAGATTTGATGTGATGGTTAGGGTCAATAGAGCCATCATAAGAAATGGAAGGTGAGATCCATCTAATGTACATGGAAATAATGTATGGAGCGAGAGGCTTTATTTAAATATCTTGAAGGTTTTTTCTATCAATGGGAGGTTTGGAAATGGGTTCTCAATTTGCACCAAGGGAGATGGGAGAGGGCCATAATTTCTTTTACATGCCCCAAGAAATTGGTTGTGGTTGATTAGTGAGTTATGAGAAATTTTTTTGCATTTACAATAACTAATTAGTCAATTTAGTTTGTTATTGATTAAAGTGATTAATAGTATGAATGATGAGTTGAATATGATGATAATTTTAAAGAGAGGTAGTATTGGTGGTAGTAGTGTCATCATTTTCTACACTTCTAGGAGGCTTTGTGTAGTTAACATTTAATTCTCATTTTGTAGAGAGATAGTCTTCAATGTGATTTTGTTCCATGTTAGATATTTGTCCCATAATCTAAAGGAATTCTTGAAGAAATATTTGGGTGGTAGGAAGATAATTGGAAGTAGGAATATCTTCATCCTCTCATTACTCTTATAAATCGAAGATAGGATTATGATTGGTAGACATGTTGTGCAGATTATGCATTGGTTGCTAATTATTTTTAAAGATAGAAACTTGTATAGAAAAATAGTTTGCATAATGATGAAGGATCTTGGTAAAGGTATCATTTTCATTTTTAATTCTATTATACATGTTTTTAGAGTATTAATTAATAGAAAATATAATTGGATACTCCATTAAAGTTTTCTAAGTTGAGAGTAACTGGAAGAGAGATAATGGAAATATAATTCTGATGTGAATATCTATGTAGAAAATAGTGCATAAGGGATGATAGAGTCCAGATAGAAATATAGAGAAAGAGAGATATGAAGAAAATGGGATAATACATATAAAATATTCATAGGTGACAATTGCATGAACATGGAAAAATATGAGGTATGAAAATTATATTGTTTTGTTCAATTGTACAAGTATTTTCAAAGGGGGTGATGATGTTACGTTATGAAGAATGGATATAGGAATATTCAATCATGTAAGAGAATTTACAAAATGACTGATCACATAGGAAAAGAAGAGAAAATGAACAATTAGAGTCAATTTGTTTTGATCTCGGGGTAAAGTAAGATTCATTTTATGATCACTAGAATTTACAATAAGATAATATGGATCCTCACCTATGTTGGAAAAGATTTGGATCACATATAGGCATACACACAAGATATAGATAACAAACTTTATTAAGGAGAACAAGTATCATAATTGTAGAGAATAATAATCTTAACCTTAAGATAAATATAAGTTTCGATTCATGTACCTAATATAAAGAGAGGTATCCTACTAGGATTTGGAATAAGTGTAGGTCAAGAGATGGATAAATCTAGTGAGAATTACATAAAAATAATAATCAATAAAGTAAATAAAACATACATCTACCCTAATTTATGGAAATGATTTATTTCACACAACACTAAACATAAAAAAATATAAATAATACTTGGAGATAATTACCTATGGTTTTATCATAGATTCTTTGTTCCTACCCATAGATAACAAGGCCAAAATAGAATTGTAAAGGGTGGAAAATGAGAACTATCAAGAAAAATACCTCTAGTCCTAGCTCACTATGGTTATCTAAATACAAAAGTGTAAGCTAAAAACCTTAAGTCTACTAGCTAGATACAAAGAGAAGTGATTAGAGTAAGGATTGATCAATTCTAAATGACTTACATGATTATATATAGTTAGCAATATCACCCACGGAAGAAAAATATCGACATGATTTGTCATTGTCGATTACATTGGCTTTGGGGTAAACATAAGGTTATGGGGTAAAATACAATGAGAAGTGGAAGTAAAAGAAATAATGGAGTCGTGAAAAGGTATAAAATGATTGAAACAAGTGTAAATACCAAAAAATTAATGAAAAAGGTGCACATAATAATGCGAAAATGTGAGCTAGAGAGGAAAAAAAGACAACATAGTGGCATTTTTCAAAGTTTTTGGTCTAACCTACATGAATAAGTTTGATCACACCCCAATATTAGAAGGTCACGTTAAGCACCCACTCATAAGGATAATATGTATCAAGAACTTATTCATAAGATTAAATTTTAGCAAAAGTAAAAATGATGTGCATATATATGCCCCTATTGAAGATTTTTGTGTGTCACAATAGTGAAACAAGATATGTTGTTTAAAACTAGGATAATTCAATGCTTAAAATAAAAATTAGATGCTAGAAGCAAAGTAATTGTGTAATTGTAGGAAAAATGAAATGCACTCCACCAATTTAAATATACATACCTTGTACTTGCCTTTGGTGGGTGCAATAGTTATATGTAACCCTAAAAGGCAAGAGTGAAAATAAACACTAGAAATTAATTTTTAAAATAAGATGTAAATCACATAACCTGGAGGCAATGAGAAGGATGTACTAAAGCATCAAAATGAAGAAGAGGTGTGATAAATGAGGATTTTTAGCAAAATTTTGTAGTGTTGTGTTTAAAATGTTGAAATGACTAGCTTTCCACCACGATTGTGGTACAATTTATGGAATCTTTTTAGGGTACGTAATATAGATGATATGGAGTTATGAATATTAGGGAAATGTGTCGAATTTAGGATAAAAATTACGATAAATAGTAATGAGGTAAATTCATTTATTAATGTATAATCAATATTAAGATATTCAAATATTTAATATTATCCATTTTACATTATTTGAATGACAATGGAGTGAGTCCGATGTGGTTATTGTTATGGAAAAGATGGCTTATGTGGTGGTCTAAATCTAGAGGTAGGTTTTTTAAAAATTTAGGAAATGGTAGATATGTGATTAACTAAAATTAAACTAAACTATGAGAAAGTATAATAATAGTTAATCTAATATAGAAGGACTAAAATGTTATAAAAATGCACTAGAACAGAATGGAATAATTGTAAATAATTACACTAAATGAAATAAAACCATAAGTATGCAAGGATGTAAAGGGAAAGGACTTAGCTGATTGCTCAAGATTATCACAAGTATGACTTTGGTTTCTAGGAGAAGGAACGATCACTCAAAGGTCTCTTAAAGGCCTGATCTGGAAGATATAAGGAGACTGTAATGCCCAGCAAGGTACTAAGGAAACCTATGGCACTTTGGTTTGAAGAATAGGTGCCTTGGTCTTTGTAAAGCTCAAAATTTGATTTTGGTAATGTCACAAAATACTCTAAAAAATTATGTGTGTCGACCGGATCTGCAAGTTACATCGGATGTATGAAATAATGCAATATTAAGGGATGGCTTACAAAACACAAACAAGTTTCAAAACCCTAAAAATAAAAGATGAAAAATTAATGGGTCAGACTGAACTCAGTTGCCACAACAGTGGACTTACTATTTTGAGTGTGCACCGCATTTCGGACCCAAATGTAGTTCCTGTGTGTGTGTGCATGTTGTTCCCTAGGTTCTCTTGTCCTAGTCATACTTTCTCAAGTAGCGAGCAATAATAACTATAGAAATTTTTAATAGCATGTGTTCATGGAATAGAATAGAATCCCTCCCATGTGATGTGTGTATTGAATCACATCTTCTAGTATTGATGGATGGCACTATGTGGATGCAAGTTATGTGATGGATGAAAATATAGATGAATTGATAGTATAAAGTGACGTTAGGACTCTCATTATGGTCTCATAACTTTATATTTATAGGGTTCTCTTGCTCTAATTTTGTAATTAACCCGACATAGCATTATAGGAAAAATATAATGATGAAAATGGCTAGAAAGAGCCTAAAAGAGGTGGGAAAGTAAAACAAGGATCGGGGTGCCCCGGGTGGGACCGAGGTGCCTCAGGGCACCCCAAAGATAGGATAGGCTCGGTTGCTTTGATTTAGGTTAAAATGATAGGAAAATGATGAAATAGATTGGCATGCATAGGAAAATACGTGGGAATGATGAAATAAAAGGTAAAAATAAGATTCCCAAAAGGTGGGATTAATTAGTACTTTCTTAACTTGAAAACTTCTAAATATTAGTATGAGACTTGGCTAAATAATTCCTAAAGTGCATGATTTTTTTACTATAATAAGAGTAAGGTGGAAAAACTTATTGCAAAGGAAAATTTAGCTAAATAAATGTACCCCTAATATAATTAAAATGTAGATCAAGTTTTTGTTTAGGTGGGTTTGGGAGATTTTTTTTATTCATTAGCTTAAATTAGTGAACTAAATGTTAAGAAAAGTGTCACATATCCCTAAACCGTGATATAGTAGCTAAATTATAATTCGGTTAATAACATTGAGATTTTCTATCATGCCTGATTACATACATGCTTGGGTGAATGATGTTATTTAGAGGGTGATAATTAAATACCAAGGCCAATGGTTTTTTCTTGTATGGTCAATCCATTTGGAAAATTAAGGAATCTTGTACATTGTGGTTGATTATGTAAGAAATTGTTAATATTTAGAATTTGAGCAATGTAATTTTTGTTTTTGATCTTGGATTTTGAATGAGATCTAATAAGTGCCTATTTGATATTTTAGAAGTTCCATGAAGGATCTAACTATGGATATATGTAGATGTTTCATGGTTTCCATAGTTTTTCGAAGGCTATCAAGCATAGGATGTGGAAAATTACAAGCCCTAGGATTTATAGGGATATGTAGATGGTTTAGATCACATTAGATGCATATATGATTTAGGTGTTTCGAGGACAATAGAAATTTAGGTTTAACACCTTTAGGTGGAGGTCCATAAGATAGAATCTAGTGGCCACCATGACCTTAGAACATTTTCATGTTATACTTGGTTTTCCCATTGAGGGTGTGGGGTTGTTTTTGTTGTATCGTGTATTTTGTAAGAGAGGAGATCCTTAGAACAATGAACAACATTTAGCAAAAAAACCATTCGGGTACACTCGATGATACGATTGAGTGAAGTTTTTACTACATAAAATTTGTATATGTAAAAGGAAATTATAGGGTTGGTTGTGATGTGGATCATGTGCCACCGTAGACATAAAATCATGCACTTTGTGTTATTTTTGTCCCATTCCAATAGTATTATTTAGAGGGATTTTAAGAGAAGAAAGTACTAATTAACCCCATCTTTTGGCCATCTTATTCTATTCTATTTCATCATTCCCCACCTTTTATACTCACGTGCCCGGTCATCTTTTTGAATTTTTCGTCATTTTATCCTTGATCGGGGTACCTAGTGCGGTGTTAGGATGCCCGTGGGTGCTCTGTCCCACGAGGGTCTCCCCAGTCCTTTTATCACTTTCCCACCACTTTTGGTCACTTTATGAACTTTTATGTATTTGAATTTTCTTGTGATCATCCTTTTCTAAGGTTAATTACACAATTAGACCAAGAGAACCCTATAAATATAAAATTATGAGACCCTAACGACATGTACTCAAGGACTATTACTACTATCAATCTACCTAGAGTTGTATCCATCTATTGCATTGGAGATAATTCCATCCACATAGCTCCATCACAACGGACAAAGCTTGGGTCTTTTGCATCACACACAATATAGGGGAGGATTTATTTAATTTCATGCACCATTTATCACATTTTTCTACACATACTTAGCTCACTCTATCATAAAGTGTGACTAGTATAAGAGAAACCTAGGGCATGATCATGCATAGACTCAAAACTACATTTAGGTCTAGAATGTAGTGAAGCACTCGATTAATAAGACCACTAGTGTGGAATTTAAGGTCATTCTTACCCTTTCATATGCATTTTTCTTTTTATGGATTGATGTTTGTTTAGGATTTTACAGTCTTTTTAATCATCTTGGAATAACAATGACACCTAAAGAGAGGAAGTAAATCGAATGTGACATACAATGAGGCTTTCAGACCATCCTGTCGAATCTATAAAAATTAGTTCCAAAGATTTTTCACCAACCATGGTTCCCATTCTCAGACAAGAGCACCCGTAGGTTCTCCATTCCCTCTCCAGAACCCACTAAATAGAAATAACACGAGATACATATTTTTGGGGATCTTATATATTCCTTCCTATTTACTAATTTTCTAATCACCTCTATGAAACATTTCCATGAGATTATGTCATTCAAATGAGTTATTTCCTCTTTTCTCTTACACATTACGGTTTTAATTTTATTAATATTAGGTACATTTAATTCAATTACATGTTTCTTTATTATACTTATATGTCCTCCTAGACTACATTAACTAGCAATATTATTTCAATTTTTTGTTAATCATTTTAGTGAATCCGATCGCTTTCATGCTTAGGATCCTTACTCATCCTCTATCATGGCTTCTAAAGTCTCTTTATATACTTTACTTAATAGAAATCCTAATTTCTATGTTGTTATGGAAAAATAGCTAGTTTGCATGTTTCTGGATGACATTACGCCACCATAGAAAATAAGTCCTAGATTTGATCATTTATCTAACAACTCGATCCGAGTGATCCTCGGTCTTCTCAACCCCTATTGGATTTAATTCAAACTCGGATGCTTTATTTCAAGAAAAATTTAAGGCTATGGAATCAACCATTACATCCCTTAGATCCTAAATTTAATAACTTAAGGATGTTTCTTAATCACATATTTGTGCTAATTCCACATTCTCTATGCAATATATGTCCACTATATATCATCTAATTGAACCTCAAGACATGTCATTTCTTGAGCCTCTCATATTTAAGAATAATACTATACCATAATATATTCTTATTCATCTCGCAAGTCATCATTTTATCACTCTACCGCCTACTCATTACTATTCTCCTTATCGGTTAGAAAAATATCAAGGTCGTCCATATTGTAATTATCATCGACTCATGGACACAATGATAAAAATATATGTAATTTTTCATGCATAATCAAACATCTCGAGCATGAGGGCCTTATTTCATTTACTACATAACATTCTAATATAACTGATAACTCCCGTTAGGTTCCTAAATTTGAATCATCTATATTTAAGGAACATAAGGCTAACGTCATTCGAGCAACTCTCAAGCAACAACCTCTTACAATTAGTTCACCATCTCCTCCTATTCATCCATCTTCGACATAACCAAGTCCATCATCTACCTACATTAGTTCGCAATCTCCTCTTAATAAGTCATCAATCATATCACTAAGTCAACTTAAGCAAGTTCCTTTTCGAGTTACTGCAACATGGCCTCCTCTCAAATCTAAGCTCCAACCAATTAATTTCGTCCCAGAAACTAATCCTCCTACTACTGCTCATGATATATTTTCAATTTCACCACCATCACATAATTATTTTATTTACTTTATCCAACATGGTTCCACCGCATGCCAAATTGGTCTTATATAGGTGCCTCTTGTTACTCTACCCTCCTAATGACACACTCATATTCTTATGGTTTTTATATGACTATTGAGGGGTATTTTACCATAAAGAACCTTATTTCATCTTACATTACCATATTCCTCCATTACATCACCACCTATACATACACACATCTATAATACTTTAATGTTCCTTATACATCATGAATTAAATGAAATGTATAATGTTTTATAACCCTAATACATTATTTATTATATAGTGCATGTGTTATCATATACTTGTGTGCATAACATCCAACATATGCCCCCTAATATTAGCGTCGATGCATATCTCACTTATGCATCCTCATACATCAATGTCATAACATACACATAATCATCGCAAACACTAGTATCGTCATTACCGATGATGCACTCTTGTACTTCGGTTCACACTTCTCTATTGACGGATTACTACTACACTCAACCCCACACACTACACTACTTCATACACATTGCATCTGTTCACACAACACACATCTTACACTGTACATTATCATACTCATCAATATGCTTATAGTATTGTATATTTTTCATCATATTATCCATATCACATAATACATACACATATTTCCTCACATCCTATACGTATTTATATACCTTACATCATATATTGTGTGTCTCCACATATTACATATTCTACTAGTATAACATTATTTCATCTTACGTGCCACATTCTTATTCTACCTACACATGTTATGTTACGAATTATACTTTAACTTTTATATATTATATAGATATAACATTACATCCTACAAACTGATTATTTACACATTCTACTTATCATATGTTCACCATATCATTCTTACATATAATGCATTGTCTTCTACGAGTTGCACTCACTACCATATGACGCACTTTCGTTCCTTGCTCCATACTTAAATACCGAGGGTTTACAAATAAAATGGACCTTACACTCATCACATGTTTACAATGTGACCTATGATCATGCGAGATTACTAGTTTAGTGACATATGTTACGGGCTAAACAATCACTCACCTTCTTCATCTTGTAGTGGTATACACCTTAGCTCACATCACCGCTTTACCATTCCTCTTATAGTGATATATGGTTAGAGCTATATCATTACTCCTATTTATTCATCATGTTTTGATATACGCTTTGGCTATAAGATTCACGTAAACATCGTCACTAGGTCATATTTCATCACTACACATACACATTCATCATAGCATGTTAGAAACAACACACACTACTTGACTATTTCCCGATGGCACACTCTCGTTTATGGTTCATTCTTGACTACTAAGGGGGAAAAAAAAATGAACCTCATTACATACACTTCTATTCACTCGAGGAACACATGGCTCCAATCATTTCATCTTGTATTTAATTCCATCCATCCACATTATATTGCATTGTCTTGGTAGCATTTACTCTTGTTTACTAGTGTTTTAGATGATCACTTTACTACACATGTTATATTTATTTCTTACATGTCATTATCTATACCATCCACACATGAGTGTTCACATATTTTTTTAGTTTTGATCGCAGATATATATTCTTTTCACACATCATGGATATTCATCTTCAACCCTTACTACACTTTGGTTCTAGGGGCATCCACATTTGAATTTCATAGGTGGTATTGTTTTATTTCATACTTAGCACTTTACATTACTTGCTTATACATTCCTTTGAAATATTGTTTATTTCTGTAACATGCTAACGGGTGTTTCATGTGCAAGACTTGTCTTGTAGGATTACATGTTACCATGATAACTTCTTAGTTTGATTGTAATTGTTTTCCATTGTTTACTTCTTATATGCGGGTTTTCCTATGTTTGTTGTGCACAATGTTTTGTTTTTTGTGGCCATGATTTCCTTGCATGTCTTGAGACATCATGATTGATATCCCCTGTTTGTGACCCACTTTTTGTGGATTACTTTTTTTTTTTGCGTGTTCCTACATTTCTTAGTAGCTTATACATTGTTTGCATAGATTACACATTGTCTTACACATCCATGATTTTTGTACTAAAATTTGTCTATGGCTAGCCTCTTGTTTTTGTGTGCTTTGGTTTCTACCAAACACATTCCCTCCCCATGTAGGGAAGAGTTTTAGGGTACATGCATTTGGTCCCTTTTTATGGCCACATTCTCTTATTAGTGGCATCGCATGCACCCCCAGGAGGGGGCATCATTTTGGGTTTTATAGTCTACACAACACATTTACACTAGTTCAATCCAAAGGCACTTTCTTCCCTTGGAATAATGGGTTTACATACAGTGAGTGAGTTCATACTAGTCTACGAACTCCATACATAATGTCTTTTATAGGACATGGTGTCCTTAGCATTCGGAGGAACAGGTTAATGGTTGGAGGATACAGTGGAATTCCTCCCAATAATTCTTCTACAATCGACATCGGATCATCCAAAACACTAGGATGATTTAGAGATATCTTCACATTTTAGGGAAGAAGTTAAAGGTTAAAGGACATAGAGCATTTCCTCCCTATACTTCTTTGGCTTATGGCATCGATCGCCTAAAATCCCTTGTAGTAGAGGATATCCTTCTACACTCTTTCTCTCAACATGGATTAGATGCACATGTTCCATTTACATTTTTCATTTGCGTACTTTACATTTACATGATTTTTACATAGCGTTTTTACACTTACATACATATATATTTGACTACTTGATCATTTTCTCTTTCTAAGTCTAGCCGTATGAGAAACAATTAATCAAAAGGGTGAAAAACAACTACAAAAACTACTACTACAATAACAACAAAAATGCATAAAAAACAACTCTTCACGGTGGCACACCTTGCATACTAACCATGTAGGTACACCCAATAGTAGCTACACACATTTTTCCGCCCTAGGTTCGCTCTCATCACTTATTTTGCATTTCTCATATATAGTTTCCATGTTCCATCATCTATTTATCATTCCAGGCTTTGTCTAGTCCTTAGAAACACTTTCTTAATTGATCTACATGGTTTCAAGTATGCATCTCTATCTAATTTATGTTATAGATTTTTTCTCTCACCAACATAAAGTGGGGGCAAATGTATATTTAAAATCAAAAAAATTGGGCTATTTAAGTCCCCGTCTCATATTACTATTTAGAGGTTTTTAAGAGAAGAAAGTATTAATTAACCACCGTCTTTTGACCATCTTATTCTATTTTATTTCTTCATTCCCGACCTTGTACACCCACATGCTTAATCAACATTCAAAAATTTCCATTATTTCATTCGTGATCGGGCACCCATGGTAGTGTTGGGGTGTCCGTGAGCATCTTTGTCCCACCAAGCGTGCCCCGATAATTTTGTCAATGTCCCCCCACTTTTTTGGGCACTTTATGACCCTTTCAATATTTGAATTTTCTTGTGGTTAGCCTTTTTGGGGTTAAGTATGAAATTAAACCAAGAGAACCCTATAAATATAAAGTTATGAGACCATAATGAGGACCAAACATTATTACTACTATCACTCCAGCTAGAGTTGCATTCATCTATCAGCATTGGAGATCACTACATCCACATAGATCCATCACAAGGGGAAAATATTGGGTCATTAGCATCACACACATAGATAGGGGAGGATTTATTCTATTCCATGCACCATGTATTACATTACAAAGTGTGACTCGACATAAGAGAAACCTAGGGCATGATCACACACATGAGAACTATATTTGGGTTTGAAATGTAGTGCAATTCTTAGTTAGTAAGACCCCCATTGTGGCAAATGAGGTCTTTATGATCCTTTCATATGCATTTTTCCATTTTTAGGGATTGATGCTTGATTAGGGTTATGCAAGTCTTTTTTATTCATCTTGGAATAGTAGCGACACGTGAAGTGAGGTAGAAAATCCAATGTGACATACACTAAGGGTTTCAAACCATTTGCCAAACCTGTAAAAATTAGATTCGATGCATTTGCACAGACTAGGGCACCCGTCCCATAGACCAAACCACCCCTAGGTGTCCCAAAGTACCTCTTCAGGTACTCCAGTCTAGATATATAACCCAGATCCATCTTTTTTAGGGCTCTTGTACAGTCATTATTGTTTCCTGATTTTCCAGATTACCTCTGTGACACCGTCCTGCGAGCATCAGTCATTTAGCCGAGTTCTCTCCTCTTCTCTCTTGCATATTACGCTTTAATTTTATCAATATTAGTCACTTAATTCATGTGCATGCTTCTTTACTGCATTTATATGTCCTCCTAGATTAGATTAACTAGCACTATTTTTTTCATTTTTAGTTAATCAACCACAAGAAATATGTAGTAGTACCATTATTTTTATAGTTCGATGGAGATATACGCTGGAGGAAGGGATATAGTTTTATCAAGGGACTGTTACATAGGTGTAATTTATAGACGACTTCTACATGATCTTAGTGAGACAACAGAGGACTAGTTATTTTTTCCATCCTAGATATACAAGGATTTCCCAATATTTAGACCTACAAGGACGCTTCTACAAGTAGCAAGGATGCCCCAATGGAACTTTTTTTACTATTGTGCACATGTATATGTTTTATTTTTATTTTATTATTCTAACTCACTAGTATTGTTTTGTTTCCAATATTAATATTGTGATCTATTTTTGTATCTCTGTAAATTTATTTCATTTTGAAATTTTATAAGGTGTTAATGGATAATTCGAACAATAACCTAGTGACTAGTGGTGAATTCGATAAAAATGATGGAGGTTTTGGAGCCATGTGTATAGGATTAGTATCCCTTAATTAGAATTTCATTTGAAAACAATCTTTTAAACCATATTGTTATGGTTTTAGTTATGTCACTCAAGGATTGCAACAATTCGAGTCAAAGTACTCATTTTCCACTAACATTTTTCACTTTGTTTTATTGCCTTGATGCCTAAGATTATTTTTTTATTACGGGAAGTTGATGATTATGTCTTAATTTGTGGATAATTTTGTATCACTA
Organism: Taxus wallichiana var. yunnanensis; assembly: GCA_018340775.1. NCBI lineage: Eukaryota > Viridiplantae > Streptophyta > Pinopsida > Cupressales > Taxaceae > Taxus > Taxus wallichiana. Next base: position 170,301,739 of record CM031236.1, read on the forward strand.
TAAAACCCTAATTCTCTATTGCTTTTTCTATTCTCTTGGGTTGTCTTCTATTATTATAAAACTAGGTATGATTTATCATGTTATAGATGCATTACACATAATTATAATTAAATGTGGTTATTTTAGTGTATTATTAGGGAATACCTACTTTCTAAATCTATAAGGTAGCATGTGCCATCAATTATTCGCTTTATAGATTTAGAAGATCTATGGATTTTGAGAGCACACAAATATTCTTATTAAATTAGATCACAAAATTTATCATAAGTACAAAAAAAATTCTACAATTCAAATAAAATGTTAAAATGTAGAAAAAAATATGATTCTAGTATATTAGTTCTCTTGAATTTCAGAATTTGTTTCTCTTTATTATTTGAATCTACACCATATTTTGTATTTATAAAAACTATCTTATAAAATACATCATACTAAATACCACTCTAAAATGTATTTTTAACAATTACTTACACTTTCTAATTATTTCTAAATTTATGCAATATTCCAAATATAATTAATTGTAATTTATTTTTAATGTAAAACCACTTTCCAACATGCTCTCTTTCCATTTATGGAATACACGTTTGGATAAACACCACATGTAGAACATGCTCTATTTCCATATATTTACCTTTAGGTGGGAATGACCGTTTACTTTAAGACGAGCTTGTATATTTATTACTTAATTCCATGTACACTTTGTGTCACTTTTGATTATTATTTAAAAAAAATGTACACTTTACGTTACTTTTAAAATGCGTGTGCACTTTATGTTACTTGCATTTTAATATTGTGGGGAATATCAAAATTATTACGACTCTCTATAGATCTAAACGGGAATCAAAGCTTTGTCAAACTTTAACAAAGTGGAAGGGGGAGAGTGGAATCGAACGTCCTTGCATAATACACTTTTGTTTTTAGTGGAGTGGGTTGTAATATTTATGATTTTATGCCCTCCTTGTCATTATTTTAAGCTAAATTGGATTGGCTCCTTCGCAGGAAGACCATAATCATTTTGAGTGGTTGTTCTCTCTCGTTCAAACTTCTTTATATCTTTCACTTGATTGTTTGCAAAAGAATATTAATATGAAATGAAGTGCACACCAATCAAAGTATCTTCATTTTAAAATAAGAATTAACACATTAGGCTTGTGGGGTCGGTTTTAGAATCGAATTAAAAGTTGGGGTGTCCTAGGCGATACTTGGATTGGACGTCCTTTTCACAATTTCAGCTTAAGAATCTTTTCTCGTTAAATAGGTAAATAAAAGTTTCTTACATAATCATATTTTGAAATTTGCATCGGTGGTCATAATAAATCACAAATTTAGAGAAACTGTTAAAAAAAAAAAAGAATAAAAATATCCTATAGAATTATCAAAGAAAGAACGAATTATAAGAGGTGCCCAAAAAACAACAAATACATTTTTTTAATACAAGGCTCTTTACAGTGTCCGAATTACTAATATAAAATGGGTAATGGGACACAAACCTAAATAGAGCACCGTTATTTAGAAAACAATAAAAATACTTATGTAGTTTTCATGGTTTTGCAAAGAGTGGTATTTGGACTAGGTCTATGAACAAATTAAATGCTTCATTTCTTCAATTATACTCATCTCTACTCACTAGAGTGACATTATTACAAATAAATATACCTTTACCTAAAAAATTACAAACCTACATATCTAGAGCTAGAGAATGAGTAACAATATCAACAAAATCACATGAGCTCAAAAATATGTCTTCTATTGTTTTTTCTTGAAAAATATCATATTATATTTTTATGTGTAATATACATGCAATTTATGTAACTACATAATAATATTAGTAAATGGGTCAATTAATATTGAATCTTCGCTTAAATTATTTAATGTTAAGTTCTAAAATATTGGCGCCATGCACTCGCTTATGTTGCAGAAAGGGCTTAATCCTCGCCTTGGTTTGCTTACATGACTTCACTATTGTTTTAGGTGATATAAGTTGTAGGATCAAATCCCATAACTTACGTGTAATATGTGTTGAGGGTTTAATGTATAATGATAATACTACTATGATAATAATATGTATATATATAGTTAATAATTTGTAATTGATAAATGTTTTGAACCTACATGGGCTCGACAAAACTAACCCAATTTAATAATTCAACTACACTTCATTAATTTTAAGCTGAAAATTCTAGTTAATAAAAATGTTGATAAAATCAAATTTACTAAATAAATAACTTTAAAAAATCTAATATATTATCAAACTTTATAATAAAATTTTGAACTTAAATGAGGTTGAACACAACTAATCCATTTTATCAACTCATTGGCTTTCAAAGTTAAAATTCTAATTAATATAAATATTGATGAAATCAAATTTATTAAATAAATAAATTTAAAATGTAAATAGAATACCAAACTTTATGATCATAAAATATTATAAAAATATAATTTAATTAACTAATAAATAATAATGTAATAATTAATTGAGAAGATGAAACCTATAATAACTAACTTATAAAACCTATTATAACTAACTTATAACAGGTTAAAGTAGGTAAAAGAGAGACATCACCTTTTAAGCAAACCGTTGCATGTATGAAATTGATGTTACATATTGAAAATTGTGTAATAAATCAATAATGTTATTAATAAATGTCAATTCTTATTTTAATAAATGTGTGTCTTTTAATACATAATTAATTTATAATATTATAAAATTTATAAAAATTTGTAATTATTGTAATATTAATAAATTTAATTAATGTATTGCTAACATTTATTCAATAAACAAATATAAATAAATAAAATTAATATTATTGTAGTGTATAATTATTTTATTTATATAGATATGTTGAGAATAATATTCTTTAGTTTAAAACGTATAAGAATATTTTAATGTTTTAGAATCTCAAATTTTATAATTTCTGAATTAATATGTCTTTTCAAATATTTTTTCATTACTAAGAACCAAGAAATTATATGAATATTATTTTATCCTTGAGGATTTATTGGTATAACATCAAATATTAAAATCTAGTATAGCTAAAGTTTGATTTACATTTAACAATTTTTCTTATAAGTATTGTACATTTATAACAACAATAACCAAAATGGTTATGCTTTTTCAACAACTTCACAACTAGCCAAAAATCCATCCAGAACACAATTAATCTAAATAATAATATCCAACCAATATAATAAAAATATAAAAATATAGGTAAATCAAAACTAATCTACATCCAAAGAATTAAGAAATTACTAAAGGTAATTTCCCAACATTCCCCCTTAATTCTACATGGTCTCAAGTGAACATGAGAGAAATTCTCGAAATGATTCAAATATATCCTGTGGCAAGTTAAATTGTGGAGACATTTGCACATTGTTGTTCTATTCGGATATGTTGGAGCTAGATGTTATGTAGTTGAACATGTTCATGAGTGAAGTCCTCTATTGTTAGATTAATATGATGACATTCCAGTTGCAACTCTAAAAGTATTCCTTTCTCCAAAAAAGATAACACTATAGCTCTTATTGAGCACATTTAGAATGTTACTAATATTTATTGAGTATACCAAGTGACACAAGATAACGTAGCAGGTTATTAGCTACCTATTTTAAGGGGAAATATATGAAGTGGTAAAGGGGATTAAAAATAAATTCCATTACCTTTTGTGATGAATTGGGGGAAGCTCTCTACAACTATTTTGAAGACAAATGTCATTTACCCTTGGTAGAGCAGATGACAACAATAAGCGGGGAACCTATTGATCCAAAGTTTGATTTCAATATCATATTTCAAAGGACTTGTGATAGAATCCCATAAGTAGTATGAAATACACCTCAATATGTATTCCTTTATTATCTAAGGGATTTAAATAATGACATTTTAGTGATAATCCAGTCCATGGGGGTAAAACTTTACATGATGCTTATGAAATTGATATTAGAGCTTAAAATAGTATTATTCAAGTTTAGAAACTTTCCCTCAACCTTCAAAGTGCATATTTCCGAGCTAGGGACACTCACGCCTTATCAAAATCCCAAGTTAGCTCCTATTCCACCCCCATGAAGTCAAATTTAAAGTCAAGCATCCACCTCTGCAAGTTCCTAAAATAAATTATTAGAGGTTATGAAATAGTAAAAAACTTTGGAAATGAGTTGGTATCCTTGAAGAGGAAACAAGCTAAAACTTTCGACCTTACCACCCTATAATAACCCAACAAACATCCTTACCCATTGAAAAAACCTACATTCCTAGTTGCTTCTCGTCATCAAATTACCCTTGCAAATTCATTTCAGTCCTATAACCCAAACACAACTAGTTCATCTAAGGATTTGGTTCCATCCGTAAAAACTTTGTCCAATATGATCAATGGTATTTCTCTTGCAACCTTCCTAATAACCAAACATCTTGTCCCAATGGTATCCAAGAATTAGCATTATAAAATGATTCCTTCCCACAAGATATACCCGTGGAATGAATTACACTACAAGAAGTTATTCAATAAATACCTATAAGGAATAATTCACTTGTAAATTAGCAAATGGAAGAATTTTGTAGAATCATTCAGCTACATGAGGGTAATAAATAACCTTCATCAAGTGTGGCCACAAACACCATGGCAAAAAGAAGACAAATAGATACAATTGTCTCACCCTTTATTCCTCAAAACCCACATCCTAAATCAAGAAATCCATGGACTTTGATGGATTTCAAGATTCAACAAGTGAACAACAAAATGTATCAAACTCACATGACATGGAAAGTATGTGAGAAAATTAAAATCAGGCAACATTGAAAATCTGAGTTGAGAGGAATTTACGCCATCCAAGGTAAATGTGCCGATTAAACAAGTAGGGAAAGGAAATAATCTCATGGTTAATCCTTTCCACAACTGGAGTAAATCAGAAGACCAATATAAACATCTCAATGTGGTAATCCTTGGCCATTCCTAGATAGTTATATCTTATCCAAGCCACCATGATATATCATCCAATGTCATGTGTGAAGTACGTATCGAAATAGAGAATTTTTCCTCACTAGTGCACTTCAATAGAAGGATGTTTAATTAGGTAAGATCATAAAAATTACACTCTTCTATGTATCTCTCATCTTATCAAATCATTTTTTGTACAATTACTTGATATATTCTAGTGTTAGTACCTCAGTGATTCCAAAAAGATTGAAGATATCTTAGGAATTGAGAACAATCAACCTTCTAAGGGTGGTTTACAACTTGTTGGATCAACATTGTAAGTTTTAGGCATAGTTAATGATCTAAAATTAACATTTCATGTTTACCCAAGGCTATTAATTACATAGGATAATTTTGTAATTGAATTGCCACCATTATTCACCCTTTGCCTCTAAAGAAATTTCATAAACAAGGTGGGCGATACCCATCCACCAATTGGCCTCCTATTCTACTTAGAATGAGGTATGGGAAGAGATTTACAGCTAAATATAATCCCATTTCATTTTTTCAAGTGGAAATTCATGACCCTATTATTGTTAATGTGAATTTTTTTGATTCAAGGAGAAACCAATAGTGATCTTAAAACCACAAAATCAGTGCACTCACATGTTGTAATTCATTATCTAATGTTATATGAATGGGCTAAGGAGAACTCTGAAGTTTACCCTTATGAAATAGTTTTGGAGACTCTTCATGGCACCTACATCATCCATGAAGAAAATATCACCATCTCCATGTCATGTAAGAAGAAGACAATGACGCTTATGTTTTATGGAAAATGTATTTTGACATTTTTAAAAGTAGGAATGAATCTCGAGCATGTGTAGTCCTTATCTCCCAATGGAAAAAAACTCTTTTTCACTCATAGGCTTCAATTTTCATGCTCAAACCATCATTACATACTCACTACCATTCACGTATCCATCCTAAGTTTTCACGAAGTAAGATACTAGTGAGAATACCAAGGGACATTACTCCCACACATCTTATATTCGTAAGTTTCCTTAGTTAGATAAAGTAACTAAGTATTTCTTAACGACTCTTTTTCTTGTAAGTATTGTTTTGAAATAATAATAGGTTTACATTAGAGTTCATAGTAACTAATTGAGTTACTATTTATTATTAGTACATATTTTCATATTTTCATATATTCAACAACATTGAAATTTTCGTTAGGTGTGGTTTTACTATCCATTCTCCTATACAATGTTATTTCACTAGATTTACTTGTTATGAATAGTATTTAATACCATTAAGTATACATCATATTTATATTTTTCATTTTATATCCTTACCATTTATATGTATTTATTAAGTATGCTTTAATCATTATAACTGAATTAATGAAATCAACAATCAACACATAAGTTAAGAATAATCAACTTAGTTATAAATCAGTTGTCTAAGTAAAGTATAAACATTTTCATCTCAACAATAAGATAAGTCAAAAACATATTTCATTCAAGGATAAACCTTAATCTTCTTTAATAATGATTTACACCAATAAGCAAGAATAATACATTGGGCCATAATGCCCTTTATAACATGTGATGATAATTCAATTGCATTATCAATTGATTAGAATAATCATATTTGGATTTTAATCAAAAGAAAATTAAGACATAATCCTATCACAAATCAAATCCAAACCGTCACTTTAAGTATGTTTACCTTTCCTACAAATTTTTAGGAGAGAGATGGATATGGGTCAATTCATATAAGCTAGCATGAGTCTTCACACTCTTATTTTATGTTGTGAGTATAACGAAGTAATCGAATAAGAAATCTGGTTAGTATTATTTCTAATCAGTAATTTGTCATCATAAACTCCCTATTTTAAATTAAGAAATTTATCTCAATAACAAGTAATAAATGTTCATTAATACTATATGCAACAAGCACATTAAAATGATATATTTTTAACAATAATGGAATATATATGGCATCGACAATCATAATTTACAAATGTAATAAATGTTAGTGCAGAATCATAGCACCCCTAAATGTCTGCAACTAGATGGGTTGAGACTCTCAGTGTGATTGCATAACATGGAGCATCTCTCAAAGTGTGGGACCTTGCGAGTTGAGAGAGCTCTCCAGATTAAGGCTAGTTCCTATTCCTCTATTCAGGTGCACATAAATAAATTATAGAGGATCTATTCTAAAACCTACTCTATCTTACCAAGGAGATAGGGTTGAGAAGATACAAGAAATAAACCTAAGCTAACGAGGTGATGCACCAAAGGAATGTTAGACACTCATTTTACAATTTAACACAGACCACAAAAATGTAATACAAACACCATGCACAGTAACCAAACTATAATGAGAGATCGAAATGCAAAAATGAAACACATGAGAGGGCTGAGAATCATCCACAGACATATATTATTGCTCCAAAATTGATAAATAACATTATAGTGGCCAAGAGGCAAAACTTAGCATTACAACTTGAATGGGGAATATAGAACTCCACGAACTTGTTTGTAGACCAGAGGAGAAGGGAGGGTGAAAAAAAAATGTCCAACCCTTTTCAATGAGCCCAACTCCTTTTATAGATTTTGCATAGAGACAAGAAGGAGAGAAGTGGGAAAACTAATTTAAAGCTCAGTTACTGGCCATCAATGCCCCTACAAATCTACCCACAATCTGTCTAGTCTGTCACTCTATGTCTACTTGGCATATCAAAGAAAGAAGAATAGACAATCAAATCCAATTTGATCTGGTTGTTGGAGAAATCGGATCATGTATTAATTACATGAAGACATTTTCCCATTTTTTACCCACCCAACCTCACCAACATTGAATTTTCATGTTTTCATGGTGTAGACAAGGTCGAGACCTTTCCAATGGTGCCAAATTTGTTGAGTTTTGGGCATTGGGTCAAAAGATATGTCCATTTCAATGTTTTGAGTTGGGTCCATACAAAAATTGTGAAAACCAATTAGCAGAACGGGTCCATGGGCCTGAAACTCACTTTGTGCCTTTTGGCACCAAAATATGAAAATGCAAAAATTCCTTGCAGCCCCGCAATTCATTTTTGGCAAAATATCATCTTTGAGCCCACTGGCCCCCATTTTCCATTTGGGTGAAAATTCTCTCCCAGGTCTACCATCCCGCATGCAATTGAGGCTTGACATGTGGCTCCTTGGGCATCAGCAGAGGTGTGGCTCATTTTTCACTTTACGCCTTCTTGGGGAAAAAATTTCAAACTACCTCCAACGACCCGCCGACCCGCTTTGACTTTTCAACATGGCCATGTGCCCCTTTGCAGGCCTTAGGCATTTTTATTCATTTGACTTTAAGATCCTCTGAGGGCTTTCGGTCTGAAATTCACTTTGTTCCCTATTTCCAAAAAGCACAAAAGTTCCAAAACTCCCCATGACCCGTCGGCCCGAAATTCATGTGTGAAAAAATCATCTTCCAGCCCACTAGCCCACAATTTCCATCTCCGGGTAAAAGTATCTCCTAGGTCCGTCGGCCCGTAACTTGCAAAACATGAAGAGTTAGAAGGAATTATTTATACTTTTGGAAAGGGGAAGAAATTTCCCGCCTAATGTAGATGGTTTTAGGAAACCTTAAGTGCTTATAATATTTGAAAAATTGGAATGAAGCACTAAAAGAGGAAAAATGGTTATAGTTAACCGAAATAACAATTTGGTGACTCAAAGGGACATTTTCCTGCTATATTAAGAGATCATCTCGCCTTTTGAAACATCCATTGGGCATGGAGTCATAATTGATAGCTTGATCTGATATGAACTTTGGAAATCCAATCCTTGAGCTGCTTGGACATTGTTAGAACAAGAGGTGACACTGAATCTTTTGGAAATGGGCCCTTCAAGACTTGATTTTAGTTGCTCTGCATTTTTTCTATTTTAAAATTAGCAACTATTGTGGCGACCATGGGTCTCCCTGATGCAAATGTTGAAGGTCCTGTGCATTCACCTAGAGGCACATCGAATTGTATAATGACGCAAACCTGGAGCAACAAAAACTTGTGCCACAACACTTAGGGAAATAAAACCTACACTACAACAAAACAATGTGCATACGCACTTTAGGAAATTAAAACCTAGGCTAATATTTTACAAGGGCAAGGAATTTTTCCTTTTAGTAGCAGTGTTTGAGGTAGATCCCATTGACTAGGATCTGCAATTCTTCACCATCCAACTTAGCTAGTCGGAAGGCATTGCTACTTGTACATCTTGTGACCATGTAGGGGCCACTCCAAATGGCATCAAATTTGGAATTCTTTCCTGGTTTTTACCGATCTGCATCCCACTTCAGAACTAAGTCCCCTTCTTGAAAGGTCCTTGTTCTTGCTTTCTTATCAAAGGTCTAATTGATCAATGCTTGATTCTTCTCCATGATTTGCATTACATGCTCTCTTGCCTCTCCTACTTCTATAAACTTTACATACCTGATTGCCATAGGTTCAAACTCGTTCGAGTTCTAACTACTTCATGACCTCTAAATTAGGAAACTCCAATGATATGGGCAATACTACCTCTTTTGAACCATATATGAGCTTGTATGGGGATCTGCATGTGGAAGTTTTGGATGTGATTCTATTACCCCATAGAGCTGATTTGATATTTGTATGCCAAAATATCTGATTTTCATCAATATTCCTTCTTCCGATAATCCTTAAGCGAGGTTCTTATTTTTGAACTTTGTTTGGCCATTACATTAAGGGTAATAATTTGATGAAGTGCTTTGAGGTACACACCATTCTTGACGGCCTAGTCGGTGATCCTTGTGCCAAGGAATTCCAATGTATTATTTGATATAATAGTGGCGGGGACTCCAAACATGGTGGCTATTCCTTCATAGAAATTGAAGATGTTGGATTCATTTGCTTCTTTTAGTGCCACCGCTTACCACTTGGTGAAATAGTCTCATACAAAAGCATCCACTTATGGCCTTGGCTTGAATTTGGGTTAATCATCCCAATGAAATCTAGTCCCTACTGCATGAATGGTTGATCCACTAAAATGGGACGAAGGGGAAGGTCTGTTAGCTTCTTCTTTCCTATGAAGAATGCACACTTTTTACACTTCTTGACCCATGAGTAGCAGTTCCTAAACACTGTAGGCCAATAATAACTAGCTTTCATGATCTTGAGATCTGTTACTCAAGGGGCAAAGTGACCTCCCACTTCTCCATCATGGAACTCATGCAACACTCTCTCAATTTTACATGTGTCAACGCACCTCAATCGAACACTATTGATATCCTTTTTAAACAAAACACCACCAACAAGCACATATGGAATGGTTTGTAGTTTGAAGTATCTTCTCTTTAATTTGTTCCTTTTTGGAGGTAATGCACCAAGGCTTGAGTCCAACATATAGTAGGTGCATCATTAGCTAGTTCTCTTAATCATTCTATAGAAATAGAATATCCTCTTTTCCACCCGCTAACTCAACCTGTTTCTTGGAGGCAAGTTGTTCACACAAAACATTTCCTCAAACCAGTTTTGTTACTTTGATCTAGATGTCATATTCCATTACCCAAGTGATCCAACCTACTCTCTTCTCATTTAAGTCCTTGTTCAGAAGAAAATCCTTGACACCAAAATGGGACACTAGCAGTTGAATCTTATTGTTTGAGACCAAGTGTCTAAACTTCTTCAAGCTCCTAATAACAATATGGACATGTTTTTCAATGAAAGAGTATTTTACCTCGTAGTCGTCCAAGATTTGACTAAAGAAAGCTATTAGTTTTTCTGAACCTTCCTCGTTGGACTGGACCAAGATGGCTAAGATGGTGTTTGACCCTCCAAAATCATATAACATAAAGTCTTTTGAGAAGTCTTGGGTTAATAAGAGTTGGAGCTTGTGATATTGCGATCTTGATGGCCTCAAAAATCTATTTGCCTTCTACTTTCCATTTAAATGCAAGACTCTTATTTATCATCATTGTTAAAGGATTCATAAGAGTGGAAAAGTCAGGTACAAACCTGCGAACAAATTTTATCCTCCCCAAGAAGATTTGGAGATATTTTTTATGTTGTGACAATGGAAGTGTCCGGATGGCTTCCACCATTATAGGATCAATTGTCAACCCTTCTCTCGAGACAATGTGGCCAAATAATTACCCCTCATGAACCAGAACACACACTTATTTGGGTTTAGTGATACTCTGAACCTTATACACCTCTGAAACACCTTCCTGAGGTGGAAGAGATGGTCTACAACATTATTTGAGAAGACGGTGATATCATCTAGATACACCAGGACAATATTATTGATTAGTCCTTTGAATGCCATGCCCATAACTCACCGAAATATTTCTCCGGTATTTGATATTTCAAATGGCATCTTCTTATAAGCATATGTGCCCCATTTGGCGGTGAAGGTTGTCTTGAACTAATCTTCCTCTTTCACCATTATCTGGTTATAGCCTGAGTATCCATCTAGCAATGAAAATCTTTCGATCTAGCTACACCCTACAAGATTTATTCCATTGATGGAAGTGGATAGTGATTTTTGAGTGATGCTCCGTTTAGATCACGCAAGTCTACACACAACATAATTTCCCCACTTTTTTTCCTCACATGAACCAAGTTTGCAACCCAACTTGAATGCTTGATAGGGAAGATGATGTTGGCTTCAATTAGATTGTTCAATTATTTTCTCATGATAGGCTCCATGTGACGATTTATTGGCATTTTCTTATGTCGAAAGTCTTAGATTCTGATCTAGCTCGATAGTGTGTTGTGCAAACTTTGGGTTGAAACCTCTTCAATATTTTTAAGTCTAGGGAAATACCTCTAGGAATTCTTGACAAAGTTTATTAAACTCATATTTTTCTTGTTGAGTTCTTACCTTGCCAATCTGCAACATTTTTCCTTCTATGAAAATGGACTCTAAATCTTCACCTTTTACCTGAATATTCACCTTCTCCTTTCAGAATTGGTCATTTGGGTTGAAGATTGATTCCAAAGTGACAAGACCATTTGGTATTTTTTTGGTCCTTAGTTGCACTACTTGATCACCAGACTACTACTCCAACCCGTCTTGGTTCCTGGAGGAGAAATCAGATTCTTCTTGTAGAAAGTTGATAATTTTTTTATCATTTTCAAAAACTTTCCAGCTTGTGTTGTTATCTAGGACAGCTGGCCTCACAACCAACTTGATATGGGGCTGGGATTTATCACTCTTGATACTCTCTAAAATGTCAAAGGTTGCCCCAATTGCTGCCAGTCTATCTGTTGCTTCATTCTTCTTCCTTGGGATGGAATTGATGTTGAATGCTTCAAAATCCTCGATGAGGTCCCATACCCAATTCTTGTAGCTCTGTAGGAAGTCATTCTTGGAAGAATTTTGTCTTTGGACTTGATTTGCAACTAGCTCACTGATCACAAAACACTTGCAAGTTTCTTATACCTCTTTTCCTTGCCCAATGCAGTCCATGGACCAAAGCCTCATACTCTGTTGTATTGTTTGAACAAGCAAATTGGAAATGGAAAGCTGAGTAGTATTTCATACCTTGAGGTGAAACAAGCATAGCCCCTCCTCCAAATCCTTGTCCACTCCTTGAGCCATCAAAGAACAATTTCCATACTTCATTATCATCTTTGTGTTCTAGCTTAATGATGTCAGAAAGAGGGTGTTTCTCCTCATGCAAATAGTATAATCCTATCTCAAATTCCTCCATCTCCTTATAAGGGTCAAAAGCATGCCTCTTGTTCACCCACTCATCAAGATTCAAGTCTGGAATACAACCAACCTTGGTATCTTCTTCACAAGTGCTTGGGAGGTCCTCCTAATCAAAGGCTGAATAATTGGCATTGATTGGGTTGGGTACATAAGACTCAATATGGTAATATGAAATGGGCTCAAATCTAATTGTGGCCTTATCTCTGTACCTTGTTCTAAAGAGCATGTGTGACCAATCAGTAGATAGATAGCCCCCAATCTTAGCAGTGAAGTCTCTTGACAAAAACAATGCAAAATGTGGTGGAAAGTCTATGACTGATACGTTTTGCAACATAGTCACATTAGGGCAGGCATGTAGTGTGAGGCTCAAATCTTTGATGACTCCAACAATTGTCATTGTTGTCCCATCTAATTACACTACCCCTTGAGATGATTTCGTATTGAAGACCTAGCTAATCGGCTATTTGCTTTGGCATTACAGAGCTACTTGCTCCCAAATCAATCATGCAATTATGTACCAATTTGTCCCCAATGATCAATGAAACATAGAACGAAGGGGGATTTAGATTCTTACCTTGTTTTCCTCCATGATTTCCCCCGTCTAAGTTGCATTGGTAAACACTTTCTCTTGCTGGTTAGGGGGTTGATTTGAGCTTGACCAATTGGCCATAGAAGTCTACAACAGATCTCTCTATCCTGAAATAGCCAATGAATCCCACATAGAAATATTCAATTTTTTCTTCTTCATTTGTTGAATGATGTTAAATGAGTTATCCTTTTGCTACCCCTTTCATGGTACATTTTTCTCTTGCACATGGGTCATTACAACTGGTGCCTGAGTAGGTTTGGAAGGTGGCTTGGAATGACTCTACATATTTGGAGTTACATTCTAAGTTCAAATACCTTGTGAAGTAGTGGATGGTTGAGGATTACTTGATTTTGGTGATTGTCCCTCTCCAATATTCATTTTCTTGGACCATGTATTAGACTCTACACTTTGAGAAGGTGTTTGATTCATCCCACAGAAGTCTTGACACCCAATTGACAACAATAGTATCACTTAAAGATGCTTCTTGTTGAACTCCTTTCTGCTAATTTTCTTCTTGGCTGGACTCTTGTGACACACCAATGATCTGTACCATCAAGGCCTGGTTTAGTGCACCATTAAAACACATTGATTGGTTATGTGGATTATTACATGGGAAACACCAATCATATTCTTGGGCCATGTTGTTTTGTGCTGGAACCAAGGCCCTTGATGTTGAAGTTATGTTTGGATCATATGACCGGAAAGGCCTAGTAGTTTTAGGTTGTCCTTGGTTTTGGTTCTGTTGTATAGGCTGAGTTGGTGGCCTATTTTGTTGATATGGGGGTCTAGTATAATATTGAGCTTGAGGTTGATATGGCCTAGAACACTGAGCTTATTGCCTCTTGATAGTTACTAACTCATTCCCTAGGTTTTGTATCTATTTCATAACTTCTTGAAGCTCTTTTGAGGTGCTAGAGAATGAGGTAGAGCCTTCAGTTGAACTTTGATTCCTAGAAGTACGTTTAGGATCTAATGTGGGTATCTAGCTAGTGTTTGAGGCTGATAGTTCTTGGTATAGAGGCATGTGTGGCCTAGGAACAAGTTTTCTAGACTGAATTAAACAATTTTCAGATCTTATGGAAATGTCATAGGCTACATGTAAGGTGGTTCCTCCCATTGATTGAACCATTAAAGCAATATAAGAATTTAGAGCTCTAAGAAAGTATAAGAAAGAACCTTCATTTGTGGGCCTTATAGCCAATGGAATCCTATCCCATGTCCTTTGAAATATGAGGTTGAAATCTTTCAACTACTTGTTAGGGGCCCTCTTTATTTTTTAAGATGCTCTAACAAGGATAGATTATCTCCCTTTTCTCCAAATTGATTATGAAGAGCTTTGCACAAATGGTCCTGAACCATTGTTAAGATTTACCCTTGAGTGAAGAGGCAAGTAACTTGACTACAATGTCCATCTCAGTGATCTCATGAATTGCAAAAACATTTCCAATGTCTTGAATGTGGTCACTAGGAGAAGTTTGGTTCTCTCCAATGAAATATGGGATGCTCTTTAGTGTTGTAACTGGGACTGGATTTTTTGCATTAAGGGTGAGTGGGTTGCTGCCAGTGAAATTGACATAAGGATTTGGCTATGCCATCTTGATTGGCCTGAGAACCCTTGTTGATTGAATGAATGGCCTACTAGGAGGAGGTGTTGACAAGGTTCTATTTGGTGGAGATGGAGATGTCTCGGGATCTTCTCCCTCTTCCCGTTCGTATGGAGAAAACTTTAGATAGAAAAATAGTCCCTCCTCTCTAGTTTTTGACCTTGTTTGTATTCTTCTCATGAACTTGACAAGATTTTATTATTGAAACCAGTAGATTCTAATTCTTTTGGAGTTTCCAGATGTGTAATTTTAAATATTCTTAAAAGCTAAAATTACAGCAAGTGCACATCAATCTTACTACAATAAATATGGAGACTTCTTTATCCCACCGAGTGTGCCAAAACTGTTAGTGTAGAATCACAACACCCCTAAATGTCTACAACCAGATGGGTTGAGACTCTTAGTGTGATTTCACAACATGGAGCATCTCTCAAAGTGTGGGACCTTGCGAGTTGAGAGAGCTCTCCAAATTAAGGTTGGTTCCTATTCCTCCGTGCTGTACACACAAAAAAAATTGCAAAGGATCTATTCTAAAACCAACTCTATCTTACCAAGGATATAGGGTTGACAAGATACAAAAATAAACCTAAGCTAACAAGGTGATGCACCAAAGGAATGTTAGACACTCGTTTTATAATTTAACATAGACCACATAAATGCAATACAAACACCATGCACAGGTAACCAAACTATAATGAGAGATCAAGAAGGCAACAATGAAACACATGAGAGGGTCGAGAATCATCCACAGACATATATTATTGCTCCAAAGTTGATACAGTACATTATAGTGGCCAAGAGGCAAAACTTAGCATTACAACTTGAATGGGGAAGTTAGGACTCCATGAACTTGTCTCAAGATCGAGGAGAAGGGAGTGCAAAACAAAAATGTCCAACCCTTTTCAATGAGCCCAGCTCCTTCTTTTATAGATGTTGCACAAAGAGAAGAAGGAGAGAGGTGGGAAAACTAATTTGAATCTCGGCTAATGGCCATCAATTCCCTTGTAAATCCACCCACAATTTGTCGATTCTTCCGCTTCCGTGTCACCGGCATATCAAAGAAAGGATAATGGCGCATCAAATCCAATTTGATCTAGATTGTTGGAGAAATTGGATCACGTATTAATTACACAAAGAAATTTTCCCATTTTTCACCCACCCAACCTCACTAACATTAAATTTTTAGGTTTTCATACTGTAGACAAGGTCGAGATCTTTCCAATGGTGCCAAATTTGTTGAGTTTCAGGAATTGGGTCGAACGATATGTCCATTTGAATGTTTTGAGTTGGGTCCATACAAAAATCACAAAACCAATTTGCAGAATGGGTCCGCGGGCCCGAAACTCACTTTGTGCCTTTTGGCACCAAAATACAAAAATGCAAAAATTACCCTACATCCCCGCAATTCACTTTTGGAAAAAATCATCTTTAGGCTCGTCGTCCTACATGTTCCATTTGGGACAAAAGTCTCTCCAAGGCCCACCGGCTGCATGCACCGAGGCTTGACACGTGGATCCTTGGGCATTAGCAGAGGTGTGGCTCATTTTTTCACTTTACACCTTTTTGGGGCAAAATGTTCAAACTTCCTACGACGATTGGCTAACCCACTTTGACTTTTCAACATGGTCACATGCCCCTTTGCAGGTCTTAGAAATTTTTCTTCATTTGGCTTTAAGATCCACCGTGGACTTGTGGGCTCGAAATTCACTTTGCGCCCTATTTTCTAAAAGCAAAAAAGTTCCAAAACTCCCTACAGACCCATCGACCTGAAATTCATTTGGGCAAAAAACCATCTTCGGGCCTGCTGCCTCACATTTTCCATTTGGAGGAAAAGTCTCTCTGAGGTTCGTCATCCCGTAACTTACAAAATATGAGTTATAAGGACTTTTTATATAATTGGAAAAGGGAAGAAATTTCCCACCTAATGAAGATGCTTTTAGGGAAACCTTAAGTGCTTAGAATATCTAAAAATTGATCAAGCACTAAAAGAGGGAAAATGGGTGCAATTAACTAGAAATAAGCATGAGCTTATTTTGGATAACAATAACTTCACAGATTTTTGACTTTCCTTCCAATTAATAACTAGAATTTCATAATGCGGGATGTCCATAATGACCGAACAACACACATTAAACAATGTTAAACTTTATCATCTCGATATAGCTTTTGATGTTATGTTTTTCATCCGACATTTCTTTTGATGTTATTTTTCCATCTTAACTAGTTTATGAAAGTGAAATTGGAATACTTGAGCCAATGAATAGGCTCATTAGGTAAGAATTTGATGAATAAATATAAAATGAAGTGTCGATTTTTCCACCTAGTGAAGAAAATCAAGAAGATGAATCTCATCATAGAGCTTGTGATGTGGGAGCATAACTTGTGGAGACCATAACTTTTGATCTTCCCATTGGATCATCTTGAAAGTTTATAGGGCGGTAAATATCCATTAGTAATACAACGTTGTAAAATTATCTTGCAATTTTTTGGCCATTTTGACATATTTTTGGGCCCATATTCCTTCATCTAAAGTGGCCTAAAATTGCCTTTGAATGTTTCTTTTTCTTTTGACTAGGTCTTAAAACATTAATAACTTTTGTTCTCGCTTGTTATAATAAGTCAAAATTTCACGTGACATGTAATTTATGAAGGTATATTTGGAAAGAAAATTTTGGGGCCCATTCTAGTTGTGTTTCTAGTAGGTTAATTTTGGCATTTTAGGGTTTTTAGAGTAGATGTGAAATAAAAGGATGATTGTAATGATGTAAAATATTAGTGTGGATTCCAGAATGGGAAGAAATATATTTTGAAACTCCTAGTTTTTATTTGTAAATTTTTTTATGTGTTTTGTGAAGGTGTTTCAACCTCTTACGGTGGATTCACATCATTCGGTATCAGCTAGAATAGCCCCTAAAGGCAATATACATGTTACGATGTGGTGAAAATGGTCACAGAGCCTTTGATTTTCTAAACTATCCTACATAAGATAGATGGAAAGGAGAACAACCATGAGTAAATATGGTTAAAGCTAAAGAGGAAGAAGAAATGGAGGTTATTGTAGACTTGGGTGAAACCCTCATGATAAGGAGGACGATGATTATTCCAAAGAAGGAGAAAGAACAAGATGTTTTGTGTTGATTCGTGGTTATAAACAAATATATTTCAAACAAGATGCACATCTGGAGGAAAGGTATGTAAAATTATTATTGATGGTGGTAGTTGTGAAAATATGGTTTCAAGTGTGATGGTTGATAAACTCAATCTGAAATGTGAGAAGCACCCATATCCCTATCGTATATCATGGTTCAAGAAAGGGAATGAGGTAACCATAGATAAAATATGCCTTATAATTTTTTGATTAGGAATACCTACAAGGATGAGGTGTGGTGTGATGTTATCCCAATGGATGCATGCCATATATTACTAGGGAGGCCTTGGCAATATGATATAAAGGTTACACATGATGGAGGAAAACATACATATACCTTTTGTAAGGATGTGTAAATGTTGTCTTATTACCATTCAAGGAAGAAGAGAAGAGTGAGGGATTATTCGCTACAAAAGAGTTTGTCATGGAAATGAAAAAATTTGGCTGGTGTTATGCAATCGATGTCAAAGAAGGTGGAAATAGAGGACTTTAAAATACTTGTTTTTGCACAAAAAGGTACTAAAAGAATACAAATATGTCATACCAAATGATCTACCAGATGGGTTACCTCCAAAGCAATGTATTCAACACCATAATGATTTGATCCTAGGATCACCCCTTCCAAATGAGGAATCCTATCAAATTAGTCAACATAGAGTGAAGAGTTGAAAAGACAAGTGAAAGATCTAATACAAAAAGGGTTAATGAGATAAATCTTGAATCCATGTGCAACCCCAAGACTATTGAATCTAAAAAATATAGAGACTAGATAATTTGTTTAGACACTAGGGCCATAAATAAGATCACAATTAAGTATCGGTTCCTAATTCCAACATTAGATGATATGATGGATGTGCTAGTGAGAGCCTGATATTTTAGCAAGATTGAACTTTGGCATAGGTACTACCAAATCCGGATCTGTGAAGGGGATGAATGGAAAACAACATTCAAAACAAAAATAGGATTATATGAGAGGATGGTGATTCCATTTGGGCTATCTAATGCACCGAGTAAATTCATGAGGTTGATGAACAAAGTAATTCAAGAGTAAAATTGTAAGTTTGTTGTTGTCTATTTTGATGATATTTTTATATTCAGTAAGAGAGTGGAAGAAAACTTGTTACATATGAAATTGGTCTTATGCTTGTTACATAAAGAGAATCTATATGAAAACTTAAGAAGTTTAGATTTCTTGAAAAGAGACTTATTTTTGGGTTTTTCATATTAGAGGATGGAGTGAGGAAAACGTGAAGGAAATTTTGGAATGGCCTATTCCAAGGAATGTGACAGAGGTTCATAGTTTTCATGGATTGGAAAATTTTTATAGGAATTTCATTAGGAATTTTAGTAGCATTGTTGCACCCATAACATAGTGTACAAAAGGAAGGGAGTATGTATGGACCAAGGAAATAATAGATAGTTTTGAATTGTTGAAGAAGAAAGTTTCAAAAGCACCTATTTTGGTATTTCCATATTTTAGCAAGGTCTTCGAGGTTGACTTTGATGCCTCACATGTCGGGATTGGAGTTGTATTGAGTCAAGAAGGATGACTTGTAGCATTCTTCAGTGAAAAGCTAAATGAATTCAGGAGGAAATATTCTACTTATGATGTGGAATTTTATGCTATTGTTCAGAATTAAGGCATTGGATACATTACTTTCTAGCAAAGGAATTTTTACTCTTCACTGACCATGAAGCATTGAGTTATGTAAACACATAGAAGAAACTAAATAGTAGGCATGAAAAATGGGTTTCATTTTTTCAAGAATATAATTTTGTCTTAAAGCATAAATCATGTAAGCAGATTCAATTTGTTGATGCCTTGAGTCATTGTGTAGAACTTTTGAAAACAAAGAAAAATGAAGTAGTAGGGTTTGAGGCGTTAAGGAATTGAATGAAATTGGTCCATATTTTGGTGATGTTGTTAGAAAAATTAAGGCTCATACAATAGTTAGTGGCTATTCTAATTATTTGATGCACGATGGTTATTTGTTGGGGGAAATGATTGTGTGTTCTTGTTGGTTCAATGAGATAAAATATTATAAGAGAATTTCATAGTGGGGGTTGGCAGACACTTTGGTATAAGTAAGAAAATTTCTCTTTTTATAGGAAATTATTATTGGCCAAAGGTAAAGAGGGACATAAGCGTGGATTGTAGCAAGATTTAGAATGCACCAAATAACTAATGGCCATGCATAGAATAATGGGTTGTATATGCCATTACATGTCCCTACAGAGCCATGGGTTGATTTTAGTATGGATTTCATGTTAGAAATTCCTAACACACAATGAAGGAATGATTCTATATTTTTTTGGTTGATAGATTCCCTAAGATGGAACATTTCATTTCTTTTATAACAACTAATGATGCTTCCAGAGTTGCAGATTTTTTTTTTTCATAAGTGGTTAGATTACATGGAGTTCTAGGAATGACCACTTCATATCAGACATGAAGTTTTGAAGCATTTTTGGAAGAATATTTGCAGGGAAATAGGGGCACAACAACAGCTCATTAGTGCATATCACCCCAAACTTGTGTGAAATGGGAAGTAGTGAACAAAATCTTGGGAAATCTCATACGTTGGATAGTTGGAGAAAATCTAAAACAATGGGACTTAGCTTTACCACAAGCTGTGTTTTCCTATAATATCTTAGTAAACAGGTAAACAGGGAGGTCTCCTTTCTAGAATGTATCTGGTAGGAATCTCAAGGAGATCCTAGATCTCATTGTGCTACCAAAGAAGATAAAACTAGTACTCGATGCACAAAGTAATTGCGAAACACTTTCTATAACTACAAGATGAAGTGAGGGAAAAGTTAAAAGTGAGTAATGCACAATATAAAGTAGTTGCAGATGTCGTAGGAGAGTAATTATATTTGAAGAAGGAGATATGGTTATGGTTCATCTTAGAAAGGATAGGTTTCCAAAAGGGACATAATAAACTCAAGTATAAGAAGTTTGGGTCATGTAGGATTCTGAAGAAAATGAGTGATAATACCTACAAGATGGAGCTACGTGAAAACTTTGATATCTCAATTTTTTTAATTTTTATGACTTATATAAGTTTCCAAGTCATGATGAAATGTTGCAGAGGAGGAAGAAATAAACTGGGAGCAACAAATGTCGAAGAAGAAAAAGGAATGGGTAATGTGTGTCTTGGACCAGAAGAAAGACACTACTAGACATGGGAGTTACAACAAATATTTAATAGAGTGGGAAGGTTTGTAGAAATAAGAAAAACTTGGATTCCTAAATGGGAGTTGAAGAAGATTGACAGTATAAAATTAGATGAATTATGTCAATTGAATTGGTAGGAGCTGAATTCTTTTCAACAAGGGGAGAATGATGGGGGAGCATAACTTGCGGATATCATAACTTTTGATTGGTTGTTGGATTGTATTGAAATTTTACTAGGTGGTAGATAAATTTTAGTATTATGCTATGGTAAATGTTTCTTTCAAGGTTATGCCTATTTCAACACATTTCCTAGCACGGATTTCTTCATCTAGTGGACTAAAATTGGGTCTGAATGTTTTTTTCACTTTTGACTAGGTCTTCGAACTTTAATAAATTTTATTGTGCTTGTTATAATAAGTCAACATTTTGCGTGATCCTTAATTTATGGAGGCATATTCAAAACGCAAGTTTTGCGGCCCATCTGAGTTGTTTTGCTAGTAGGTAATTTTTAGCATTTTAGGGTTTTTAGAGTAGATGTGAAATAAAAGGAGGATGGTAATGATGTAAAAGATTAGTGTCAATTATAAAATGATAAGAAAGCTATTTTGAAACTCCTTGTTTTTATTGTAAAAAGCTTTTTATGTGTGTTTTGGAGGAATTTCAACCTCTGGCAGTTGGATTCACATCATCTTGTAATCATTTTGGGCATTTAGATACATAGACAAATGAATCTCAAAATTTTGTTTTTAGAAATGAAATTTAGTTTGTGGTTTCAGATGACCAAGAGGATTAGATGATTTGGAAAAAATCATTAATGAGTCATATTAGTTGTGTCTCATTGGATGTGAATAATACATGTAACACTTCATGAGATGGAGATAATAAGACATTGAATCAAGAATATGTAGGCTAATGTAAGTAGAGATGGAGTGTTGTTTTATAATCTTGTGTATCAAATTTTTGAAGGAAGCTATGGAAAAGAGTACAACAAAGAAAGAGGAGTTAAAACCAAGAAAGTGAGAGATAAAGTAGATGAAGAATAAACCAAGAGCATAGGTTTTCAAGATAGTGCAAAAATATTAGAAGAAAAGAAAGAAGAAACACAAAACATTCCATTTGAGCAAGAGCTCAAATGTTTCCTATCCAGGAAGGGTAAGTGCATGAAAATGGGGTCAAAATTAGACATATTTTTCCTTAAATTAGCAATACTTGAACTTCATCTAATAATTTGGCATTCATATGCTCAAAATTTGACAAAGTGATTAGAATAAAAAGGTAGTGCTCGAATCTAGTTTCTAAACTACCATTTTTTTAAAAGGTGGAGATTAAGAATGTAAAATGTGGTACGCACACAAAGTATGTCTATTTTTACATCAAAAATATAACGACCTATTGTGTGTGTGCCCCCATCTTTGAGTTTTATAAATTATTTTTAAAATCCCTTTAGTAGAAAGTTAGCTACGACCATGTACTGCAAGTACCACTAAATTTTCATTATTTTTGGATGAATATATTATTTTTTTACTAATTTTTAAAGTGCATACATCTCAAAAATGAATTATTTATGTGTACACCTCCATAAATTTGAGAAAAATAGTCTATTTTGTATTTTTTCTAATGCGTTTAGAATGGAGTTTAGACAAATCCTTTTTTTTAAATTGGATGAAAAAATCATAAATTGTCTACAAAAATGTATGCATACATTTTGGAAAAAGAAGAAGGAACTAATAAAATAAATTAAGGATGAAAGAATTAAACTAATCAGATTTTAGAAACAAGTATATTGTCACTAAGGTAAAACCAAGCTTGGTAAATTGTAGTATATTGTTTTGGAATATTATGTTATAATGCATGAGATATCGGGGTGTACACATGAGATTTTGATTTTTTTGTAAAACACAAATTTATTCAGAATTACACATTCAAAATTTTAGGCTTGGATATCCAAGACAAATCCATGCCTATGGATTGGAAATTTCAAATCCATAGAAGATGAAATGCCCTTGTGTTATAACACACTTGTGCATAGTGCGAGTGTGTTCATGTTTACAATGTTATATATGTGAATTTAGGAAGGATATATTTACTAAAATAAATGTTTAAATTAAAGTTTAAGTTTTTCATTTATTAATTTTTATACTTTTATTATTTCTTATACTTTAAAATTTATTTAGTAAATATAAGAAATTAGGGTCACTCTACACCTTACGTAACTAATCTCATAGCTCCATGAGTAAAATTGTAGGAAATAGTTATTGTAATCTAATATTTTTAGTACATAGGTATTTTTTTAGGATTTCAGAATTCACCCTAAAGCTTTGAGGGCTTAAATTCTACAATAAATTTTTTTGGGAAAGAATATAGTCATTTTTTTTTTTGTTTTGGGGATTTTTAGATTGTTTACTAAAATTTGTAGGAGTGTGAGATGTGTCAAAATTACAATTTACAAACATCACAACTCCCAAAGGTAACGAAAATGGATCGAATATATGGATTCATGACTTTTCCCATGAGTATAGATTTGAATCCCTAATTTCATCTTAGAATATGGTAGAATCAAACTATGGATAACTATCCACTTTACTAGCTTAGGGAACATCTTTAAGAGGACCACTCGAGTGATCCTCACAATCAACAATGCAAGGGAGTGACCTTGGCTCGCATGTTGGAATGTATATAATAATTTGATAGTTATAATATAGATTAACAATAGTAATTTCTAGGAAATAAGATGATCTATCTAAGGACCCCATAATATATTACTTTGATCAATAGAAGAATAAGACGTAACTCAAGTGTTATGTTAAAAGAGTGCATCACATTGATATGTTTTTAACATTCAACAAATTTTAGGATAAGAGTAGTTGAAAATGTACAAAATCTTGGACACATTCATTTACTTTCTTTCGAGAAATAAACTCAAGAATTTCATCAAGATTTATGCTAAGTAAATTAGTTACATTCTCACCCTCGTGTATAATTAGGAAGTTTGATTCTAATTCCACATACTTCATAAGAAATAAAATCTACATCAACATTAAGAGAAATATTTTTCATATATCCTTTTGTGTTCTTGCCAAGACACCATTGAAATAAATTCATATATGGAAAAGGCACTAATGAAATAATTTCATGCATTGCAAAAAAGGAATTTGGTGAAATTGGTAGGATGGCATTTTCATGCAAAATATATGGCATACAAATTTGAAACCTCAAGCATGACAACTAAGCCCATAGTTTAATATTCCACTTATCGCTCACTAGTTCTTCCTTCTTCTGGTCATCCTACCTCATTTCCACGCTCAACCTGGCTCGAAATAAATTCTTAACATTTTTTTCTATTTAATTCAATGTGTAGGAATAATTCAATATGATTATTGATGATTTTAGTGTGACTTGATGGAAGATAACTTCCTCTAGAGGCATAAAAGGGCCATTCTAGAGCTAATCAAACACCCTCTGGGAGAGTTCAAGAAATTTATTAAGAATATGGATGTGATTTCAGGTAATCTTGAAAGTGTTGGAGTCAATTTAGGAATATTTAGGAAATGTTTTCTCATTCAAGGAAAATATGCTTAACAACGGGTTTTCTAGGTGCAGGGAACAAACACTCTAATGGTGAAATATGACGTCTTTGAATGATTTTGGGAGCTTTGTAAGGAGTAGTTAGGGAAAAAATATGAAATGGAAATATATGTGAATCCTCTACATGTTGTTATCATCAATGTTTCTCTAAGATTTTAAGGGTTAAGTAATAATTTTAAAATAGTTTAGTTTCCCTTTTCGGTTCCAAACAAAAACGACCCTAAATGTGCAAGCTCTAGAGAGATGGTCACCACATAGTGATAATTTAATATGTGTAAATGTTGATAATTATATCTTTAAATGGGTAATGACATAAATAGACTAATGTTTACCATGGGTTAGGATCTCATGAGGATGGGGATGAATTTTGTGAGTTGAAAACACCTTCCTAACATCAAATTTTGTGTTTTTGAGTGATAAATTTCTAACATGAAATGTGATAAAAAAATGAGTTACCATGAGATGAAATTATGTTTATAAAACCTTGAGTGATGAATTAAT
The DNA here is from genome assembly GCA_018340775.1 of Taxus wallichiana var. yunnanensis. Lineage (NCBI taxonomy): Eukaryota > Viridiplantae > Streptophyta > Pinopsida > Cupressales > Taxaceae > Taxus > Taxus wallichiana. The sequence continues at coordinate 170,326,975 of CM031236.1, forward strand.
TACTTAGAAACATTGTTATGATAAATGCATTGTGATGGGAATAGGATTCTCTCTTCTAATTACTAGGAAAGAGAAAATTTCACTCTCTTAATTGTATGGGCTTCCATAATTAACCCTAATGATCACAAATCCACTTGATGATGCTCAAACCATTTTTAAATTATTTTTCACTTACTAAAATAGGTATTCAACATGTAAATGGAAGGATTTCTCATGGAATGAAATTATTTTCATGTGGCCACCTGTTGGACTGAAATGAGGTGGTTGGAATGTCTTTTCTCCTTTGAAATGTGATCACACTTCAAGATTTGAATGAGTGTTTAAGAACACTACCAAGTGAGTGACATCAAGTTAAATTCATATGATTTCTCATTCTTTTATATATGGTGCTCTATATGAAGATCATCCTCTTACCCCTAGCTCTAGAATTCTCCTCAGATGGAATCAACTTTACAATGCTCAACACCCTTTTCTAATATGCCTCTCATGGAGATAGATGATATATTTATCTTTAACACATGATGGTCCTGAATGCCTCGGTAGCTTGACTAGCTCATCTTGGATTGTTTCTTGAAGAGGTTTGAACTTGATGGTAAAGTCAAGATATCATGATCCTCAACTTACTTCGTGATCTTCTAATTTAAACTTTGAACATTATGACACCCTTTTTAAATTCATAATTCACTTCCTTGACCAAGATGTCACATGAGTGGAAAAATGATTATATTATCTGGAAACCTCTTCACTTGATTTCTCCTCACGAAAATAGGTTTCTCCACTACATGGAAGGATTGATCCCCCAATGATACTTGAAGGAATGTTTGAGGGTGAACTCCATCTTATTGAACTCCAACTGTATTGAAGTACTATGAAAGCCACTCCTTAATTTGAAACATGTGAGAACATCACCAAGTATTGATTAAGTGTTTTGAAAAAATCTCAAGAGATATGCACCTTTTTTTAGCTAGAGATGAGTAAGACTGTCCAAATTCTTACTTTGCTTGATTTGGAAATCCATTTTTGCATTAGATGACCATTTTCAAACACCAAAATTTATTTTTTCTCCATGGGAGGTTAGAAAAATGTTTTGGGGTCAAATAGTAATTGATTCTGAATCCAAATAACATTTCAAGATCAATGAAATCTTTCCCAAAATTCAATTCTTCACGAAAATAAACATTTATGTCCAATTCCTTCTTGAACTAAGAGGGGCAACTGCAGAAGTTTGAAATATATACGGAGATAATAAATCCTAAATTTGATAGTTCCCTTGTCGAGGATTTCAATATATTTTTATTGAGATTGATATTAAAATCTATCTAAGTAATTTAATTACAAATATATAGTGGTAGTTCATGAAATCTAACATTTACTTCCAACCTTGACTTTGTTTTGTTAATTCTCATAGTTTTTCTCACCTAAAGCTTAATTTTGAGAGCATATCGGATGTCCACAGATCTAGGTTATAAAATAAGAAACTTAAATTTAATCCTCCTAAAACTTATTTAATAAGTAAATGAGTCAAGAATGAACTCAAGGTCTTGTACTATTGGTGAGTTACAAGTATTTTGTAATCCTCAACCCAAGTTCTATTCCCATTGAGTTCATTGGATGATTTTAATAAGTGGCCATAGGGAAAACTTGAGGTAGGGTTTGAACTTATTCATATGGACCAAACGGAACATAAGCGGTGTGCTTCGAATGTGGATCGATCGGTGGACATTAAGGACTGAATCCCACCCCCATGTCCCACTTAGAGAAAGTTTTCCTCTACCACTCTAGTTCATAGCTCGTACATAATAAAAGTGTTTACCATCAAAATTTGAACTCAAGGTCTTGGGTTATTTGTGAGTTACATGTAGTTTGTAATCATCGACCTAAGTACCATTCCCATTAAGGTCATTGGATGCTTTCGAGTAAGTGTCCATGGGGACACCTTGAGGTAGGAGTCTAACTTCTCCATATGGACCAAGTGGAACATGATGGGGTACTCTTAATGCGGATCACTCAAGAGACATTAAGGACCTAAGTATACACCCATGTCCCCCTTAGATAAAGTGCTTGTCCACCACTCCATTTCATATCTCTGGTACGATAAAATAATTTACCATCCAAAATTTTCAAATTAATTACAACATAATATCATTTTGGAAGGTTTAGTTCTCCCAATTTTGGGGTTGGATCATTTCCCCATCTCCCTTCGTATCTCTTTTTACCTTCCCCCGAGAAATCCCCTTTGAAATTCAAATTGATGTGGTTGAGAGACACCTCACTATTTTAGTTTATCAAAGATTGGTGGTCCTCCATCCATGTTAATGGTACCAAGATTTTCATTCTCTCTCATAAATTGTCTAATCTCAAAGTACTTCTACTCAAATGGAACATACGCCACTTCAAGAACATATTTGTGGAGAAAATCATAGTTGAAGCATAGATTAAAGAAATGAATGAGTTTATCTTTAAAAAGTGAATGGGTTATGAAGAATATATGAAAGATAAATCATTCTTATGTGAATTGGGGAACTTATACTTAGAGAAGGAATATTCTGGAAATAAAAGTATAGAAAAACAAGGTTGAAGGAAGGAGACAAAAACAAAAGTTCTTTCATTCCTCCCTCGAGATTAGACAGGGCATTAAATACATCACGAAGTTGAAGTTATCTAGTGGGTAATGGATCATAGAAAATTCTGAATAAAAGAGGCATGTGTTTTCTTTTCACAGACTTGTTAGCCGGTAACACCCTCTCTCATCGTAACTCACAAAATTATCTATTAAAATTCATTCCCAAGCTAGTAAATGAAGCTGGGAACTCCAAATTTATGGACCCTTTCTCCCGTGAAAAATCAAAGCCGTTGTGTTCTCCATGGAAAGAGACAAAGATCCCAGTCTTGATGGTTTCCCTTCTGTATTTTCTCAATAATTTTGGGATATATTGGGTCCAGACGTGTGGGAGGCTGCCGAAGAATCTAGATCCAACGAGAAAGTCTTGGGCAATCTAAATAACACCTTCATTTATATGTTTCCCAAGAAACTTCTAGCTGATTCTTTGGATGATTTTTGTCCCATCTCTTTTATATAATACTACTTTTAAGATAATTTCCAAATCCATTGCTCTCTATCTCAAACCTATCCTGGAGTCCATCATCTCAAAAGAATGGAGCGGTTTTCTTCCCATAAGATCAATAATTGATGGCACTATTCTCTCTCATGATCTCACATTCTATGTCTCAGAAACATCGCTAGGGAATGTTACTCAAGATGGATTTTAGCAAAGCATATGATGGGCTAAATTGGATTTTTCTCATTCAAGTGATTGTGAAGTTTGGTTTCGAAGAATACTTTTGAAATTGGATTTTGATTTGCATCCGTTCCCTATTCTTCTCAATTCTGGTAAATAGTTTAGCAGAAGGAGGATTCATAGGAAATATGGGGACCCCCTTTCTTCTTTTCTCTTTCTCCTTGTACCTAATTCCCTTAGTAAGGCTATGTCTTTGGAAATCCAAGAAGGGTGTCTTCAGAGCTTAGATATATAAAATGGGATAGATCCTCTCTCCCATAAACAATTTTTGGATGATATCTTCCTCTTCAGGGATACTTCTATGGTTGATCCCAGAGAGATAGGAAGAATTCTCAACCAATATTCTCAGGTGGCAAGTGAGGTAATTAGTTTTCCAAAATCCTTGATATTTTTCTTTAATGCTTCTCCTGAATTACATAGGCATATTAATTTATTTTTTTAATTTTCTAGGGAATCCCTTCCCTAAAATATCTTGGCATCCCTCTTTTCACTGGGGTTGGTAGACCAATCTTCTGGAATGACTTATTATTGGCATTTGAAGAAAAGTTTTCCTCTAGGAAAGGAAATTTCCTCAATTTTGTAGGTAGTCTACTACTCATTCAAACAATCTTCTGTGTGTTTCCAATATATATGCTCCCCATCTTGAGAATTCCAAAATCCATCCTCCTGAAAAAGAAAAATTGCTAAGAAAATTCTATGGCAAGGCTCGGTTCATTGAAATTTTTTCACCAAATAAAATGGGATAAAGTCAAACTTCCAAATTTTCTTGGTGGAGCAGGCATACTTGATCTTAACATTCAAAATTTTTCCTCGGTGCAAAACACATGGAATTTGATCTCCAATCCATCAAGTTTGTTAAACAAAAACTTAATATAGAAATATCTTCCTATGGAAAGACCAGAGTGAATAATAACAAACAAAGAAATGCTTGAGGGGATCCCACAAATGGAATTTCATTTTCTCATGCGATACAAGTTTTCTCAGCTCTCAACTTGTGGAAAATTGGGAATGAAGAATTAGAAAATTTTTGGGAAGATTCTTGGAAGACACCCATTCCTCTCAAATCTTCTTAATTTAGAACCTATCAGGACTCCCACTAAAGCCTCTTGGGGTGATAGATTTTGATTATTGATTTCAAATGAAAGATGGTTCTCCCTCCTTCTCATGGAAAGAGGTGGATAATTTAGATGCCCCCTAAGATTCTAATGTTCTCTTCAAAATAATCATAAATTCTCGTAGTGCCACCTTCTCCAAATCCCCACACTAGGTCATCTCATTTGGAAACAAATGTGGGTAGTACTCTGCAAATTTTGGATATGATTTTTTTTTCTTCGGGAGGGTCACGAGATCCTTCAATTGGTCTTAGTGCTAGGATCCTAAATGCATGCCAAAATTAGCTACATTTTTTTAGCTTGTATACAAAGGGAAAATCCTTACGTAACTTAGAAGAAGAAAGTGGGGATATCAAGGCCCTACCTAATGCCTCATCTGCGAAAAATATGAAGAATATATATATATATATATATATATCATATTATGCTTCATCATCCATTATCTTCCCAATATTTGTCTTCATTGTTCTCTAAATTATATGCAGCCTTAGTCCCTACTACCATGATCAACAATGTCGTCGAATCCTATTCAGGTCTTAAAGAAAAATCACTCCCTTGGTTCTATCTAAGTATGCATTCCTTTCCTACTCCTCTGCACGTCGGTGGAAGAGGAGTATACTTCTATTAAGGGAAACCACTTCCATAGTTCACTCTAATATCCACAAATTGAAGTTGATATTTCTAAAATTGTTAGCTTCAGTTGCAGTAACTTGGCCAATATCTCCAATCGACACTTCAATTAGGAAGGTTTGGCTTTTTATCAAGCTACCCCTCCGAGTTCCATTAGTAACTAACACAAATAATAATTATAAAAGAGGTTCCTAAGACGCCAAATCCAATAGTCTCCACCCCCTAGTTTATGCAAGTTGAACTTCAATGCGGCCTCCAAAAGGAACCCTAGGCTTTCGGGGGTAGGGCGTGTTATTAGGAATGAATCATGTAAACTAGTCGGGGTTGGTTCCTTTCATTTTTAGGAGAGTACCTATAATCAAGAAGAGGTGTAAGCCCTCCTATTTATGATTAAAACGCCAAATGAAATTTTGGTTTACGTTTTTGTTCATTGAGGATGACTCACAAATAATAATTCAATCTCCCATCTCGTAAAATGTTCAATTGGCACTTAGATTTTTATATATCAAATGCTCTTTTATGGCTCACAAAATGGATACATGGAAAATAAGGCATGTTTTCCATGAGTCCAACTTAGCAATGGATCTCTGGAAAATCATTGTGTGACATAGGAAAATGATGCCATCTCGGCCGTTATTTTTGAAATTGAAGCCAATTAAAGTTATGATTAATTTGATTAAGGGTCAACACGCGAGAAGGATTTTTTTAATGAAGGGTTGGGCCTATTTTCTCTCTTTTTATTTGCTTCATCTTTTTAAGAGTTTCTTTGAGAATTTCATTTCCTTTTCATAATGGCTTCCATGCCCTACCCTATTCTATATCTTAGAGCCAAGACTCAAGAAATGGATTTTTATGGCCCCATCTCACTTGCTCATTGAAGATTGTTTTTAATATTCCCTCCAGATATTGTTGGTAAGGAAATCAAATTCATCATTAGGGATAACTATCTCAGATGGGTCATGGTCACCCTAGGGTGAATGTAGAGATTGTGTTGATTTTTCATGACCCATTTGTTGCTAATTGGTGAAGATAAGGTGGCGATAGTGTAGATTTCTCGTCACTTTATCTCAGTGCTTTAGTTTAGAAGTATTATACCCCGATCCTTATTCTATCTTTATCTACCACTCCTCAAAGTGAGTGGGATATTGAGGCTCTATTTTTTTTTCATGGAGACATGAGAGTGAGAAGGAGAGGATGCATTGTTTTAATTCTCATTCATATGCCCCTACATCTTTCATTGACTGAGGGATTAGTGTTCACAAAGCTCTAGCTCTTTCCGATGCCATATTAATTTTGTCGGAGATATCACTTATCTTCTTCTCAATACAATTGTGTGAAACTTCCATATCCTCAAGAATCCATCGATATATTTGAAAAAAATTTCTCCTCATAAGAGGTGAAGGCATCAATACTTTTCTACAGACTAGCAATATAATGTGCCTTAAATCGACTATCAAAGGTACGGGATCTGAAACATATAGAAAAGGTAGATGGTTTTCCATAGTGTTCTCTCATGCAGAGGCCATATGCACTAGCCTTTAATAAATGTTCGTAATCCCTTTCTTTCCATGCTATCTGATTTTGAAGTACGAAATGAATGCATTCATTGGATTTCCCCTACATATAAATTGATCATGAAGCCTTTATTCTTTTCTAGCATAAAGTTATAGAGATATAATGCGCAGAGAAGATTTTTCTTCTCTGTACTACCTAAGGAATATGTTGTCATGAACTTTGACTCATCGCTTATTTCATCTAGAAGGCCACATGCAATCCTTGATAGTTTTCAATGAATAAATTGTTCTTCCGAGAAAGAAATTGTATGTAGGAGAAGGTCTCTTGCATGTGACTAATATTTCACTCATTATACGACAATTTGTATCTTTACCGACGTTTAAATTTGTCTTCTTCCATTTTGTAAAAATTTCTTCCCATTCCTTCCTTTCCTTCTTCTCCTCTTCCATCTTGCTTCTTAGTTCCTCATTTGGTGTTTTAAATTCATTAAGCTTTTGCAGTATCATCCCACAACTACTTAAGTGGCTAGCAAGTGAATTTAGTTTATACAACCTAATTCATTGAATATATCTTTGACATAGCACTATGATTACGGCCAATGGACATACTTTTTCTTTTTCTACCATTTGTTGTTTGACCAATCTCAATTCTTCAAATCCTATCTATGAGCTGAATTTTTAGTTACTCAATGGGTATTTCCTATGCTCCAATTTTTTTTTGAGAAAGTTTAATTCCTCATCCTTCTCCCCGACGATAAGTTTTTCTCTGACAAAAAAATCCTCTCTAACTTGTTGTTTCTCCTCTTTTTCTAGAATTTCCTTGGGAATGAGAATTTCTATCCCACAAAAGGGGATTTCCCTTTCCATTTCCAAGATGCCAATTCCTCTTCCTCATGTGACAGTGTTGATGATTCACCCATCTCTTGAAAAGAAGGTTCTTAAAATATTTTATCTTCTTTCTCTACCTCAGTTTGACTTGGTTGAGGAGGAGACATTACCATATTGCCCAGAATATCAACAGCTTCTTTCTCCAAACCATCATGTTCTTCAATATACAATGGAGTTTCCCTAGACCTCTTATGAACTCTTCTTCTTTGAGGAGCTTCAAAATTTCCTATACTGGGCTTCCTCCTTGAGCTTCTTCTGATTTTTACTTCATGATCCATCTTAGGTGAACTATCACTTTCAGAGATAGATATTAGTTCCTTTGGTATTGTTGTAGAGGAAGGAGTTTATTTTGAAGATATAGTGGGTTTTGTATCTTTGATCATCTTTCCAAATCTCCTCCTCTTTTCACATTAACCCCACTTATTTCCTTCTTTTTCTTTGTACGAGGATCGATCTCCAAATTAATTTTAGGGAGAAAGGGGTTGGTATTCCCCTCCTAATAATATCGGAATTTTTTTGAATTTGGTAAGGAAATTTTCCCATTCTTCTTCTCCATTTTCCTTTGAGATAAAATGGTGCTTTGACAGACACTGATGGACTAAACAATGATGTCTAATTATCCCAACTCCCCAAGAACACCAATGAGCCATTATCTGGATGGAGTTAAAGAGGAACCTTGAAATATTTACTATATACTCTTGTTTTGCAGCCCCATACCTAATATATATCAACATCTTAAGGACCTCTCTTCCCACAAATTCTAAATTACCCATTACTGAACTTAGGTATTTAACTACTGAAAATGCTACTGTCAAGGGGTTTGGGAAGGTTGACTCTTAAGACACCCTTGATGATTTTCTTAGTGTTATAAATATATTGGGGTTCAGATTCCCCCTCTTGTATTAAGGTTTCCATAAGTTCTTTTAGGGTCCCCTTGATATAATTTGGGATATGTATAATGAGTACCCCAGATACATTGCTCATTGTATTTATAGTAATGGGAATTACAATGATTTTAACATTAGTTCTATATTTTTCTAAATTTACAACAAATTCCCTTATCAGTTTTTCATTTTACTTTGAGAATTTCTTTAGAAACTCTAGCCACCATGCTTTTATAAAAAGGGATGCCACTTCTCCATCTGCAAGAAGTTGCATATCATCTTCTGGCTTTGACTTCTTTTTGATACCCATGGAAAAGAGGATGATTCAAATTATTCCTTCTTTCAAATCCTTACTCTGTCAAGAGATAGTTGTGGAACTATTGGATTTGGCTATGGAACTATTAGATTTGGTTGAAGAAATGCTACGTTTAGCTACAAAATTCAAATATAATTCTATCATTTCGCCTTGAATTTTTCTCGCAACTTCTTCTCAATTTCATTTATTCTGCCCAAACGATAGCACATTATTAATATGCCGTCACTTTACTTGTTCAATCTACATCACCCTCATGAATACTTAATTTTAATAATAATGTACGATAAATGAATCATCATACCGACTACTTACATCAATTCTAATCACACATGTGAACTTTTAATTTAACCTTTAATAAGATCAAGACACAATTACCATCCTTGCTGATGTAATTCCTCTACCTTGATGACTCATCATTCCTAAAGCAAAGTGAAAAAGAAAAATGGTTAGAAAAGATAGCTGGAATTCCAAAGAAGTTCCTTTTATTCTAATTAGACATTTATTGAGCAGACCAACTATCATTTCTGGTTTACATTCCCTCCCTTTTTTATTTTTTTATTTTTCATTTTTTTTGGGGAAGAGAATGCCATTTGTTGGTTTTCATTCTCTTCCCTTTATTTTGATCCATGCATCTAATTATTTGATCATTTTGGAAGAACTAGGTTCTTCCATATGATCAAATTCCTTTCCTACTTCAATCTAATTCAAAAACTCATCCTCTGTAAGAGGCTTCTTGCAAAGTTTCATCCTGTGTCCATTGACCAGAAGTGTCCTTCTACTACCATCAATGGGAAGTAGCCAAATAGATCCATTATTAAATATTTTCTCAATATGATAAGGTCTTAACCACATGGTTCTCAACTTTCATTTGAATTACTGGTACTTGGAATCAAACAAGAATATCCAATATCCTACCTTGAATTTCCTTTCCTTGATATGTGTATCATGTCATTTCTTCCTTTGGTATTAGATTATCTTTTTCTGTTGAAGTGCTTCCAATCTTAACTCATCCAATTCATTGAGTTTTAGAATTCTTTCCTTTTGTGTTGCATCCATATCAATAGCCAATTTTGTTGTAGTTCTCAATTTTTGTAATTCAAATTCAATGGGTAACAAGGTATTTTTCCCATAGAATAAATCATTTGGTGAGAACCTTGTTATAGTCTTCCATGTTGTGTTATAATCCTAGAAATCTTCAGGTAACCTCTTCACCTAATCTCTTCTACCAGCTTCAACTATTTGGGTGAGGATTTTTTCTAATTCTCTACTTGTAACTTATGCTTCACCATTTTATTGTGGGTGATAGGGAGATGAATTCCTATGATTGCTCTGATAGTACATTGTGAAGGCCTGGATCATATTCGACATGAAATTTAGACCTTGGTTTGAAACTATATTTCTTGGTTCACCAAACTTCATCATAATTTTGTGTCAAAGGAAATCAGCAATCTGTATCATCATTAGCATTTGTTAAAGCCTACACCTCTGCCCACTTTGTCACATAGTCGGTACACACAAGAATGTGCTATTTTCCTTGTGAAGGAGGACTAAAAGGGCCAAGAAAATCCAACCCTCACTTTTCAAACAAGGATAACTTTAGTGGCAAATATTCGTAATATGGCAAAAATTCATTTTAGGAAAATTTGAAAAGGTGATTTTTGGAGTAGGTCAGTGTCTTGTTCACCTAAAATTTACAATATATTTTTGGGGAGTCACTTCACCTACATTTGAAAACATCTCCTATAAAAACCTAGGTGATTCTCCGAGTAGTATACTACCACCAGTACCTTACCAATACCATGAAGTTGTGAACTTGCATACTCTAAGCACTAGAGCACATTACAGATTTATCATTTGATTACTTAGTTGACATGTGATAAGGATATCTTGCTCATGGGAGAAAAAGGGTTTGTTGTTAAAGTGTGACAAGGATATTCGTTGACACACGACTCATTGTCATTTCGGCGCATGGCATGACAGACTAAGTTTTTTTATGCGTGACTTAGTTTTTTACTAACACACGACATAGATGTATCTGACGTGTGACTCATTATCTTTACTGATGTGCGACTATAATATTTGTTGACAGTCGACAAAGGGTTTATTGTTGATGTGAAATAAGGATATTCGTTGACACACAACTCATCGTGCATTTACTTGACGTGCAATAGGATTAAGTTTTTTGACACGTGAGTTAGTATTTTTTTTACGCATGACATAGGTTTATGTGACGTATGACTCACTATGTTTTTTGATGCGCGACTCAGTATACTTTGATGCGAGACTCAATTTTCTTTGACGTATGAATTTTTGCTTTTGTTGACGCATGAATCAGTTCAAAATAATGGAAGGTGCTAGTGCTCAAAATGGGAAAACCCAAAAAGTAACTAAGAAATCTCAGAAGTCCATGTTCAAGTATTTTGGAAACTCACACTACAGATATCGCAACCACTAGCACCCATATAGCTACCACTAGAATGAATTAAAGTACTAACTGTGTGGAAGGTAATATCAAGGTGGACATGTACTCTACACAGTATCAACCAAATGACACCAATGATGATACCATGCTTGATCTTGAAGATATACCTGTTGAGATCTGCCGATCTAGAATATTTTCTTCCCGTTGGGGTTCAACTAGAAGTGCATCAAGATATCACACATATAAATACTCAAAAAATGGAACAAAAAAATAAAATTCAAATTCTGGTTCATGAAAGAGGAAACAAGGTGATTTTGATATTGCTCATAATTCTACTCAAAAAATTAAAACAAGAAAAACGAATAAGAATATGTGGACAATTGGGAGGACTTACAAGTTTGATTGGGATTCCAAATTTCCATTTATTGAACTCCTGATACTCATCTAATTGAGAATAGATCCCATTTGAATGTACATGTACAATATGTATGTGGAAATTGGGAAAGCAACAAAAATGCAATCAAGCTTGACACTATAGAAAAACACTCGTGGAGAACAATATTTCACCGTAATTGGGGAGGATGGCCATAAAATCAAGACACATGGGGAAAAATTAAAAAGAATACATGCATGTTTAATACGTGGCGAGCATGACTCGAATGCGAGAAAAAATGAAGACATCTCATAGAAAAGGGAGGAATGATCACTTTGCAAATTAGTAAGATGAATCTACCAAATTTGCATATAAAACTCATACAATTCTCTACTTTATTTCACATACTAAAGAAAGAAAGACTGATTTCATATTTCCATGATTTTTAAGTTTTGTATCAATATAATGGAATTCCTAACGTATCAATATAATGGAATTCCTAATGTGCCCGAGGCTCATTGTCCGACAAGCATCTGCGCATGGGAAATGGAAAAATGCCTTTCGATGATAGAGAAGGAAGATTTGGAAGAGAATGTAAAAAAATATAATTTTATCTCTCTTCAATTGATGAGGGGAAATCATTCGACAACATTGCATGGGTATGTATCCACATCTATACATTAGAAAATCATATAAGGACACCTCATCTACTTGGGTGTTATAAAAATGGTTGAAAACTGTAATGCCAAAACCTACATAAAATAGTTGATTCTCATTTGAAAGATATTGTTGGAATGACTAATTATGAAATTGCTACGAAGTTGGTATGTGTCGGAGAAGATGGTACATCAGTCATGCAGGTCACCGTATAAGGTTGTGCATTAGATTGTAAACAATAAGTGGCCCCCTTATATGTTAGTAATTCACCGTATGGGTCACGTAATGAATTTAGCGTATAAAATGGTAAGCAACTACGAACATTTTGCTAAAGTAGAAGACCTTATAAGAGAACTTCATGCCTATATGAAAAATAACCCAAAGTGAGTTATTGAGTTCCGTAAATTTTTAATTGGAATTATAGATGGCCAAAAACTTCAAGCATGTTGAGATGAGATGGATTTCTTTCTATGAACCTACATGCAAATTTTGTGAGGAGTATCCTTTGTTGGTTGGTTTCATGCACAAATATCATCATGAAGTTGAAAGGGTGAGTTACGTTTTGTTCCATTTAATCGATTTTGAGACATTGCTTACATTGGTGGTATTCTTCTAATGTTGCAGGATATGAATACACTCATGAAGCATGCACAGGGAGATTAATCTATATTGTGGATTTCATATGGATGAGAAAATGGTATGTCAAAGTCTTGATGTCTTATACTATTCCCAAGATAGTTTTTTAATACACATGTTTTCAAGAATATAAAAGCTATATTAGATCTTGAAAACCCCAAGAACTACTTGATATTTAATATCCATGATCACCTCTTCATCAATGTTAATGGGAAGGACATACCATTGTACATTTTACGAATATGTCAAGATATTACGTAATCGTAACAAGAAGATGTTCCTATGAAAAGTAATTTCTTCAAGTCTTGTTGTAACCCTCACAATCCCCTCTTTTTGAAGTCAATTTTTTTTGAATTTTGATGTGGTACTTTGGAGGAATTCATGCTTTCAAGTCATGGTGCTCAATTTTAATCTCATCCTTTCAATTGAAAATTCTTCTGTCTTCGCAGTTCGAAGTATTTTCTATTTCCCCATCTAGATGCTTGAAAATATTTTTCTTTCATTCAGATGTCGTTGTCAATCCTTCTCTTTGGCTGTGGATCGTGTCGAGCCTAGTATTGTTTGTAGGTTTTCATTCCATGGAGAACAATTTGAAATTTGGGTATAAACAGAGGGGTTTTCCCTTTCATTTTTATTTTTCCACATTCGTGAATGATGGGATTATCTTCCCTGTCAATTTTTTCCCCAACATGCATGGGTATGTGAACATCTCTGATTGGATGTAGCGTCGTGGGTTTATCTTTTAAACTTATCACTTTTGTTATATGTTACAAAATTTCCAAACTGGCCCCGTGGTGCGAAGGATTTTGATTAGCTGAAATAATCGGTAGTGGATAGTGCCACTTAACTCACCGGTGTAAATTCAAAAGGTGTGCCCCAAAGAGATACCCCAAACTTGTGCCAACCCTCCATATGTCCCAAGTCGGAAAAGGGACAGAGTTTTCTGTTTAATTGACTAAGTATAAGAGGATTGGCGGAAGGCTCCACGTGCCTCATCAAAGCATAAATTCAAAAGTGAGACCCAAGCGGAGACTCAAATGAGTGTCAATTCTCTACGTTTATAGGGTCCAATGAAGTTAAGTGGGTAGTAGGCTCAAATCGGCTAAGTATAAATGAACTGCAAAATTCTCCATGTATCATCTCGGTGCAACACCAAAGGAACAATCAAGAGTGGGTTCCCATGTATGAGTGGGCTCGCTACGTGGTCGAGTTAAAGAAGCTGCATAGCCGACCGTTGAATTGGCAAAGTATAGAAGGGTTCATGCGGAAGCCTCCACGTGTCGGTCGGCCTTAATTCAAACGAAAAATCTAGAGGCATATCCAAACAAAAGGGACTTAGTCAAAACAAAAAAATAAAGAATAGGCCTATAAAGGGACACATGGCCATGTTTCAAGTGGAGGTAGAAAGGTATGCCCTTTTTGTGGTTTGATGCTTTGCAAATTCAAGCGGAAGGTGGGCCGTCGAAGAATTTTTGGAATTTTGGTTTTATTTCCAAAAGGGCATAAAGTATAAAGTAAGCCGTGACTCCATCGTTGAAAATTCAAAGCACGAAAGTGGGTCGTCAGAGAAATTTGGGAATTTTGGCTTTGTTTCCATAAATATATTAAAGTTATAAAGTGACCCACGGCCTGCTCATGCCAAGGGATAAAGTCAAATGTTGAGCCCGCATTGAAAAGTCAAAGTGGGGAGGTGGGTCGGTGGAGCAATTTAAATTTTTAAGCCTGCATTGAAAAGACATAAAATTGTAAAAGTGAGTTGTGACTCCTTCGCCACTCAAGTAAATCCATGTGTCAAGCCCATATCAAAAGCATATGGGTGGGCCAAAATTTTCTGAAATGTAAAAACTCTAGAAAGTCACAAAATACAAAAGGCGTCCTCAGGCCCGCTTTAGTTTAAATCTCTCCCACGTGGATGGATCAAATTCAAAGTTTACGAAAGTAGGATAAATGGGTACAATTCAATGCATTTGGTTTTTCCACTAGGTATGGAAACAATTGAGGCATTGGAAAAGTTCAAATGTCGGTTTCTTGAATCATTTTCGCTCATTTTTTGTAACCGAATGTAATCTGTTCTTGGAAGCTATTTAATGGCTTCTCCACACTATTGTTAGAGTTGGATCATGGTACTCTGAATATGTAATAGATTGAAGTAATCAATACATAATTTTTTCCATTGTCTTCCTCTTCTATTCCTTCTTTCCTTGTCTCTAAAATTTGTAAATCATCCATGTTTTATGATAAGAAACTGGGTTCTTGTTTATATGATTTTTGGAACTTCGTGTCTGTGGAATTATATCTGTTATGAAAGTAAATGATTCTACTATGCATCTCTCTAGCTCAATATGTATAAGGTTATACTGCTATCTATATTTCTGAAAGTATTGTTATGTTTTACCTCTCTCATCTCGCTTAATTCTTCCATTCCTTTGTATTGATGATCTTTGGGCATTAAACATTTCAAAGTATCGGAATCCACACTTTTAAAGTTATACATTTGTATATAAGTTTTGTTGGTTTCTTTCAATAAGGAAACCTCTCCCATTAAAGATGAGGGACTTGTTGTCCCCAAGTTGTGGTTTATTAAAGTATCATTTTAAAAACCCAACAGCTTTTGGTGATTCTACTAGGGAATTCATTTCAAAAGCATCCCTTTCTAAAAGAACAACTTCAAGATCATTTTTGTCCGCGAATCTATGGTATACACATGGGAAGAAATCTCTCGGGGTTGAGGATTCCTATTTTCAACTTCTCCTTTAACAAAACTTCTCTCTTCTTCTAGCAAGAAGGAACAGAGGAACTCATTCTACAAGAACACCTCCTATTAAAGAAATAAATTCCAAGCATAGTATTCCTCAAGAACAACTCAGTCCTAATATCCTTGCTTTGATACTTTTTGGTGTTTTAGTTCCCCTTCAGTTCAATTTTTCCAAAAAGGGCAGCCCCTTTACCTTGAGGACAACAGTTGGGCCTCTTGCTCTTTCTCATCCATTGCATGAGTTTCCTAGGGGTAACAGGAAAATTTTCCCAAATTCTAGAGTGATGGGAAGGTTCATCCAGATGAACACATTACAGCCTTCATTGTTACATGTGGGATTCTTGGGGTTGAACATGAAGATGTCTCTGTCAGGATTTTCATGGAAACATTGCAGGATAATGCTGCTAATTGGTTTTATCATCTTCCTATTGGGTCGATCACTAATTGGAATACCATGAAAACTCATTTTGAGTAGCATTTCAAACCTGCTGAAGATGTGCATGCTCTGTTAGCTCAAATATCTCATATCAAGAAGGAACCATTCGAGCCCATGAGAGAGTTTGTGGCTAAATTCAACAAGCTAATTCATAAAATTCCACAGAACACTCATCCTATGGATCAAATCCAAAAGTTCTTCTTCCCGATGCTAAGTTACTCAAGTAAGCTATACACTAAGTAGAGTTAACCTTGCAACTTTGGATGTTGATTAGAATTTGGCTATCAAGTGTTGAGGATGATTTAATCATGTCCGTAAATTGAAAAGAGAAACCTCTAAGTCTAATTCATCTTCTTCTTCCTCTTCTCTTCAATCCAATTCGATCAATTAGTACAAAAGCTTGTAAATGATCTCATTGCTAGCAAGAAACAATTGGCTCAACATACTCCTTACCAAGATATTCCAAGGAAGAATTTTCAGCCTAGGAACCACTTACCTCCTTCTCAGACTAGATTGGCTATTGAAGGCCCACCCATCAAGGTTCCAACAAATGCAACTTGTGAAGTTCAAGAACCTGATGATGAGGAGTGTAATCAAATCTATGAAGAACAAGAAAAAGAGGTTGAGGAAGAAATGGAAGATCTTAGTGGATATCAAGTTCATTTCCTCACCACTAAAGGTGTGGATGATGATGATGAATATGATGAAAGAGTGGTAGATATGAATAGTGATTCATATGTTGTCATGACTCAGAGTAAATGAACAAAAAAAAAAAAATCTGGTGTAGTCTACTAAGAAGTCCAAGGAGTCTCCTATAACTATTCTAGTGGTTGCAAGAAGAGAAGATCCTATTCCCATTGCCTCCACACAAAAGGTGAGTAATGTTAATCCCCCTTCTTCTACTTCTATTTCTAAAAAAAATTGTCCTTCAAATCCTAAAATTGATGAATCAAAAGTATCTCAAGTTCATATAAATGATGCCCCATCCACCTCTGGATCTTTTGATATCATTGATCACCTCAAAAGGACCAAAATCCAAATTTCAAAGGCAAAGTTTTACCAAAGCCATCCAAAATCTTTTGCTAAAATTATAAAAAATTTCAATTCCAAATCCAGATCCTCATCCAATACCTCTAAATTTATTTTCCCCACTCCCTCTTTCTCACCTCAATCAAGCCTTGTGGTTACTGACCACTTCCCTAATGAGAAAATTGAACCATTCTATGTGACTCTTCTCATAGCTGGCCATAAAATCAGTAATTGTGTTAAAGACTCAGGAGCATTAGAAAATTTAATGCATGCAAAAGTAACTCATGCTTTGGGCTTGACTCTAACACATGAATTTGGTTCCTGCTATTCCATGTAAAGTAAAAAGTGCCTTTGGTTGGAATAATTAAGGAAGCACAAGTAGTTTTTGCTGCTTTTCCAGAGAAAAGGGTCTTAGCCACTACTTTGGTAGCTAATATTCCTCCCTCATATGGGATGTTGCTGAGTAGAAATTTCTTTAAGGAGGTAGGAGGTGAACTTTAGATGGATTGGTCGCATGCTTTGATCCTGGTAAATGGAAAAATGAAGAAATTGATACCTGAGAAACATACTAAATACATTGTGCAAAAGACTAATGATCCAAAAGCATGGATACTCTATGAAGATATAGGGCATGGTAACTACATGATCATGCCACAAGATGAGGAAAAACTTCCTAAGGGATTCATTCATGATCCCAATAGCATTTGAGCTCTGGATTTTGATGAAAGTTGCTCTTCAGTTTTTTCTAGGGCTAGTGTGGTGCTAACCTCTCCAGAAGGTGACATTCATCCTTTTTAATTCAATCTTTGTTTTGAAAATACAAACAATATAGTTGAATATGAGGCACACATACTTGGATTGAACATGGCAAAATAAATGGGAGTGAAGAATATTTGTGCTGTGGTGATGCAGAGCTAATTTTGAAACAAGTCAGAGATATTTTTCAAGTGAAGAATAGGATATTGAAGCATTATAGAAATATTGTCTAAGATTCCATTGAGTTTCTTTATGCTTTCTCCATTGAATTTGTGCCAAGAGAAAGGAACACTAGAACTGATTCTCTAGATATCTCGGGATCTTTGTTGGATCCTCACCCGATTTCTCTCGGAGAAATTTACCATTGAAATTATTCATAGGCCCAAAGTGTACTTTATAATGTAAACAACTAACAATTTTTCAATGATGATTAACACTTGCTCTCATTCTTGGAGCTTAAGGACAACTTCAACAATTATAATTAGAAGGAAATTAAGCTTTTCCTAGAGAGTGTGTGCCTCTAATGAAGAAGATATCAAGGAAGAGATGGAACAGGATGGTTGTATCAAATGAAAAGTAACAAGATACCTAAAGGGCTGGTGAGTTTGGAAGATCTGTTTGATAAGCATGATATGTACATTAATTCTAAAGCTTCCCAAGGAGCTCGGTAGTCTTTTGAATGTGAAAAGATTAATATTTGAATTCATGAGGAACCCAAGATGGTGAACATTGGAAAATGTTGCACTCAAGAAGAGAAGAAGAAGGAAGTAATTCTACTAAAAAGGTATGCTGATGTTCTTATCTATTCATATGATGATCTAAAGGATTTCCAGATAAAGGAAATACACCACTTTATCCCTCTAAACCTAGGATTAAATCATTGAAGAAGAAACAAAGGCAATTAAATCCCAAGGTTGCTAGCACTATTTTTCAAGAGATCTAGAAGTTACTAAAAGAAAACATCATTTTCCCTATACATCATTCAACATGCATTGCCAAGATTGTGCCTATCGGAAGAAGAATGGTGAGATTCACAATTGAGTGGATTTCGGAATTTAAATCGCACTTTGCTCGAGAAATTTTTTTCTATTTGGATTATATGGATGGATATCCTCTCCCATTTCCTTATAGTGAGCATTTGAAGTTGTTCAAGTCCTAGGTTACTAGCGGTCCTTGTATGTGTTATGTGCAGTGTTTTGTTTTTGTCTTTCCTTTTGGTTTGTTTCTCGTTATGTGTGTGTTGTCTTTTGTATTGGTTTTAACTTTGAATCTATTTTCCCAACGAATTGGGAACTGATTTTCTTTCCCTAAGTTTTTCTATGGTTCTTGATCTTGCCTCGTTCCTCTGTCCCATACCAAGTCATCCCCAAAGAGCTAACTATTCTCACCCTCAAAATCCCCCTCTTTTTGAAGTCATGTTTTCAAAATTTTGAGTTGGTACCTTAGAGTAATCTGTGCTTTGAATTCGTGGGTGCTCGGTTTTAATCTCACCCTTTCAATTGAAAATTCTTTTATCTTTGCATTTTGAAGCATTTTCTAATTCCCCGTCTGGATGCTTGAAAATATTTTCCTTCATTCGAGATGTCATTTTCAATCCTTCTCTTTGGATGTGGATCGCATTGAGTCTAGTATTGTTTGCATTTTTTCATTCTATGGAGAAAAATTAAAAATTCGGTGTAAACAGAGGAGTTTTCCCTTTCATTTTTATTTTTCCATAGTTGTGAATGATGGGTGTATCTTCCCTGTCAATTTTTTCCCCAACATCCATGGGTACATGGACATCTCTAATTGGATGTGGCATGGTGGGTTTATATTTTAAACTTGTCACTTTTGTTATTTGTTGCAAAAGTGTCAAATTGGCCCCATGGCCCGAAGGATCCTGATTGGTGAAACAAGCAGTATCAGATGATGCCACGTACCTCACTGGTGTAAATTCAAAAGGTGTAGCCCAAAAAGAGACCCCAAACTTGTGCCAACCCTCCATATGTCCTAGATTGGAAAAGGGACAGAGCCATCCATTTAATCGACTAAGTATAAGAGTGTCGGCGGAAGCCTCCACATGCCTCATTGGTGTAATTTCATAAGTGATACCCAAGTGGAGACTCAAATGAGCACGATCTCTCCACATGTGTAGAGTCTAATAGAATTCAAGTAGGTAATAGGCTTGAATCAGCTAAGTATACAAGAACCAGTAAAAGTCTCCATGTGTCAGCTTGATGTAAATTCAAAGGAAGAATCAAGACTAGGTCCCCATATGTGTGTGGGCTCATCACATGGTCAAAGTCAAAGAAGGGGGAGAGCCACCCATTGAATCAACTAAGTATAGAAGGGTTTGTGAAATCCTCTAGGTGTCACCAACCGAATGTCAAAGGAAAAATCTAGAGGTAGATCCTAAATGTGCATTGAGCCTCCATGTCTCCAGGGTCAGACATATGGCCCCACCAAAAAAAGGGACTTAGTCAAAACAAAAAATACAGAACATGCTCATGAGGGACACGTGGCCATGTTTCAAGCAAAGGTCGAAAGGCGAGCCCTTTTTTTTATGCTTTGAAAATTAAAAGCGGGAAGGTGAGTCATCGGAGTAATTTGGGAATTTTTGTTTTATTTCCAAAAGGGTGTAAAGTATAAAGTAAGTCACGACTCCTCTATTGAAAATTCAAAGTGCGAAGGAGGGCCATCGGAGCAATTTAGGAATTTCAACTTTGTTTCCATAAAGATCTTAAAGTTATAAAGTGACCATGCACCTCGCTTATGCCAAGGAATAAATTCAAATGTTGAGCCCACATTGAAAATTCAAAGCGAAAGGTGGATCGGCGGAGCAATTTGAGTTTTGCGCAAACCTCTGAAAAGAGGTAAAATTGTAAAAGTGAGTTGTGACTCTGTCGCCACTCAAGTAAAGCCATGTGTTGAGCTTGTATCAAACTGGATGGGTGGGCCAAAATGCTTCAAAATGCAAAAACTCTACAAAGTCACAAAATACAAAAGGAATCCTCAAGCCTACTTTATTTTAAATCTCTCCCACGTGGAAGAATCAAATTCAAAGTTTACAAAAGCAGGATAAACGGATGCAATTCAATGCATCTAGTATTTCCACTAGGCATGGAAACAACCGAGGCATTGGAGAAGTTCAGACCTCAGTTTCTTGAATTAGTTTGATTATGTTTTGTAACCGAATGTAACCATTCTTGGAATCTATTTAATGGCTTCTCCACACTATTGTTAGGGTTAGATCCTGGTACTTTGTAGATGTAATAGATTTGAAGTAATCAATACAGAATTTTTTCCCTTTTCTTCATCTCTGTTATTCCTTATTTTATTATCTAAAATTTTTCAAATCATCTATAAGAAACTTTGTGTTCTTTTTAATATGATTTCTGGAACTTTGTGTCTATGGAATTATATATGTTATGAAAGTGAATGATTCTAATATGCATCTCCTGGCTCAATACGTATAAGGTTATACTCTGCTATATATATTTCTGAAGGTATTGTTATGTTATGCCTCTCTCATCTCCTTAATTCTTCCATTCCTTCGTATTGATGATCTTTGGGCATAAAACGTTTGAAAGTATCAGAATCCACACTTCAAAAGTTATACATTTGTATATAAGTTGTTCTCGCTTTCTTTCAATAAGGGAACCTCTCCCATTAAAGAGGAGGCACTTGTTTTCCTCTCGATTGTGGTTTGTTAAAGTATCATTTTAAAAACCAAGAAAATTTGTTATAGTTGAAACAAGAATGAAGCTAAAAAATGTCGAATCCTTATCACCTGAAACTAGAGAACCTTTCTCCAAAGATAAAATTCTTGAAGCAAAGGGTGTGATGAATCCTAATTTTTGGAATATCAAGGTGTTCCCGCATACTTTGTAATAAAGAATTTCCATAAATCCATGGGTACAATAATGGAACATTTTACAAAGAATTCACAGATCAAGGGTATTGAAATCAAAGGTATCATGAATATTGATTTATTTGTTAGCTTAATTAATACATTTGTTGTTAGTAGTTGTTAGTGAACAGTTATGTAACTGTTCCTCCTGTCCTCCCTCTCGCGCAGCCTATATAATGGCGTGCTCTCTGTATGAATTGATATAGCAATCAATAATAATTGTTTGAGCACCATCATTGGTATCAGAGCCGGTTTGCTATGCGTGGAGGAGCAGCTGACCAAGGAAACGGCCTGTGTGAAGACTGTAATGTCCTAGAGAGCCTGAAACCATTCTATTTCTGCGTGGAAGGTTGGAAAACAATTTGTGGCATTTCATTTGGTGTTGGAGGAGCCTGCGTGGTTTATGGCGTGTAATTCATGACCTGTGTGCTAGAAGAGGTGACCAAGGAAGTGCGTGAACATTCTGTGTGTGGAGGAACAAAGGTGTGGTTGTCTTTGCGGGAGACTCAGCCTATTTTCTTGATAAACCCAGTATGTTGGAAGACCACAAGAACATGGAATTTTTTCTGTCAAATACTGTACAAAAGGTGCAGCGACCAGACCTTGTGCGTGGCAGCCTGTAGACGTCTCATTTGGCATTGGAGGACAAGTGCTGCTGCTGTGAAGATTGGTGCCAGTGTATGCTGTGCATGGAGGAAGAGTGGCGTGGAGAAGGAGAGAAAACTGCATCGTCCTAAGGCGTGCGTGGAAGGAGCCCAAGCCAGTGACTGTCTTTTTCTATTCCTACGTGCACCGGAGGAAACTTTCTACATGTATACTATGCGTGGAAGAAGACCTAGCTAGCAAATGAATCACTGTTTCCTGTAGAACCATGTGGAAGACCATCCAAACCCCTGTATGTGTAAGCAAAGTCAACAAATTACAAAGCGTGTGTGTGTATGTCTCAAATCTCAGATGCACAAAGCACCGTGAGCAATGCACCAAATATTTGGGCATTGAGTGACAATGAAGACACCACTAGGTTGTTCTTTGCCTTGGTCAATGAGCTACACAACACTGGGAACATTCTCTTTGATGAGATTGTGCACCAAGGACTATTGGAATATTTTTGGTTTGACATTCGATGTCAAGCATGGTAGATTCATGCAGAAATTGAATGTGGTTATGATGCAGATGATGAACACAAAATAGAATGCCCACATGAGTGTTGGCACCTCACTGCACGAGCCTATAGAGCCCATCTTCAGGACAGATTCCTTTAGTAAGCATTGTAGCCATTTTTGAAAATAAATAAATAAATAAAATACATTTTTGAGTTTTTGAAAATGTCTGCTCCAAAAATATTGCTATCCGATGCCCAACTCTTGAAAGGGCCAAATTTCACCACATGGAAAACCAAGATGCGGATGATTCTTAGGTTCGAAGATATTTGGGGGATTGTTTCTGGCAAAGACACCCCTCCCACAAACGCTGATCTGTTGGAAAAATATGAAAAGGCTGATGCGAAAGCACTAATGCTTATCACCCTGAGCCTTTCTAATGAGGTGTAGCCATACATTCGGGAAGAAACTGCTTCTTCTCAGGCATGGAGCGCATTATGTACCATCTACAAAGCTAAGAATCGACAACAAAGTTACATCTTGAGACAAAGCATCATACAATGATGAGTATGCATGATGGTGAATCTGGTAGAAGCCTTCTTACGGCATGTAGGCGAGTTACGTTCGAACTCTCTACTCTCGGTGAACCGGTGGACGACAAGTTGCTAGTCCCGCTCACCTTGCGAGCTCTTCCTTCCTAGTTTCGAGACATTGATCACCATGTTGACCATCACTCAATAGGAGGTGAGTTTTGCCACACTGGTGAATTATCTCCAGCAGGAAGAAGCCATGAAAAATGTACAAGAAGCCTTTGAAGACAAGGCTCTCATCACGAGGCAAAAACATAAGCCTCGGAAAGGGCAGTCATCCCCCTAGAATCAGAAGTAGCATCCTCAGTAGCAGTCTTCTCAGCAACCACCACAGTGGCCACCCCAGAAGCAGTAGAACCACAAGGCAAATCGGTGGTGCCATATTTGCTCCACGGATACGCACACGACTTCAAATTATTATTACAACGATTGCAAGTATGGCAACTCTGGCGAAGAGAGCACTTTAGGCCAAGGATGTTCCAAGAAATATCGATGGCATGCTCATAATCAGAGGTAGAAGGGCCACATTGCTGCTCAACAGGATGCCACCTCCGATGAAGAGGCTCCAGACACAACTCATTCTGACATTGTTCTAGTCTCACAGACTTCGCAGCCATCGGAAGATGTCTGGTTGATTGATTCAGGCACCAGCAAACACATGACTGGCAATAAGAAGATGTTCCACACTCTAAGTGACCAGCCCACTGGAGATCAGATCATCATCGCAGATAATCAAGAGTATATTGCGGAGGGGATTGGTGATGTCATCATTCCTCTTGGAACATGAAGATGTACACTCATGAAGGTGCTATATGTTCCAGGTTTGACCTCAAATTTTTGTCTATGATTCAACTTCGTAACCATCGATGCAGGTTGAATTCTTTGTTGAGAAAGGTCAATTTCTGCATCATTTCCCAGGGAGATTCAGTCATTACTCAAGCATTTCTGAAGGGTCATCTATTTGCACTAGATGCAGTCACTTCATCTAGCATTTCTCTCTCTGCTTTAACGTAGATTCCACTACACTATGGCACTTTTGATATGGTCATCTGTCTATCGGGGCTCTACATTAGCTCAGTGCCAAGGAAATGGTAAGAGGGCTTCCTCCACTCTCCCATTCCTTACCTGTTTGCTCAGGATGTCTTACGGGAAAACAACATAGAGGTCCGTTCAAACAAATCTCTTATCATTCTACAGAGCATCTTCAGGTCGTTCACACCAATCTGTGTGGACCCCTTCCAGCTAGCTTCCAAGGTTTTGCTTACTTTCAGCTCATCATTGATGATTACTCATGGAAAATGTGGGTATATTTCCTTTGGAAGAAGAGCGAGGCACTTGCAAATTTCAAAACCTTCTACCAGCAAGCCACTAGGCAATCTAGGAAGCCTCTTCTTCTCCTCTGCTCAGATCGAGGGGGGGAATTTGTGTCAAATAACTTATTAGCATACCAAGCATCATGGCATTCAAGCAACATTTGATCGCACCCTACACACCCCAACAACACGCCATTTCGAGTGCCACAATAGGACTGTCATGGAGATGGCTCGTTGTATGCTCTCGACCACCAAGTTGGAGGATCAGTTTTGGGCAGAAGCAGTCCAGATAGCAGTGTATCTACTCAACCAGGCACCCACAAAGATCTTGTAGAACAAGACACCGGAAGAGGTATGGACTAGTCATAAACCTTCTATTCATCATTTGAGAGTTTTTGGTTGTACTGCATATATGCATGTTCTAGATAAGAGAAGGAAGAAGATCAATCCAAAGACACTGCCATGTCTTTTCTTGGGGTATAGTACTACCTCAAAGGCATATCGTCTCATGGATCCTGAGATGAAGAAGATCTACGAGAGTCGAGATGTGGTATGTGATGAGTCGTCCTTTGACTCCTTGCCACACAATGGAGATCCAGTACTGACCTCGTCACATAGATTGCTCACACATCTAGATGATGGGCAAGATGATTCTTCTCAGAGAGAAGAAGAGCTGAGTGGAGACTTGTTCATTGATCTTGGCACACTGGAAAACACATCTTCACATCAGCAGCACCAATGTCCGAAATGGGTCTAGAATACTATTAGGGATGCACACCTGAACTCACTTCTGGTACTTCTATGGGAGTTAGAACACGAAGTCAAGCTAGACATGAGGTAAATTTTACACTCATGAGTTCATTTGTTGAGAGCACCGAACCTGACACTATTCGTGAGGCATTAGACCAACCACAGTGGAAATAGGCTATGGATGTTGAATATGATTCCCTAATTTAGAATCAGACATGGGAACTTGTCGATCTGCCTCTAGGTAAGAAATCCATTGGCTACAAATGGATTTTCAAAACAAAATATAAGGCAAATGGTTCAATGAACAAACATAAAGCATGACTTGTTGCAAAGGGTTATGCTCAGCAAGAAGGAATTGACTATGACAAGACCTTTGCACCCACTACGAAGATCAAAACCATCAGAGTTGTCTGCACTGGCAGCACAAAATGGATGGAAACTTCAACAGATGGATGTCAAGAGTGCTTTTCTAAATGGTGATCTACAAGAAGAAGTGTACATGGCCCAACCTGAAGGGTTTGTAGACGAGCATGAACCACATAAGGTATGTCATCTAATAAAGTCTCTTTATGGACTCAAACAAACACCTAGGGCATGGTATATAAAAATTGATGATCACCTATTGCAGCATGGATTCACTTGTGGCCCCTCAAATACAAATCAGATATCAAGAAGGTAGGAACAAAGATTGTCATTCTGGTTTTGTACGTAGATGATCTTGTTATCACAGGAAGTTCTGACAATCTTGTAGATGATGTAAAGAATGATCCGAAGAAATCCTTCGACATGACTGATTTGGGGCTACTTCACTATTATCTTGGCTTAGAGATATGGCAGAAGAAGAATCATATCTTCGTCTCCCAGATGAAATATGCCAAGACACTCCTGAAAAATATGGAATGTTAGATTGTAAACCAATGTCCACACCTATGGAAAAAGGTTTGCAATTATCTAGATTCTAGGATTCACCGCAGGTAGATGGCACTCACTATAGGAAGCTTGTGGGGAGTCTCATTTACTTGACTTATACCAGGACCAGATCTTTGCTTTGCAGTGAGCTATCTCGCTAGATTTATGCAGGAGCTAAAGAAATGTCATTGGATAGTAGCAAAGCATGTGTTGAGATATGTCCGAGGTACATGCTTGACTTGGTCTAGAGTATCGAAGAACACTCAGTTCCTCTTACAGGGATATACAGACTCGGACTATGCAGGGTCTGTTGATGATAGGAAATCCACTTCAGGATATGTTTTTCATCTTGGATTTGGACCTATCTCGTGGATTAGCAAGAAGCAAACTGTTGTTTCTCTCTCATCCACTGAGGCTAAATACCGCACCGCACGAGGAGCTGTGTGCGAAGTAATTTGGTTACGTCACATTCTTGCAGATATAGGGATTCCTAAAGAGAAACCTCCCATCATTCACTGCGACAATCAAGGTGTGTTGAAGCTTGTGAAGAATCCTGTTTTCCATGAACGAACAAAGCACACTGAGTTCGAATGTCACTACATTCATGAATAGGTCTTAAACCACCAAATTCAGCTCCAATAATGCCCTACTGATTTTCAGGTTGCAGATATTCTCACCAAGCCTCTCGGCAAGGTGAAGTTTGATTTGTTTAGGGGGTACATTTGTAAGAGAAATGTATTAAGGGGGGGAATGTTAGCTTAATTAATACATTTGTTGTTAGTAGTTGTTAGTGAACAGTTATGTAACTGTTCCTCCTGTCCTCCCTCTCGCGCAGCCTATATAATGGTGTGCTCTCTGTATGAATTGATATACCAATCAATAATAATTGTTATTAAAGTCTTAATCAACAAATTTTTCAACAACAATGAGGAACCAATATAAAAATTTAGAAAAACCTTCTAAGTGTAGTGCTATTATTACAAGGCTCTTGCAAGGAATCTATGAAAGTATTGTCTTACAATAAGACATCGGTGAATATTTTAGATTATATGACTTATGCCAAACAATGATTTTGGGATCTATGGAGGATGAAAAGGTTTTTCAGTGCTTTATCGTTTATAAAATCAGAACCGAGAAACAGTTGGATAAAAATCTTGAAATTTGCATGAGGTGTTATGTTTCTCGCTTACTCCATGGAAACATTTCCTTTTGATAGAGAAATTGCGCATTGGAATTCCATTTCTGAAAGAAGGGTGTAAATAATATAGCTACAAGTATAACTTTTCCCAACGATGAGACTAGAATTGGTGTGTCGTCACACTCTACAGAAGAGAACATTGACTTTGAATCAGCTATTAATAATGGATTGTTTCAACTTTAAATAGGTATCTCCTTGACCTTACTTTTATTGTTTGACTGTGGTTTTTTATTCAATTATTAACTCTACAGATGCAAATATTTACTTTGGTTATTTATTCAATTTCATATTAACTTTATCGATGTAAATATTGATGAGGAGGATTTTTACAAAATTTTGTTTCAGCTCTTGTTATCATTAAAGATGTTACAGAGATATATATATTTACATATTTTTTAAAAATTATTTATAAAATTGTGTTTTATATAATTACTATTTTGGATTTTTTGAATACGAAATTCTGTTTTAAAAATTTGTTTGTTACATGCATTTTTCGCATACTAATTTGCAAGACATTTAGAGTTTAGATCTACATATTCTTCCATTATTATACTCTTCCAGACTTCCACTTTGTCCAAACATGTATAGGTTATCATTTGCATTTTTCTTTACTCTTTTGTTTCTTCATTAATCCAATCAATCATTATTTCATTTTTTTTTTTAAAACGTGGGTAGACATCCATCCTAGAAATATCTCACTTCTAGAGACCGACAATGTTAGGAAAGTCACCCATCTATATACTAATCTATTTCTCATGTTTGGTTTTATTGAATCAAATATCTTCTATCACGTAAAGCACGCTATGAAGGATGATTTATCATTTTCCGTCCATATGCTTTGTCACAACGATTTAAAAGAAAAGAAGTAACTTAAACCCTATCATATGACATTGCTTGATTTTTTACAATTATGTTTAATTTAGTTTTGTATTTGAAAAATTCTTTGATAAAGTGTTTAAAATTTGTTGGATAAAATGACACATTTGAATTTTACAAGTAGATAGAGGTAAAATTTTCCATATTAAGATGTTTCTATTATAACACATTCCAATTTTTCTTTAAACAATTATCCATTATATAATCCATCATCCGCGATCTTACTTGAAACTAATTTAATCATCCACATCTAATGTCATCATATCATTGATTCATTACAAGTAGAGAGAAGAATATTTTGAGAAGGTTTAAATGTCTCTATCCTACCACATTCCACGGTCATTCTTTAAGCTAAAAATCTATCTCCACTCAATTCATCATAATCCATATTTGTTTTAATGTCTCCATCCACATCTAATGTCATCATAGAAGATGTAAGTCCTAGTTCAATTCACAAGTAGAGAGAAGAATATTTTGATAAACCTGATATCGAGTTTGAATTTTACAAGTAGTAAGAAGATGTAAGTACTAGACTCCTGACACACTCCAATTATTCTTAAATCAATTATTTATCCATTATCATCACAATTTATCATCATCCATATCTAGTTTAACATTCCAATTTTTCTTCAAAAAAGTATCCATTATCATCATTCATCATCATCTATATCCATTCTAATTTAATCATATCATATCCATTAGAAAGTTTTGAAAAGGTTTAAATGTCTCTATCCTACCACATTCCAAATTTTCTTAAAACAATTATTCATTATCATCATCCACATATAACTAATGATAATCCATATCTATGATTCTATTCTAATGTCATCATCCACATTTATGCAATCGTCATTACAAGTACTAAGATTCCTTTGTCATACCACATTCCATATTTTCTTAAAACAAATAATTAACCATTATCATAATGTCATCACATTCAAATCAATGTATCTAGAAATTCTATACATAATATATAAGAAGATATAAAATTCAAGATTTTAAAGTATTTCAAATTTTCAAATGCCATCACATTCAAGTTTCAAATTTCAAATCCAGATAATAAATTATTTCAAATTTTAAAACATCATGACCATCAAACTCAAGTTTCAAATTTTCAAATATAGATTATAAATTTTGAAAGTATCATATCGATCGATTTATTGTACCTCATATCAATCCGTTTCAAATTTTATGTACCCCTTTCCCCAATGGATTCCACTCCTATAGTTGTAATCCTTTCCCCAATGGCTTATCCTCTTGTACCTCTTTCTTCAATGGATTGAATAATCCCAGAACTAATCAGATCTTCTACAACACTATCTAGACTCTTTACGATCCTTTGTTCTTCCCTTGTCGCATCTCCATGGGATAGCAAACTAGGATCTGAACTGCCTTGGCTTTGAATAAAATTTATGGGTCGAAGCCATGCTCTTTAATTATCCACTTTAGTGTATTGTTTTTTAATTAACTAAAACAATATTTTCTTTCAAATTCTTTGCTACAGATAAATTGTTCTTTGTGCTTTCCAAGTGAACTTGGAAAACCTTTGCTTGAATCTTCAAATTTTTATATTTCAACTACACAAAAAAATTGATCTCAATTAAACATATTACTAAAATAAGAAAATGTCAAATTAACCAAAAATATTGTTTCAAGGTGATAATAGCTATAACCACTTTATCTCTCTTGGCATTTTCAATTGCTACCAGATCCTTATCCTTAGACCATTTGTTAAAATATGCATGGGCTTCAATACTAATATTTTCCAACTTGTTTAATGCTTTAACCAAAATATCATCTTTATATTTGTTGTTATAAGTGACTGTCCCACATCTTACTTGGGTAGTAAGGAATCAATCTTCGTAGGTTATATCTAGACTATAGCATATAAACTTTCCCTTTACCACTAATTTTCACAATGACTTATTATTTCATTGATTAGTAATTTAGCCCGTCTCCCATTCTATAAGCTGACTGATATGAGGTACAATAAACTCCATGACATGGGATTGAAAATCATTACCAATTAAGTTCTCTAAAGGAAATGGTAGCAATTGTTCACCATCTGTATCTAAAGAAGATGATGTAGCTGGAGAGGTATGGGGGCTTTCTGGTTGATCATCAAATGCTACCTATTTCTACCTTTGGGTGGCCTGATCCTATTTATGATAAAATAAATCAATATTCAAATAAATAAATCTAAAATGAAAAGTAATGAAATTTGAAATTGAAGTATACCTGTTGGCCTTGAATCATCTCACATGTATTAAAAAATATTGATGGGTCATTGTTATCAATACCCAAGTAATCTTCATCTAAATTTATATTATTTAAAACCAATATACCCATTGCAGACCGGGAAAGCCACCGAGAGAGAGGGTTGGAATTCAAAATGAGGAGGCAATTTTTAGTGTCCCACTAGGGGTCGGAGGAATTGGCATGCATTTACCAATGTTATTTTTCCTTGAACCTCTGGTTGGCATTTTGAATCGTATTGGTGGAGGCGCAATGGTGATTCTATTTTTATAGAATATGAAGGATTGCAATGTGCTAAAAATTAAATGAAAAATCATATGAAAAACTTTTAAACTATTGAAAACTTGAGTCTTGTATTTAAGAAATTATATCATTCCTTATTGTGGGGTAAAGTTTCGTGGAGCTTGAGGTGGTTGTGTTGGAGTAGTAGTCGGTTGTGTTTGATTTTTGTGTTTCTTGGATTCTTGTGAGGGTTGTTGAGAAGAGACAATTTCATGCAACCGAAATGAGTGAGTTGGTGAAGATGGAAGACTTTGAGAAGCCATGGTATTGTCCAATGTTCCCGCAATGACAAAGACAATCGATTATATGTCAATTCCATATGGTAAATGGTAAATGGAAAATATAAAATAGGAATTTTTAAATAGTAATTGTTAGGGTATTATGTCTCTGGTGTTTAACAAATTCAAATGCTTGGCGGTTCAAAGATGAGTGAACTTCCATTTCAGATTGCAAATCTACCAACGCCTCAGCGTGTTTTTGGCCTCTTCCTCTTGATGCAACTTTTTTTTTTTTGCGAAAGGGCCTCCAATTTTTTTTTGAAAATAGACAATAATTAATAATATTCCAGATGAACATAATGTTAGTCTTATGTCAAAATATAAAATTATACATGTTATTCTTGAAATGGAATCAACAAATTATTCATGGTCTCATCTATGCAATTAGGAATTGGTTTTTCTTTTAAATTAAAAAGACATTTGTAATAAAGGCCATGGAGATATTTTTTGGAGTGAATAAATAGTTTGTCGGAAAGTGATGCATTTGTAATATCAATTTTTATTTTATTCGATAAAAATGTGCACCAATCAATTTTTTTCTTTTCGATAGTTGCAAGAATGTATGCAATAGCCCAGTTTGGTATATCTATTTGCCAACCCTGTAAAACAATTCTATCTTAAAAAAAAATCATAGCGGCAGAAAGTGGTGTGCAATTCCTTGTGTATCCACACCATGTCTTGATTTGTTGACATGAGCTGCAAAAATCCAAAAATCCAATTTAATTAATATCGAAAAAAGATTATAGGTTAGAGATTATAGATTAGAGATTAATATCGAAAATTGAAAAATATAAAAAATGAAAAATGAAAATAGTTTATACATATAATCAATATGGAAACCAAAATTCAATTCAAGTTACTTTTTATTAGTTTCGATTAGGGTTGCTTTCATTGTGATAATGGGTAAATTTTGAAATGGAGGTCCTTAAGTGATGTATATAAGTTGTATATAAGCTAGATCAACACTAGATTGAAACATACATCCATCTTCCACAACAACAATAAATAGATTAACCTTTGTATTGTAAGAGGAGAGTATGTAATTCCAAATATCATGATCTATTTCAAACGGGGGCATCTTAACGAGCCCATGAAAATCATACACATCGACTAAATCCTTGAATTCTGAATTCATTTACAAAATTGTCTAAATGTGGGGGCACAACAAATTCCTGTAGATTATCTTTCCCTTGGAATGGGCTTGGGGGTTAACTAGATTTTCTGATTGATTTTGGTCTTGAGCTTGGCCTTGGGTTGCACTTGTAGTCACCATTGTACTTGTCCTTGAGCTTGATTGTACCTTAAATTGATTCCTGTAAACAAGAAATTTCAGGGATCTAGAGAGTGTAAATTCAAAAATGACTGGAGGGTGGGTATTTATAGGAAAAAATAGGGTTTTGACACCCCTCTTAACGTGTGATAGAAATCTTGTTGTTATTTATTAAGAAAACTTCTTGACGTGCGACAACAAGCCTTTCATCATGCATCGAAGCCTTCCTAATGCGTGACAATAAGCTTTCTATTATTCATAAAGAATCATTCTTGACACACGATGAAAGGCTTGATGTCGTGCATTAAGAAGCCTTCCTAACGTATGACAACAAGACACTATATCGTGCGTCGTAAAGGATTTTTGATGCATGACATAAGGCTTATTGTCATGCGTCAAGAAGCCTTCCTGACAAACAACAACAAGACATTCTATTACGCATCCAAAAGGCTTCTTGATGTGCGACATCAAGCCTTCTATCATGCATCAAGAAGGATTCTTGACATGCAACAAGAATCCCTTCGTCATGTGTCGAAAGGCTTCCTTACATGCAACAATAAGCCTTCTATCATGCATCAAGAAGACTTTATGACATGCGGTAGAAAGACATTCTGTTGCACCTTAGAAAGGCTTCTTGAAGCACAACAACAAGCCTTCTATCACACATTAAGAAGGCTTCTTAATGCATGACAGAAGGTCTTTTTCCATGCGTCGGAAGGATTCTTGATGTGTGACAAAGAAGATGTCAATGTCTGTAGAAAATTTTCCATTTGCGTAGGCAAAATTTGTATTCTCAAAACAATGGAAAATTCACCTTTATGTGAAAGTGGATCCACCTATATTCATCGGGATTTTCCACCTCTATTTTATCACTTACTTCTTAAAATGAATTGTGCTTTTAAATGGTTCAATCACTACTTGAGGTTGCGAGGCATTTCACTAGCGAAAGTTGGTTGTCCCATAATTTGACAAGGATCACATTATTTGATGTATTTCTTCACGTCTTTATACGAGAAGGTAAATAATAGCCGAGTGCCAAGTATTTTTGTGTTGTTCTTTTCACTTTGAAAAGTTTCCTCCATGAGGTTCATCATGACATGTCCCGAGTATGTCAAAGATTTTATCTTCTCTCACACACACTGTAAAACAAAATCACGACCACATTTAAATAAAATTCGTTTTAACCATTTAAATTGTGCAATTTGGTTTTGATTAATCTTTTCATTTTTCTTAGTAAAAGAAGGGGGAAACTTCTGTTGTAAGACGATTTTCCATATCAACAAACCATGGTGTATCAATTGAAATAGCAAATAATTGTTCATCTCAAAATTTCTCTTTAAGCGGATCTTGCTCCCCGTAGTGGTTATCTTGACAAGAAATCAGCTACCACATTATATTTTCTTGGGTTATCCACAATGGTAATATCAAATTCTTTTTAAAATAATAACCATCTAATTATACTACCTCCTACCACTAGTTTGTTCATCAAGCATTTTATTTTTGAGTGGTATGTATGTACAAATATTTAATACCCTGTAATATAATGTCTCGAACTTATTAATTGTATAAATCATAGCAAGAAAATATTTTTCATCCTTTGGCGGTGTAATTTCTTCCAGTTGGAGTAATATTTTTACTAAGGTAGTAGATAGCATATATTTTCCCTTCTTCATCTTTATGTCCCAGAACTGCACCAATTGAGTTCTTTTAGGCATCTTTTTGGATGTGAAAAGATTTCTCCCAATTAGGTCCTCTCAATATTGGGGTAGTGATTAATTTTTCTTTAATTTCTTCAAAAGCATGTTGACACTTTTCATCCCAACAAAATTTACAATCCTTGGTAAGAAAACCAAACATGGGGGAAGAAATTTTACTAAAATCTTTTATAAAACACCTAGAGTATCCAACATGCCCTAAGAATGATTTGATATTCATGGGTGTTTGAGGAACAGGTAAGTCTAAAATAATTCTGATTTTGTTTTGGTCAACTTGAATTCCTCTTTTTGAAATGTGGTGTCCTAGTACAATCCCTCATCAACCATCATCAAGCATTTCTCATGACTAATATATAAATGGTGTTGCTCAAATATTGTTAATATTCTATTCACATTTTTCAAGGCTTCATCATTTTTTTCTCCATGCATAGTAAAATCATCCATGTATACTTCCACACAATCATTGGTTAGATCTACAAAGATTGCTAGTACAACCCTTTGGAAGGTTGTTGGAGCATTACATAGTCTAAATGGAAATACCCTGTAGGAAAATGTACCACATGGACAAGTAAAAGTAGTTTTTCTTGATCTTTGACAACCACCCTAATCTGATTATATCCACTAAAACCAACCAGGAAGGAAAATTAATATTTACCTGAAAGGTTGTCTAAAAATTGATCTATGAATGGTAAGGGAAAATAATATCTAAGTGTAGCTTTGTTCAATTCCCTATAATTAACACAAATTCTCCATTTTCCATTATTTTTGGGCACAATCACAAGAGGAGACACCCACTGACTATCTGAGATAGGGTAGATAAATCCTACTTGCAATAGCTTTTCAATTTCCTACTTGACTATGTCCCTTAAGGATGGGTTGATCCTTCTCTGAGGTTACCTAACTGGTTTAACATTTTCAGTATAAATGTGATGGGTACAAATACTTGGATGGATTCCTTTCATGTCTTTATAGTCCCAAGAAAAAAAGATCTAGTATGACTTTTCAAAACATCAAACAATTTAGCTTCTCGATCATTTTCTAACCAGATTGTTAATGTTCAAATTTTTACCTAGTTGAATCTCAATTTTTTTGGTTCTAGTGTGTGATGAACTGATTTGTTGAAAAGGATCCATTAAGGTGTTTAGTGGACATGAATGTGGTAACAACATATGATATGCATAAGCATCTCTAAAGTTCCCATGAGAAATAATACTAGACAAAGGACAATAGGTAGAATTATTATACTTATCTTATTATTGGTCAAACTCCTCGTCACTGCTACTT
The DNA here is from genome assembly GCA_018340775.1 of Taxus wallichiana var. yunnanensis. Classification (NCBI taxonomy): domain Eukaryota; kingdom Viridiplantae; phylum Streptophyta; class Pinopsida; order Cupressales; family Taxaceae; genus Taxus; species Taxus wallichiana. Next base: position 170,362,392 of record CM031236.1, read on the forward strand.
TACAAAAATTCATCACCATTCCTTGATATATTTGAGACTAAAGCTACTAATTTTGTAACTATTTCTTCCCCTCCCCAAGAGAAATCTCGTTCCTCCAGAGAGAAATTATTTACATCTTCCTGGAATTTTTTTGGTTCCAGAGATAAGTATGCATGTTCTAGAACTAAGTCTGAAGGTTCCGGAACTAAGTCCGATGGTTGGACAACTAATTCCTAAGGTTATGGAACCATCCCTGATTTTTCCAAAGATAATTGGTGATCATTCAATGGATGATTAATCATATTCTCCACCTCTTGTATGTGATCCTGCAATGTTATCATAGCCAAAGAAGAAAAATTATGTTTATTAGTATCAGGATCATCAACCCATAATTGTTCTTGGTTATCAATAAATGGTCATGTAGAAGGATGTAAGGAAATTTTCTTAGAATTATTACCATTTGAGATAGTCATATCACATGATTTGTAATCAATTAAGGTAGCAACTATATTTAACTATGGTCTGCTAAAAATAATGGGATAACTAAGTGTTTTACCTTTTGGCTATAATATAAGGAAGTCCATTGGATACTCCCATGAATCCACCATAACTACCTCATCTTCAATGACTCCTTCTATTTTTTCTACTGACTGATATGCCATCTACAATATGGTGCTAGTAGATTGTATACCTATTAATGGTAATGTTTTCAAAGCGTCCACTGTCATCACATTTATAGTTTTTCCCAAATCAACCAAAACATTATGTATATCTTTATTTCCTATAGATATAGAAATAAAAAGGATTCCAGGATCCCCATATTTGAGAACTAATATTTTTCCTTCTAATAAATCAGCAAGTTTCCCATCTACCTTAATAGTCCTAGGGTACTACTTCTTCCTTCCAAGTCTTTTCAAACATAACATTTTGATTAATTTGTTTAATTCAAGAATGTCCTTGATTGCTTGCAATAATGGTATTTCAATATTTAGTTTCCTTAATTCTTGCACTAATTCAGATTCCTTGGTCTCAATAACTTATTTAAATATTTTTGGAAATGGATTTTTAGTAGAGTTGTTATCTGGCTCCTTCTCTTTTTCTTTTTCATTCTCCTTAGGAACAACCAAACTAGGGGTTTCAGTTTCTTCTGTCATCTCAAGTAATTTTAACAGGTAGACTATTAATTATTTTTCCAGATCTTATATGAATATCCTTACAATCCATGGCATTAAGATCAATTGGGTTTTCTTTCTCTGTTCCATAGAAAGGGGTTATTTGTTTGTTTTTGGGAATAACCACTTGGTTGTGTTGGTATTTGTGTTTGAACCACATTTTATTTTTGTGAGCCTTGTCTTTGGATAGCCCATTATGGCTTGTTAATTTTGGTTTGGATATGTTCTTCCTTGAGCATAGTTATTAGGGTTCCACCTAGGTTATGACCAAGTATAAGGGTTACTCTTACCGGACCATGGTTTTTGGTGTCCCCTGGGCATACCAAGCTTGTCTTGCCCAATCTGGGATTACATGTTGCTTGAGGGGTCCAAGGTGGTTGTCCACAATTTTTGGCACTATCTAAGATTCCCATGGCATCATCTAGGGATTAGGAATATATCTTGGTATGAACTACCCTTGGCTAGGTTGTCTCTGGACAAAGTTTACTTCTTCTATAGTAGAGGAAGGGCTAGTCTCTTTAAGACATTTTTTTATGAATGGAAGAAGAGAAAATCATTAGCTTCATGTTCCCTAGATTCACAAATAGAACACATTTCTATTTTATCCAAAGGACAATCCATTATAGCATGATTCTTTCAAAGCATCTAGGACAATACATAGCTAATGGTTCAATATTAGTATATTCTTTGGCTTGCAATCTATTCATGGTGGAAGTTAATTGAACTAGGATGTTTGTTTTAAAGTTTTCTAGTTCATCCATAATTTTTTCATGTCTTGATTTGTAGTTTTCACAGCTTTTTCCTTTCCTAGATCCACCCCTTGTTCTTGAATAACTTCTACATGGATATTTAATATCATTCATTCTTAATTGATTGATCTTTCCACTACCCAATAATTTAAGGGCTTCCCTAGCTTCATCATCCATACCTTTAACAAAAATGGTTTTTCTTAGCTCTTCTTGAAGTAAAAATCCATGCCTTTTACTTATAAAGAGGAATCTATCTAAATAATCTTCCATATTCTCATCTTCTTCCCGTTTGATTCTAAAAAATTCTTCCTTCCTATTTCTCCTTGACAAAGTTAGTATTGCTATTTTTCTAGGAAGTAAGTTTTTATTTTTGCCCAAGTGGTAATAGAATTGGATGTTAATCCCATAAACCACCTCATTATTGCATCTTTTAGAGCAGATGGAAAAAACTTGAGTTTTTGATTTTATATTTTGTATTCATAGGTCTAACACAATACTTTAAATTAAAACAAGAATTGTTCAGGATCCTCATATGACATCCCTCTAAATGTAGCCAAGTGTGCAAGTGAAATATTCTTCATAGGTTTATCATCATCCTCCAACTAAATTAGATAGGTAAAACTCCTATCAGGTTCTCTTTTATCTTCTTGTGGCATATCTACAGTATCTTCTAGATATTTTCCCAAATTAATGTGGTATATGATCCACTTTAGTGAAGGTGAAAATTCAAGATTAGGAGGATGAATACTCAATTAAGAGTCAAAAATTGCTCTAAGAGGGTCTTGGGATATAATCCTTCTCCTAAAATTTCCACATCCTTCTAGTGATTGTTCCAAAAATTCAAAAGGTGGAAGTTTTGCTTCTTGTTTAACAGGATACAATGGTGCTCCTAATTCCTTCTCAACCTCCTTATTTGAACCAGAGGATGATCATATTTCTTTTTGAGATATTTGTGGGAGAAATATAACCTTTGAGTCTCTTGGTCTACTCATAAAATTTATGATAATGTAGGGAAGATTTTTTAATTTATAGATGTATGATTGTTTCTCTTGTTGACACCTAATTAGACAATTCTAACTAGTGGGTCCCCAGAAACGACACCAAAAATGATGGGTGTTGTTATTCCCTTCATTTAATCAACTCTTAGTTGATGTCATATTCAAACCAGGGGTGTGTCTAAAGCTATATGCAACAAGAAGAATCTTAGTGATCTAGTAATTGATTGTAGGTATTTATTATTTTTTTATATTTTCTGGGGGTTTTTACAGTGTCTTTAGGATTTTTGGCCAAATCCTTATTAAAGATAAACTATAAGAAACTTTCTGAAATAAACACTCATTTCTGAAATAAATAAATCTTTAGAATTAAACATGCTTTGCTAGAAATAAACACATGTTTTATAAGTAAACACACTTGCTTAAAAATAAACACACGTTTTAAAATTTTGTTGAAAATTCTTGTAAAGAAATAAGAGTCTAACCTATAACACCCTTGCACGAAAAGTACATAACATAATTCAACTGAAGAATCAAAAGCATTTACAAAATTAACACTTAACAGATTTACACAAATTTCTTAAAAATATAAATACCAATAAAAAGAATCCTGCTTCTTGGAGGAGTGGTCCCTTGCTCCACCTTGAATTAGGAGTTGACAAATTATGATTCTCTCAAAATTAAATGGCTATCTTATTACTAAAATGTTTTGTCTTACAAACTTCATTGTATATCTATATCATATATATCATCTCTCCTCTAATCTATCTACAGGTCCTTATATATATTTCATCATCTGAAGATGCAATTTACAATCATAAGTGCTCAATAGCTATCCATCCATCAATAGGTTCTAATGAAACATAATATTTCTCAAAATAGATGTGGAATTTAGAAACCTTGCTTTGGACATACAAATGCTTGATCCTACATAAGTATTTTTGGAATATGAAGAATCAACAATCTGATCTGCTCCATCATGAATCGAGTTGACAAATTTTGATTCTCTCAAAATGAAATGGCTATCCTATTACTAAAATGTTTTGTCTTACAAACTTCATTGTATATCTATATCATTTATATCATCTCTCCTCTAATCTATCTACGAGGTCCTTATATATATTTCATTATCTGAAGATGCAGTTACAATCATAAGTTATCAATAGCTATCCATCCATCAATAGGTTCTAATGAAACAGAATATTTCTCAAAATAGATGTGGAATTTAGAAACCTTGCTGGACATACAACTTTTGATCCTACATAAGTATTTTTGGAATATGAAGAATCAACAATCTATTGATCTGATCCTGATTGGAAGGCCCATTAATTTCTCTATCACCAGATTTTTTCAAAATAAAAAGATTCCCATTGATTCTAGAAATTTGGAGAAGTTCTAGAACCAAAGGGGTTTATTCCGAAACTAATCATGAAAGTTCTTCACTAAGCGTTGGATTTCTGAAACTAAGTGTTAGAGTTCCTAAACTAATTTTCAAGGTTCTAAAACTAAGTGATAGAGTTCCTTTTTTGTTTGATGGAGTTTCAAGCTAATCACGGAGGTCCTGGAGCTAAGTTGTATTGAAGTCAATGTTCCCAAAAAGGTGTTGGTTGCTTCATACTTTTTTCTTCTAACTCGAATGTGACATATTTAATTATAAAAATAAATTTCAACACATTTTTTAGGAATTATAGATATTTTTAGATGTTAGAACTAAATCAAAAAAAATATGGACAATTAAATCCTAACTTATACTAGATCAAATGAAAGTCACAAAATGCAATCAAACTTGATAAAAAGGAGAGTAAAATAAGATCATTAATTGCACATTGATGAGGCATATTTTGGGGAGGAATTAATGAATATGCTTTATGAAATGATAATATTTCCCATCCACCACTAGACATGGGTAGTCAATATTGTGTCGGTTGCGGAAATAACGATATATGTAGATTTCCACAACTTGAACCAGCCATCATTGAAAGACCATTAGCCGCTCTAAGTTATGGATCACATTTTGCAAATAGTCACCGGATCTGAAATGATTTCATTTCTTGATGGATTCTTAGGGTACAATCAAATCAAAGTGGTAGAGGAGGATTGCACCAAGACATCCTTCACAACACCTTGGGGCACTTTTGCATACAATAGAATGTCTTTCGGCCTAATCAATGTAAGAGCTACATTTCAAAGGGTGATGGATTTGACATTCAAATATTTAAAACATTACATCATCATATATCTTGATGATCTCATGGTATTTTCAAAAAAGAGGGAAGACCATATCCATCACTTGGAATAGGTACTTGTAAGGTGTAGAAAACATGGCATATCATTAAACACGAAAAAGTGCATTTTTAGAGTCACGGAAGGTAAGTTGTTGAGGCACATTGATAAAAAACATGATGTGCACATTGATCTGAAGAGAATACGATCCATTCAAGAATTATCTATACATACAAGCAAGAAAGGATTTCACTCTTTATTTTGAAAGATAAGCTTCATTCACCGATTCATTTCAGATTTGTAGAATTGACAAAGCACATCACTACCATGATAAAACCTGAATTGAACTTCACATTGAATAACGAGGAAAAAGATTTTAAATAAATCAAGAAACCCATTTCCAAAACCGGAATCTCGTGTCTCTAGATTTTAAGAAATAATCCATCATGTATTGTTATGCATCGAACACATGCTCTTTATCATTCTAGTCCAAAATAATAATGAAGGTGTGGAGGTACCTAATGCTTTCATGAGCTTCCCATTAAAGAAGCATGAAATAAACTAAATCCAATTAGAGAAACATGCCTATGTTGTAGTCAAGGCTGTAAAAATTTCAGATTTTACATACTCAACTCTCATATTGTGGTGATGGTACCCAACAGTGCAATCAAGTCCATCTTTACACAATAAGATCCTAGAGCTAAAAGAGGAAACTGGGTTGCAAAAATTCAAGAGTATGATTTTGAGATCCGGCCCTCCAATTTGGTATGATTAAATGGATTTTGTAGGTTGAACATTGAAGATGAAGTGCTCAAGGCTCAACATGGTGAAGACAACTATGTTTTCCCAACTTGTTCTAAAAATAATCCACAGGTTCTCTTTGTTACCACTACTGATGAATGGTATGTTGATATTTCCTATTACCTAACTTATGGAGAATAACTTTCTCATCTTGATTAAAAGAAAAGGATAACATTAAATCTGAAGGAAACAAAGTTTTTAATCTCGAACCACACACTTTACAAGAGAGGTCTTGATGGATGCTTCCTCAAATGTGAAGACAAAGAGCAAAAAGAAAAATTACTTAAAGCATGCCATGACCAAGCATGTGGTGGAAATTTCTCATCAATGGTCACTGTACACAAGATCCTATGAGGAAGGTATTATTGGCCCACCCTCTTTGTAGACACTTAATAATGGGTTTCCAAATGTGAAGCATGTCAACAATTTGTTGGGAGACCACAACTTACAACACTACCACTCAGTCAATGTTTATTGAAGAACCATTTCAGCAATGGGGACTATATTTCATTGGTGTTTTAAATCCTCACTCAAGAACGGGGCACAGCTATGTGCTCACATCAATAAAATACTTCACAAAATGGGTGGAAGCCATTCTGGCCAAGAAATCCAACACCAAAATAGTATGTAACTTCATCAAGGAGAATATCATAATACATTTCATAGTGCCACAGAAGATTGTAACGGAAAATACTACATATTTATCTTCAAGGGAGTTAACTGATTTTTGTTATGGCTATGAAATCTCTTTGTCTCATTCATTAGACTACTATCCATAGGGAAATGGACAAGCCAAATCAAGAAACAAGAACATTGTAACCATCATCCATAAGCTCATAGATGAAAACCAAAGGAATTGGCACAAAAAATGTATGATGCATTGTGGGTGGATAGGATCACTCCTTATAAGACAATATGTATGTCACCATTCCAACTATTGTATGGAGTTGAAGAAAAAATTCCCATCATGGTTGAGATGTCAGCTCTCAAGTTACTCTAAGAAATAGAAGATGGACAGTACAAGGATTCCATTAACAAGAGGATCCTCTTTCTTGAGAATCTAGAAGAAAATAGACTTTGAGTGGTGGACCGTATCAAAGAACACCAATTGAAAGTAAAGAAGATCTTTGAAAAGAAAGTGAAAGTGAGAGAATTCAAAGTTGGAGACCTTGTTCTGCTATGGGACAAGAGAAGGTAACCAAAATGAAGAAATGGAAAGTGTGATTCATTATGTCTCACCCATTCTAGGTTCGTGAAGCTTGTCGTGAGAATTTTTTTTTCCTCTCACATTTGGATGGAACACAGCTTGATATTGCCTCATAGTAGGGTAAGTGCACCAAGTTGGGGGACAATTAAGTGGACATCAAATCCTGAATTTTACATTAAAAACAGCAAAACATCAAATTTAGTCTTCCGCGGACTTGAACCATGCCGAAAATTAAAAACTATGTCATAAAAATGGTACCATTGCGTAGGGGAGACTATTAGCTTTGTAGAAATACTGATTTTAAAGTGAATAGAAGAGGATAAATATCATTTTATAATTTTTTACTAATAGTAGGTCTTTAAGACACTTTTTCCTGTGAATGTTTATGTCTATGTTTAAGACTGCAAAATTTGTTTCACTTATCAGAATGTGATAAAACTTATACCATCCCAACCATGGTGAAATTATATACATGTTCAAAAATAAATTATTTGATTTCAATATTTTTTGATGAAGTTATGGTGGGCAAACGGAAAGTGCTCTGTTTTCTTTATGTTTTCATACCACTTTCACGGAAAAAATCATAAAAAATAAAATATTACTCAAAAAAATACAAAATAAAATCCATCCCAAGATAGATAGTGGCATATAACTTCTCACCAAAGGAAAAAAATATATATCAATTTTTGGTCATCCAAATTGTGGGCAAACGGACTATAATCTTATAGGCGTTTTTAAAAAAATACCAAGTCATTGAATTTTGAGTGTTTAATATAGCTAATCTTGTCCATTTTTTACAAAAATTAGTATTTTAGAAACTAGATTCCAGATTCTACGATTCATATTAAGATAATTTTGTCTAATTTTGAGTGTATGTATTTCTAATAATCCCTACAAGTTGATATTATGTTGTTATTTACAATATGATATCCACGGATGACCCTATATTTGTCCATCAACTTCCTGCACTTACCCAGTAGGCAATACCTAAAATTGTATCATCAGTGAAAGCAAGATGTCACCTAGACACTCTACCATAGGTGATTGCTAGGTTTTTTTCCCCTTTGTTGTGTTTGTTTCCCTTCCTTTTGTGTGTGTCGTGTGTTTTCTTTCCGTCATTTTTTTGTGTGTGTGTTTGTGTGTTTCCTTCTTCGCTCTCTTTCTCTCTTATTAATTGTACATGACTCAGCAAGGCCCAATGGACAAGGCACTGGTCAATGGATCATATGTTCTAAAGTTGAGATTCTAGATTCCCAGCGTCATGTCTTCACTACACTCACCCATTTCATATCCCCAAGCTATAGCCGCTTATTGTCATAAAAATGTGTAACAAGGATATTAACCATTTCCAAGAGTGAAAACTACACCCATGTACCAAAAATTTCATGTTTTATCATTATGAGGCTCCTGGGTCCTCCCAATAATTCTAGTAATCTCCTAATTTGTGTTAATTCATTCCTTTAGGTGATTTAGTAAATTCAAATCAACCCCCTAGGTGATTTTAGGATTTCATTCAAAATTGTAAGCTTCGGGTAGCCGTGGAAAGGGCTATCACCGCCTTCCTATGACTTGAGCAACCCCATGGAGTGGAAAAAAATCCAAACTAGATGTAGAGGTGATTCAAAGTCCTTGGGACATCATGGAAGTGATTCAGGAAGGACTTTGAAAATTTGGGGCAATTTCACCAAAATTAGGGTTCATAGACCTAGAAAGTGCTCAAGCCAAAAGCAGTTGTTGACCTTCAAAATTTAATTTTGGAAGCTCTAGAAGGAGTTCGAGAAAAAAATCTTCATAAATGTAATTCCAATCCCTACAATATTATGAAATTCAATTTTTCATAACACTTTGGCACAATGGGTATGCGCAACATTTTCATGCACAAGTGGAGTAAAAATAAAAATCCAATTTTCTAGGTATTAAGTTGAGGAATTAAGACCTAATATCCCCACCATTGTATTTATAATGCCATTTTTAGTCAATATCATATAAAATTTTATCAAAAAATTCCATCGAGAGGTCATGTTATCGTCATTTCAAGTTGCCCTCTTGGAGCAAGTTCGAGAGTTTGTCGATTTTGGAAGGACATGTGTCACTCTCCAAGATCCTGGTGGGATTTTATGTTCATCATATCCATCTAGTTCAAGGACATAAAGGTTGTAAAAATATTCCCAGCCCGCATAATACCTCTGGATCCAACGAAACCTCGGGGATCACCGGTTCAAATTTCAAGTGTTTGTGAAGCCTTCGGTCTAAATTGTCGAATCTCCACCACGTGTCATCTACTTGCTCACCATGGAATTTTATGACCCTTACATCCCATTGAGGTGATGGAAATCAAACATGGAAAAATTAACCTAGCCCCTAAGGATACTTCTGGTCACCCATGTGACCATCTTCCATCCCCTCGGTGTCTAAAAGTTATTTTTCTAGCTTTAATCCCCTGCCGTTGAATCTCCGCCACATGTCACTACCTTGCTCACCATAAAATTTGATGTCCTTCACATCCATTTGAGGTGAGGTACATTAGGGACATGAAAATGCACATTTCTCCCATCAATGTTTTATTTCAAAATTTTAAAAAACTCACGTCCTTCCCACTTGTAACATCTAACATTCCATATTGGCGAACTCCCTCTACAACTTCCTACCACCACTCCTCCATTTACAAAGATCAAAAAATATCCACAAAAGAAATAAAATCCCTTTCCCATAGTGATATTTAGGTCTCAGAAGAATATTTCATCGAGCTAAGGAGAAGAAACGAAGAACAGAAAAGAATAGTGGAAATCCCCATTGCCATGAAATTAAAATTTGAAGAAATCTTGTAAATGATGCACGGATTGATAAACCAATTTTTATATTCATTCATGTATCCAAAACCATCATAAACATAACATCATACCCTCCTCTCATACCATAAAATACTCACATCAAAAATCTTCCTACCCAATGGAGAAAAAAACTTGATTTCCCGTTAAACCGACAATCGATCGAAACAAGATTTCACTGAAAGCACAAGAAGAAAAAACCCATATCAAAAATATAATTTTTTTAAAATGGAGGATAAATCAAGACCTACAATTTTCAAGGTCCATCAATGGTTGTCATGCCTAGAAGCACTATCAGGTCAAAAAAATAAAAGTTTAAAATCTCTTAAACTATTGATTGGGTAAGCACAAAATTTCAAAGGGGTGATATTGGGAAAAAACCCATATCATAAAAATAAATTCCACATCAATCTAACATCTAGAATCCCACTTTCTAAAAATAGCAAGTCTTCTATAGAGGGGACTATTATTTTTGTAAAGTCGTCAAACGAAGAACCTACGAAGGAGACGTTGTACACAAAAGATGTACTTTGCAACCGAGAATTCATCAGAATGGGTATTTTGATCTAATTTTGGAACTTACTAAAAATAGTAAGTGGTCCCATGAGCACCTTCTAAAAATAGAAAGTTGATCTAGAAGGTGAGAGAAATGCAGAGAGAAAAGGAAATCAGAGTCGCAACATCGAGTTGAGGTTCAAGGGATTTATTTTTCATACTTACTAAAAATAGTAAGTTGCTCTTTCTAAAGAAAACATGAAGCATAAGTGGATAGGATAGAATTCAGCATAACCCTTCACCTGCGAGTATGAGATAGAAGATAGTGATGTCTCATACATGGACCTAAATGAACTAGGAACTCATATTGAAGCAAAGGAACAAGGAAAGATCGAAGATCAAATATTCACAAGTGGCTTGTTCAATGCCACAGACACCCACTATATGTTTAAAGTCTTGAGTTGGTCCTAGTTTTCTCTCACCACTATGAGCCCGAAACACGAACCATCCGAGCTGAAAATGGTATAGCAATGGTGGTCATCAGTCCTATAACCATCTCCCTCTCTCTGTAAATCTTGACATCACCCAAAGATGGTCATCATCTAAAATAACAGGGCCTTGAATGATTGGGAAGTGATGGATGCATATGTATAAGTGGAATCACTTGGTTCATGGTTAAAAATAGGAATAAATCCCTCAAGTATGCCCAAGAACCTTCCAAGGTATGATTTTTGAGAAGGATATTTAGATGTCATCACTCTCCTCAGCAGAGTTATGGGAAATGAAATAACAAGATACTTCCAAGACTGGATGGGCCTTTTCATCTTGAGGTTGATAGAAGGAAAACATAGACTTGATTAGGGGCAGATCATCAATGACAATCTCCATCTATAATTTCTCCAGGTACCTATGACGAAGAATTTCCACATGACTTCTTAGTTGTTCTATCTCCTTGCTAGCTCAAGATCATTCAAAGGATTGTCTCTCACTCAAAACATTGTCGCCAAGGTGCCTACATTTGAAAATCTTCCACAATTGGTAATGGAGGAAATCCATAGGCATTTCACTCATGTGAATGATGCATTCACAATGTAAGGGTTCCAAATCTTAGAAGGGGATCTGAAAGATAGGAGTTTGCCACAAGTGACATCCTTGATCAATAAATATGTATCTTATTTCATATTATTCTTGACCTTATCCTACATGTGATTTATTTCCATCAACCAAGCTCCACTAAGGCTACCCAAGTACCTTAGTGACCAAATTATATTGTTCAAGCTTTGCAGGAAAATCATTCAAGTGAATAAAAGTTTTAGGAGTAAGACAAATAAGTTGATTTCATTTCCTATCTCTCTCAGGGTATTCATGTGCAAGAGCTCAAATGACGCATCTGGTCTGGAGGTCGCTTTCAATCATTTAATTCTACATTCCTACATTTGCAGGCCTAATTTTGACATCCGATAAGATCGTGACTCTTTCTTCGTATTTTTGTGAATTAGAGGATAGAAAGGAGTGGACTAAGAAATTTTTAAGGAGAACGATCAATTGGTTTCATAAGAATAGAACCATGATCATCCAATCATGAGGAATTCCTCCAAGTCGAATCAAGCTTCCCATCATTAATATTCAAATGTCATAGACGTTACTTCCAGATTATAAACACTCCCGATAAAGTTCAAAAAGGAATGGCACATAGTTGAAATATTATCCTCATGAGAAGATGTCAAAGAAATCCAGGTAGAAGAAGACTCATTTGCATCACTGCGAGAGGAACACTTGATCACAGAAATACAAGAAGAAAATCTAGTGGTAGAAACACAAGTGGATGAAGAACACATGGTTCAAGACCCAGTCTTCAAGCCACCACAGGAGGTCTCACCTTATGTTGAAACCCATGCCTCTCTCATTTAGGATTTTCCTCCTCTAGAATAGGGAATGGTTGGTGCACCTATCATCAATCCCAAATCTGATGAGATGTTTCCTTGGATGTAGTAAACAATTTTCCTTGACACACACACACTGTGCAACAAGTGGCAGCCCTTGATCTATTAGTTTTCGTCTCATTGGATAAATAAAAAGGATCAAGAAATATCACACATACAAACCTTACGGTTACAATGACAATGGGAAAATGGGTAATCAATACATTGAAGTAGCTCACCAAAGGTAATCAAGATAGTGAATTAGATGACACTAGTTGACTATGAGATGACCACAATGCAACTGGGACCAAAAAATCATGAAGGCTATTTTCACATGTATCAACAATCTTCCGCTCGTATGGTGGAAAGGAATAAGGAGTATAAGAAGAACATTGATGAACTAAAGGAGCAAGTACAAACTCTTTCATTCTATGTGCAACATCTAGTTGATCCCAATGCCATAACAATCCCCATTGAGGAAGTTGCACCCATCAGTACCTTGAATCTAGAGTCCATAAGGAGGATGCTTGAGTTCAAAATGTAGGGGTGAGAAAATAAAGAATGGATCGACTCAATTTCTTCAAAAGGAATTCAGCGCTCCAAGAAGAGGTCAAAATATTCACTTACATGTGTGTGATGACAAATAGGATGCGGGAACTCAGCAAAGACTTAGAGAAAGAAGGGTTTATTAAGAACCTTTGGGTCCAGCAGAGATGAAATGAGAAAAAATCATCACCGGTGTTGATTGACAGGGAAGATGTTTTAAAATCCTATAGGAGACTTTTCATGTGTATGGGAAAGGGAATTTGCAATCAGGTTTGAGGTGATCAATCAGACCATCACAAAGATGGAGGAAAAAGTTTACAAATTGTAGGATAGTATAAATTGGAAAACTCATAAATTTTGAGTACCTGCAATGGGCAAGGACAATTGCTGATGAATTGATTTTTCCATTTGAATAATATGTTAGGAAAGAGGTAGGCAATCAGTTTTCCTTCACTAATGGTACCCTTGACTTCCTCTCAGATATTTGGGACTCTATTACACTTGTCGTAAAGAAACATTCATCATGGTTTGGGAAGTAAAAATACATCAACAATGTGGTTTATGAATGGAGAGATACAAAGTGATCTGCATTTTCATTCCTCATGCTGACAAAGTTAAACGCACATCATGTTGTTTCTACAAGGATATTGGAGGGATAGAGGCCTTCTTAGGAGTGTGAGGTGGAAACCATTCGACAAGCGAGATTAAATCCACTACAAAGTGGCTCATTCGTTCACATAATTCTTCCTCTTTCTCTTTTCTCCTTCTTCCTTTTTTGCTCTCTCTCTCTTCTCTTCTCACCCAACGCTCTCTCTCATCGATGTTATATTTTTTCATTGAGGTTTGCAATTTTTAATATAACTTTAAGTGAATTTAGAAACATAATGTAAACTTTAAGTCGCCTTGATTTTATAAAAGGGACTTAAATATTTAAGTGGAATATGAACAATCTAAAGTCAGATTAAAGTATTTGAAAAGTCACCGAGAAGATGAAGAGTTTCCTTCTCTTCTATAAATTGTAAAAATCTCCTCATTTTAACTTCTTCTTAGATAACTTCTTAGACTTATTATATTTTGGAGCTGTTTTTGTGAATTCATGAGAGAGATATCCTTGTGAAGAGAGAAAAGAGATAGAAAATTTCTTCCATTTTCCTACTCTAAAATGTCTTCCATTTCTATGTTATGTACAATTTTTGCTTGAGATTCAATAAAAGAAGAAGGAATTTTATCCTTTTTTGACTAAGGGTTTAGTGGTACTTTGTTCTTATTAAATGTTATTTGGTATTGTTGTTAAGAAGATTTGTTTTCTCCTAAATTCAAGTGCATGTAATGAAATTTTTGACTAGTGTATGCAAGTCTTTGATTTTCTACTTATGGCATTAATTTCTCTTTTCTAACTTTCTCACTCCCTTTCACACTTTCCTAAAAAAATCCTCACTTGTAGATATTTGTAAGCTTTAACCGAAGGGTCGGTGAAGTGCCCTGTTGGATCCCCAGTCGAAAAGACACTAGGATAAAACTAAATTTTTACTCGTGCATATACGTACATATGACAATTGTATTGGTTAAGCGGAGGGACTTAGACTCCCAAAGAGTTCATAAGAAAAACTTAAAGTTATCCCCAACAAATTTTCTCACCAACACAAGATTATCGATACCGGTCCTGTAGGTTTCTATCCCGTACTCAAACTTGTTGATCAATACTGGTTTCCCTAACAGACACTTTGGTGTCTTTGGATATCTATTTCAGATCCAAAAGTTGATTTTCTTTAAAAATTTCATCAACTTGTTAATGTTTAGGAACCAAAACATAATACTTGTAAATTATCTTCTTATTACAATCCACGTCATAACTCCTAACAGCTTTTAGAATCTTCTAAATCCCAAAAATGATATCTGAAATCACTATAGCCATAACCAATGAAAGTACATCTCTTAGATTTAGCATCCAACTTCTTCCTATTTTCCCTATCAACATGCACAAAATATTCTAAGCCAAAAACTCTAAGAAAAGAAAGATCTACCACTTTTCCACACCAAGATTATTTTATTATTCAACCATCTAGTGTTTTTGAAGGCCCACAGATTGATTAAGTACATTATTATATCCACTTCTTCCTCCCAAAACTTCGAAGGAAAACTGGCATGTATCCTCATGCTTCTAGCATGCTCCATGATTGTCTTATTCTTTCTTTGAGAAACACAATTCTCTTGTGGTGTTCTAGGAACCATCCTTTCTCTACATATTCCATTCACTAAACAATAATCATTGAAATCCTTGCGGTAGTACTCACAACCACCGTTTATCAAATCTAAGGAACTTTAACTTTAAGTTTGTTTCATTTTCCACAAGGGATTTCCACCTTTTAAAAGTATTAAAAACATCATATTCACACTTAATACAATAAATCCATACCTTTCTTATAGCATCATCAATGAAACTCACATAATATAGGGATCCTCCAATAGAAGCTTCTTAGGCTTCTCCCCACACATTTGAGTGTACAAGCTCCAATTTTTGCTCTTTCTTTGTTAACCCAACCTTGAGGAATTTCACTCGCTTCTACTTTCAAAATATGTAATGCTCATAGAATTCAAGATCTAAGTGTTTCAAATCTGATAACTTACCCTTAGCCTTTAAGATCTACATTCCTTTTTTGCTCATATGGCCTAGTGATTATGCCATATGCTTGCATATGACTCTATAGTAGATAGCACAAAAAGGAATCAATAACATAGGTAGACAGATATAAAGTTCCTACCTTCTTGCCTCTTGCCACAATAAGGGCTCCCTTGGTAACCTTCCAAGAATCGGCTGTGAATGTAACCATGCATCGAGATTAACCTAGTTTTTTTATAGATATTAGATTTCTCTTAAGGTTTGGCACATGCCCGACATCTTTCAATACCCATGGATTTCTATTCTACAACTTTATATGGACATCACCTTTACTAGCAATATTGCATGGCTCATCATCTCCTACATAAACATGTCCAAAATCACCTTGAACATAATTTCTAAAATAACCCTTATTAGGGGTAGCATGGAAAGAAGCTCCAAAATCTAAAACCCAAGATTCTAATTTATTATCCAAGGAGAGAATAAGGGCATCTTTCTTTACCTTTTCACTTGCAATGTTTTCCTCTTTATATTTTTTTTACCTTTGACAGTAGATTCTCTTTGTTTTCCTTGGACCAACACTCCTTCTTTACGTGTCCTCTCTTTCCACAATTGCAGCAAAGTAAATCTCTGAACCTAGATCTAGATCTATCATTCCTTGAATTTGATTTCCCATTCTTCTTTCTCTTTGATGATCTCTCCTTAGATCTTCCCTTGCTTTCTACATTTAAAGCATTTCTAGATGATGCTTCTCCTGAACTTTTCCTACATATTTCCTCATTAAGGATTATAATGACCACATCATCAAACTTCAAAACATTATAAACATACTCTGTATTACTAACACCATTACCAATTTATCCCAAATATCCGGAAAAGAGAATAAGAATAAAATTTCTTTCACTTCATCATCAAATGAAATTTCCATCAATTTTAATTTATTTACAATAGACTGGAAATCAATCAAATGGTTATATATAGACCCACCTCCTTACATCTTATCAAGAAACAATTTCTTCATCAAATAAACCTTATTCAAGCACTAGGAGTTTCATAAAAATTTGCTAAAGATGTTATCAACTCTACCTTGGTTTTTGCATCTATAAAATTTAAAGCCACCAATGTTGCCAAGATCACTCTTATAGATCCCAAATCATTTCTCTCAAGAACCCTCCATTCTCCATCATTAATCAAATTTAGTTTTCTATGCTCATCTAATGGTAAGTATAGATCCATATGATAAGATAATCCTCGACCTGCATATTCCATAGTTGATAATTATGACCATCAAATTTCACCACTCTATATTTTTGATCTTATGTCATTATTGTGCTCCCACTCAATCAAAAAAACCTTTGTGAGTATATCTTATCAACACACGAAACCCTCAAGAAAAGCTCGATACCATTTTTTGGGGTTATCCATATAACAATGTTACACAGATCTAAAGTTAGATAAATCATACAAGCAATGAATGCAAAAATAAACTAGAAGATAAAATAAACAAGAGAAAGATAACACCAAATTTAATGTGGTGCATCTAGTGTGAGCTACGTCCACCAAGAAACGACCAATATTAGTATTCAACTATTTACAAAGGAAATACAATGAATATATTCAATCTTCCAACACCTCATAGTATGTTCAATGCTTTTCCCTCCCTCAATTACTATTTTTTCTCACCAAGGAAACTAACATGGCAAAAATTACAATTAACTTCTCTAATACCATCATACAATGCATACATGCGCGCACACACACACACACGACTATATATATATATATATATATATATATATATATATATATATATATATATATATATATATATATATATATATTCTGGGCAACTAGATATGATTTTAGAATCAATAAATAATCTTTAAATAAAAATATTTTATCTAATTCTCGACCAAAAATAAAGCACCACCGCATGGTCAGGTCGACATACACCGGTTCCTACCTACAACCCCCCTAACCGATGGCGCTTTCTCCTAACCGATTTTAGTTGATCCCCGATCAATTCCACTCATCCTTGATCAATTTTGGTTACTGTCAAATCCATCAACATGTAAAAATAAGCTTTATGTTAAGCAATTAAGCTCCATACTCAACATTCGGTTTAAATAAGACAAGTCATAATACTAGATTTCAAATAAGGAAAAAATATCCCAATCCTCGTTAATAAAGATTTACAATAATTAGTAAGAATAATACATTAGGCTATAACACCCTTTTAATGATGTGGTGATATTTCAATTGCATTCAAATTGATTATAAATCATCCTTTCCGATTTACTTCCAAATAAACTAAAGACATAAAAGCAATCACCGAACTAATCTAAGCGCTTAATTCAAGTTTACTAGCATTTCTTGCAAAAGTATAGGAGAGAGATAGATATGAGTCAGTTCATATGAATTGACATGAGTCTACATCTCTTATTCCATTTTGTAATTATAATGAAATTTTAGAATAACAGATAGGCTAAGTTAATTCTTAATCAATAATTTATAATCATAAAATCCATAGTTTATATTATGAAATCTACCTTAGAAACATATCTTAATTGAGCCTCTTAATTAAATAAAAACATTATGCCACAATTGTTGTATACAACCAACCAACATAACTTAGACATTTAGACAATAATGGGTCATATACTACATCAGAAAACCTTGATTAAAAATGCAATAATTCACAATATTTTCGAACTTTCCTACTATTAATTACAACTAGAAAGTCCATAATCTAGGCGGTCATTAACAATAATGGACTTTCTAACAACTCATATTTCAACAGAGTTAAAGTTTTTAATGTTTCAATAATCAATCATATCCCAAGAAGAACCTCAATTAATTGAAAATTAATGAAGTAACTATGTTTTAGATACCACTATTGAGTTGAATACACCTATATATAATCATTATAGAACATCAACAAATCAATTTAAGGACTCGTTTAATCATAACAGAGATAACCAAAATATATAGTCCCAAGAAAAGAGATAGAGTACATCAATAATCACAAATATTTGTCAATAGTATTACACATATCAAAATTCAGACTACAAGGATACAAAACCTTTATTTATTCCTTATATTTCCTAAATTAACTCAATATGTTCATGCTTAGGTATCCCAAAATTTGATCTCGATATTCATATATCAACAATAGTATTCCAAAATATCTCAAAATGAAATCATATACATATAGAAAGAAAAGGTCATTTCCTTCATTATGGTTACAATCAATGGACTTGAGTTTTGTCTTCAAAATTTCCACATTCAAATTTGAAAGCAAAAATAAATTAAAATCTAATTCCCATTTATACTTTCCCAAACTTCATTTTTTCATGCTTCCTTTCACTGACTAAATTACTACTAGATTAGAACTGAAACCCTTTAACTATTTAAAAATATAAAACAAATTTATGCCCATAACCCATATCTCCTAAAGAACAATTTTCCCAAATTTAGAACCCACATAAAAATAATATTGATTAACTCAATACATCCAGAGGGAGAGGATACCATGAAATAACAACTATACTTCTAAAAACTAGACTTTTTTCTGAAATGGAAATTATTTTTAATCATTATTCCAAAATCAATTTAATCCATGCACTCAAATTGGGTATTATTAATATAAAAACAAAGAATGATAATTTCAATGCTTAATTAGGAGCTATAAAACTAATTGATAACAAAAATTCTCAAAGAAAGGATGTATAAACTAAATGATGACAACAATGCTCAAAGAAAGAGTTGTAACCAAAACATTTTATTTTTATTTCACAAAAACCCTATTATTAATTTTCAGATCTCATAATAATTACAAAACACCAAAAATTTCAGATCTTACAAAAAAACCAAAACCAAAACGTAATCACTTTCCATATTTCACACACAAAAACTTGAAACCAAGTCATATTCTATTTCCGATTCCACATGATAGTCCAAAAATGAAACATATTAATTTACCGATTTCTCATAACAATCCAAACCCAAAATTTATTCAGTCTTGAATAAAAATAGCATAAAAGAGTAAGAGTAGAAAAACTCATTCTTGTGTATTTCACCTTCAACATTCTCTACAAGTTTCCAAGTTGAAATCTTAAAACAATATGTTTTTGTCTTAACTATTTCAATGGCATATTAATCGAGTAAATTTTCATAATAGCCGTGTTGTCTCCCGATAAACCACTTTTCGTTTTCCAAGTTAAATTTGAAATTTAGAGCTCTCACCCTCCTAAAGTATTTAAGCCAAGTTGAACGTTCAAAAAGATAGCAAAATTTGTGCCCTAGTGTTGTCTAAATCTCTGTTTTGCTCGTTTTGAGAAAATATCCATCTCCCGGTCTATGCACAAAATATCCTCTTTACAATCTCCTTTTTTTATCAAAATTTTCCACTTGTTCTATGGCCTGGGTCATCAAATCATTTTTTTTCCTCCATGCCTCTTGCTCGCGAAGGAAATTTAAAAATTGGACTCAAAATGATGAAGTTCTCTTCCTCTGTGTATTTTTCCCACAGTTGGGAACAACGGGTGTTTTCTTCCCTGTCAAATTCTAGCCCCATCATCCACAAGTGCGTGGACATACCTAATTGCAAGTGGTTTGGCGAAGAAATTTTTTTGAGCCTCTTGGTAAAGGCTAAAAGTTAATAAGTGACCCATGCACCCCGATCGGGCTATCAAGGAAAAAGTCAAATCTTGAGCCCACAGGGCAAAAGTCAAAGATGAAGCCCGCCGTTGAAAAATCAAAGTAGAGGAGTGGGTTGGTGGAGGAATTTGAGTTTTTGAGCCTTTTTCCAAAAAAAGTGAAAAGTTAAAAAGTAACCTGCTGACCTCGATCGGGCTATCAAGGAAAAATTCAAATCTTGAGCTCGTACGGAAAAAGTCAAAGGTGGAGCCTACCATTGAAAAGTGAAAGTGGACGAGCGGGCCATCAAGGCACTTTTGGAAATTTAACCAAATCTCCAAAAGTGAAGTAAAATTTCTAGAATGCTTTGCAGCTCCGCCAAGGTCTTGGGCCTGCCATTGAAAAGTCAAAGCGGAAGAGCGGGTCAGCGAAGGAATTTGAGTTTTTGAGCCTTTTTCCAAAAAAAGTTAAAATGTTGAGAAAGGACCGTGACCCCATTTCCAATGAAAATGTGCCACGTGCCTAAGTTGAAAATTTGAAGTAGGGGTGTGGGCCAATTTGTTCCAAATTACCAAATCTCTCGAAAACGTAAAATGCAAAGAGCTTTCCCCCGTGCCCACTCCAATCTCTCCCTACCACGTGGATGACTCGATTTCAAAGCTATAAGCGAAAATCAAACAATCTATATTCAAACTGGAAAATCAAATGTAACGTTCGCATTACAAGATCTGGTTTTTGGCCCGCCATGAGCATTTTCTTAACGAAAGAATTTGAAGAGGCATAAATGATTTGTAAAGTTGTAACCGTTTTGGCAAAGGATATAATGGCTCCTCGAGCCATTCCAAAGGGCCGTTGATGATTGATTTTTAAAAATACCGAGTTCTTTGTACCTAAAAAAGACAGAATACACCATACATCTTCTACTTTCTCTTCTCCTCACATTTTCTCTATTCTCAAAGCTCTGTACAAATTCTATTTTAGCTTCAATAATAAAAGAAGTAATTTTTTCATTTTTGATTGAGGGATTTTCTGGGTACTTTACAACCAAAGAATTTCATTCAGTCTTATAGCTTCTCCTACGGATTTGTTTTTCTTCTAACTATAAATGCATGTAAACAAAATTTCTAATTAATGTCCCTTTCCAATACAAGTTTCTTCTCTAGAAGACATTACTAGCTTTTCCATGGGGCCGGTGCGGTGCCCCTCTTTGGATCACTAGTCGAAAGGCCACCATTGAAACCCATATTTCATGCATGCACCTACGTGTAAGCTGCACCATTCAAGTAGAGCGGCTTAGATTCCCATAGTGTTGTCTTGAAATCCACCAAATTTTCCACAAGATAAATTTTCTTGCCAAAAATTTTGGTGCCCACCGTGGGGAAAATTCTCGTAGCATCTGCACCTAAAAATGACCTCGGGGTCATAAAATACAAAAAAAAGAGTCTGAAGAAAATTTTCTGGAGATTGAATAATCACAAAAACTTCATGGATGTAAATCATGACTATTCCGGGGAAATCCTCTGTTGAGAGACTTGATTTACTCTTTCACATCCAATAAGATCACTTTTCGATCCGAGAGAAGCTATTTGGCATAATGACAAAGTGTCAATCAATACTTCATTGCCATAAGGATTTTGGACTGGAAGAGGAATGTTTTGTCAAACTCTAAAGGTAGAGAAAATTCTAGCACCCATGAGAGGAGCATAAAATTTTAAGCTTGCTAATAGAAGGTACACCCAAAGAACTAAGGCAAGGAGGAAAAATTGATCCAACATTTGAAGAGTTAAGATGAGATAAGGGCTCAACTTGAAGAAATTTAAAGATTCCAAATTGAAGCATAAGAAAGCGCGAAGAGCATAATAACCCTTAGCAAGACTGGAGGCTAGAAATAGGAATATAATGGGTGATCATGAGCATGAAGTACACAGGCCTAACGTACCATGGGGAAGAAATACTGGTCCACTTTCTCTTCCATAACCACTTCATGAGCTCCCAAGAGGCTCAAGAAATAACTTCCCAAAATTCAAAGGGGATGGTTCTTAGCTCCCCAAAGAACATGTTGCAACAATCATCACTTCTTGTGGAGTTTTTTGAGTTGAAGATGAAGATGTTTCGATTAGGCTCTTTGTGGAGTCACTCCAACAAAGAGTTCTAAATGGTTCTACATGTTGCCCCCAAGATCTCACACATTTGCCGGAATATATAAGAAGTACATTTGAACATAGGTTCAAGAGCACATAAGATTGTCGGGATATTCTCGTCCAATTAGCTCGGATGAAGAAGGTGACCTCTGAATCAATGAGAGATAATAGCAATGTATAATAGGTTGAAAAGAAGGATCCCATAAGATGTGGTCCCCCTTGAAAGCAACTTGAAAATTTTCTTCATCGGTACTTTTCCATTAGAAGTTGGTTTCTTCCTCAGAAGATCCCAACCAAGAGCATTAAGGGAAGTTCAAGACTTTGTAGTTGAGATTGATGATGATCTAATTCTTTCTTGCAAAGTGAAAATACAAAATGGGAATAAAAAGGTCGAGTTCAAATTCAGTCACCACTGATCCAATGTTCCAAAAATGGCAAATGACCTAGTTGCCTTGAAGAAGCAATTGTCACAAATCACAATGAGGAATGCTCCAAGGAGACCAAATCCTCCCGATAGACAAATAATTTCTCCACCTCCTTGTAGGCTTGCTCTTGAAGCACCACCAGTCAATGCCATTTGTGACACTAGGGAATCAAAAGAAAGAACATACATTGAGGAAACTGGAGAAGAAAGCATCGATGACTATGAAAACTATCTTGAAATTGAATAGGTTGGCATGCACAATGGCTTGATTGAATACGTTGATGATGAGGAGGAAGGTGATGAAGAAGCTCCAAGTTTTTCATGTGCTATTTTCACTCGTGCACAATCCAAGAATGGTGTTTCATCCTCAACAGTTACAACTGAGAGTAGGAAGAACAAAGAAGATAGCTCTTCAAAGCCTCCACTAGACAAGATCATCAGCAGGGGATCACCATTACCACCTTGCATGGAATTAGCCGGAGAGAAATCAGATTCACCAGTTATTAAGGATCACACTTCTATGCCAAGTAAGTTACCTAATCCTTCTCCCAACTCAAAAGTTGTTAAGAGTGATGATCCTCTAAATATTAGTTCTGTAAGAACATCTAAATTTCAATCAAAGGCTACACCTCCATCTCCTTCTAAATCAATTGCTACATTTTAAAAGGAGAACCCAACACCAAAAGTAATGATGCATCTTCCATTTAAGTGCTCATCCACTAGTGGAACCTTTTCCTCATCTACCATAAATTCATTTGACTTTGTAAAGTATACTAGCAAAGCCAATATCCACTCTCTGAAATTGAATACCTACAAACACATCCTACCCAATTTGATAGATTCATCAAGGCAGATGCAGGGTGGTAACTCTACATCCCTAATTTCTAATTCTAAAGGCTTACTTTCCACACCATCCATACCATCTTCTCAAAACATGCTAGCCCTCGGCTCCTCCACCACCAACAAAGTTGATCCTTTTAACCTGTCACTTCTCATTAAAGGTTTCAAATGAACAATTGCATTATAGATTCTAGAGCCTCGAGATAATGTGATGCCGAAAAATGTTGCAAATGCTCTTGGCCTCACTTTGACCCGAGTAAATGGTACATGCTTTACTCAATGGAATCCAAACAAGTTCCATTAGTAAGAAGGATTAAGGATGCTCAAGTTGCACTAGCTAATTACCCTTAAAAGAAGATACTCTTGACCATTTTGGTGGCGGACATCCTAGCATCTTTTGGTATCTTTGTTGAGTAGAAGTTTTTGTAGATATCTAGGTGATGAAACAAAAATGGATTGTTCATCTACAACTATCCCAAAGTGAAAGGAGAAATGAAGAAGCTATCA
This sequence comes from Taxus wallichiana var. yunnanensis, assembly GCA_018340775.1. NCBI lineage: Eukaryota > Viridiplantae > Streptophyta > Pinopsida > Cupressales > Taxaceae > Taxus > Taxus wallichiana. The sequence continues at coordinate 170,386,479 of CM031236.1, forward strand.
CATAAGAAAAATGAAGTTCACAGTATGAAATTCTGATGATCCAAAAGCAAACATTCTCTTTCAATATTGTGGGCTAGGAAACTACTTCCTCACATAAGAAAAAGAGGAGAACTCACCACTTCTCATGGAGGAAGAAGAAGACCAAATCTGGATAATGAAGTTTAATGGTATTCATTCTAGAGCAGGTTCGGGAGTTGGTGTAGTATTATACTCTCCCTCCAATGAGGTATATCCTTTTTCCTACAAGCTGCAATTTAACAATACAAATAATATAGCAGAGTATGAAGCATTACTCTTAGGCATGAATATATCGGAGGAAATGGGAATCAAGAAGTTAAGATCCAAAGGTGATGCAGAGGTTGTGGGTGAAGTAGGTCGGCCAACAATATCATGTGAAAAACCCAGGACTTCGGCTCTATAGAAATAAAGTGTGGGACTGCATTGAATCCTTTAATGCATTCTCCATTAAAGCTATCCCTAGGGAGTAGAGTGAAAAGGTTGATTCTCTAGCAATGTTTGCTTCCTTAGTGACACCTCATCCTTTTTTTGGCAAGGATAAGGTGACCATTGATATGGTTTTACGACGCAGCGTACATACAATGCAAATCACCGCGAGTCTTCAATGATGACAATAATATCCTAGCCTTCTTAGAACAAAGGGATAACTTCAATAATATTTTCTTTGAAGGAAGTGAAAACCCACACCGTGAATCAGTCCCCAAGGAAGAGAAGGAAGGAATTCAAGTAATTGATGAAGAGGGAGTAATCAAATTGAAAGGAAAAAAATCCCCAAAGGCCTAGTTTCTTTGGAAGACCTCTTTGACAAGCATGACAGGTTCATCCAAGAGAAAGAAAAATAGTCTTCTAGATATCCATCTAATTTTGATCAAGAAAACATTGGCACTTCAAAGAATCTAATGATGGTTAACATTGGTAAATGTTGCTCACCAGAAGAGAAGAGAAAGTTTTTTTCTCTGCTAAAAAAGTACTCAGATGTCCTGGCCTATTCCTATGATGAACTCAAATATTTTCAGCGAAAGGAAATTCATCACTCCATTCCTTTGAAGTGAGGAGCTAAGCCCTTCAGGAAAAAACAAAGGCCCTACAATCCGAATATTTCCTATGTTATCAAAGAAGAGGTGACAAAAATGCTCAATCCTAGAATCATCTTCCCCATCCACCATTCAAAATGGGTGGCTAACATTGTGCCAGTAAGGAAGAAGAATGGGGAAATAAGGATTTGTGTAGACTTCTAAAATCTGAATCAGGCATCTCTCAAGGAAAACTACCCTCTTCCAATCATGGATCATATTTTGCAAATAGTCACTAGATCTGAAGTGCTCTCTTTGTTTGATGGATTCTCAGGGTACAACTAAATCAAGGTGGCGTAAGAGGATTGCAACAAAATAGCCTTCACAACACCTTAGGGAACTTTCTCTTATAACGAATGCCTTTTGGCTTGATCAATGTTGGAGCCACTTTCCAAAGAGTAATGGACTTGGCCTTCAAAGATTTGAAATATTGCATTGTCATTTACCTTAATGACCTCATGGATTTTTCAAAGAGAATGGGAGATCATATCAGTCATTTTGAGCAAGTCCTTGCAAGGTGTAGGAAACATGGCATTTCTCTAAATCCAAAGAAGTACAATTTTGGAGTCACAAAAGGTAAGTTGTTGGGAAACATTGTGAACAAACATGGAGCACACATTGATCCTAAGAGGGTCGAGCTATCCAAGAACTATCCTTATCAACCAATAAGAAGGGAGTTCATTCGTTATTTGGAAAGGTAAAATTCCTTCATCGTTTAGTGCACGAGTTTTCTAAATGACTAAGCAAATAACTTCCATGATGAATCCTCAAGTAAGTTTCAAGTTGAATAAGGAAGGAAAAACAACATTTTAGGAGATCGAGAAAGCCATTGCCAAAACTCTAACACTTGTATCTCCAAATTTCAACAAGGAGTTCATCATGTATTGCTATGCTTCAAAACATACACTCTTTGATGTCCTTGTTCAGAAAAATGATGAATGTTTGGAAGCACCCATTGCTTCCATGAGTTGTCCTTTGAAAAATCATGAGCTAAAGTACATCCAATTGGAGAAACATGCCTATGTAGTGGTCAAAGATGTTAAAAGTTTTAGATTCTACATTCTCAATTCTCATACAGTGGTGATGGTCCCTGGAAGTGCAATCATTTCTTATTTGACTCAAAAAGATCCTGGGCTAAGAGAGGAAGTTGGATTACAAATACCCAAGAGTATGACTTGGAGATTAGACCCTCTAATTTCGTAAGAGTAAATGGTGTGTGCAAGATTATTTTTGAAGATGAAGCTCTCAAAGCTCGGCAGGGAGAAAAACATGGTGTTTGCTCAACTTGTTCGGAGATAGTCTACATGTGCTCTTTATCATGTCATCACCAATCGACACTATGATAATTCTCCACCGAAAACTCCTCATGCTATGATTATTTACTAATGCATAGCTTTTAGTTTGGTGGAAGTAATCTGGAAACACAACAATAGACATAACACAAGAATACCATAGACTATGACATAAAATAATGATGACAAATCTGAAATACAATTGTAAAATGTATTATTAACATGAAATTGTTACAATCTCACCCATGAATTACTCCAAGTGTTACCAACTCCACTTGCCTTCCAACAATAACTATGGGAGAAACTTCACAATTACACCTCTTAATGGCTTCTTTAACACACCTTCTAAATGATGGCTTCCTTCACACACTTTCTTATACAATATTTCTCACTACTTCCTTCTATATTAAATGAGGGGGGTGGCCTCTCTATTTATAGAACTTTCAGGCTTATCCACCTTATCTCTAAGATAGGATAAGAAATCTAATCTGAAGAATCATATTCCATACCTTAACTCTTATCTTTACATGTAAGCTTATCTTTTAAGATAAGATAAACCTTATCATTTCACATGGGTTCCACCTTTTTAGACTTTTTACAAATAAAATACACAAAATATTTATGACATCACTCCTTGTCCTTATTACCAATATAATATTTCTAATTCCTAATCATGTAGACCCTACTTCTCTACTTACCCTAACTTTGACATTTTAATATTACCAAACCACTTACGACAAATATTTACTTTTTACCACAACATTCCTATTGTACTTTGATTGTTACCATACTATAAATTATTGGTGGTGTCAAACCAGTAGCGTCGTTATCTTCTATTAGATGCCACTACTAATTATACTTAACAATATTCTATTCCTAATACATACATTAATGAAATAGAATTTATGGAGGAACATTTTAGTGTCGACATCTTCCCCCTTCCTAGCTTCTACTCCATCCTCGGAGTAGACTATTTTGGAGCTTGGAAAATCTTTAACTTGTCATGGCTGACCCATTTCGTAATGGGAGTGTCATCCAATTCCTCCAAATAATATGTACCATTTTCATGCACAAACTACTACTTTGTAGGGGCCCATTCATTTGGGAGGAAATTTTCTCTGCCTTCTTTTTTTGTATCTAGAATCATATACTAGAACCAAGTCATTCACATGAAGTGGAGACCAATGGATCTTTTGATGAAATTATTCCTTCTGCTTCATTTTCTTCTTATAGCTTGTATCTTTTTCTATTTCTCTCATTTCCTCTAGAAAATGAAGATGTACCAACCTTTCCTTTACCAAATCACTTTCATCCATCCTTTCATTTTTCATGATTCTTATAGTGGTAATATCAAACTCAATAGAAAGAACTGGATCAATTCCATAAGCCAACTGAAATGGGGAGTATCATGTTGTTGACTTTGATGTTGCCCTATATGCCCACAATGTTGCATGAATCATTTTATCTAACTTATGTACCTGCAAGGCTGCATCTTTTGCTAGAATTTGACACAACACATAATTTTTTCATTCCACTTGTCCATTTATGCTTGGCTTGTAAGTTGTTGCCTTCCTATGCTTAATAGAAACCTTTTTAACTAGGGCTTATACCACCTCATTAATGAAGTGGATTCCTTGATCTATTACAATTTCTAATGGACAACCAAATAGCTTCAACCCACTTGGTTAAATAATTTGTGGTAACTACAATATACTTATTTTTGCATGGGGTAGTTGGGAGTGGACCTACAATTTCTATTTCCCACTTTTAAAGGGACCAAGTGGAAGAATCGATCATAATGGAGCTGATGCGTCTTACGGTTCCTATGTGTTTGATAAATATCACATATCTTACAATAATTATAACAATCTCTAAAAAGAGTGGGCCAAATGATGACTGAATCCGAGATCCTTCTTGCTGTAAGTTGTCCAGAGAAGTTTCCTCCACATGTATCATTGTGGAAATCTTCTATTAGTTCCTTCCCTTGATCACATCCAACTACCCTCTTGTACTATCCATCGTGTCCTATGCAAGATAATACTCCATGTAGAATAGAATATGGACGACTAGCTTGAGTAATATTTCTCTTAGTCTTTGCGGTGGCATCATCAGAAACTTGAATTCATTCGATAATTCCAAATATCTATGTATTCATTAGAGATTGTGTCAAGGATAATAATATTGCATCCGGGAAATTATCATCATCACAAGATGAACCTAAACCATCATAGGTTCGAGAGAGTGCATCTGCATTGACATGTTTCTTTCCTGGCCTATCTATAATATCAAATTCAAATTCTTGTAGAAAAATTATCCATATTGCTATCCTCCCTGATGGTTTAGGATTATTTATAATATATTTTAGAGCCTCGATGATCTATTACAACTATAAATTTCTGCCTAGCTAGTAATTTCTAAACTTATTTATAGAAAAAATGATAAGTAGAGCCTTTTTTTCTATTACGGTATAATTTACCTCAAGACTAGACTCATTTGTTTGCTCCTAAAGTAAACTAGATGATCATTCTCATTTTCATCATTTTGGCTCGAGTATTTCCTAGTGCTGCATCCGAGGCATCAAGATACACAATGAATGGCTTGCTCTAATATAGATTCTTTAAAATAGGTGAAGACACCAAAGCTTCCTTTAGTTGTTCAAAAATTCATGTGCCTTCTTTCTTAGCTCATAAGTAACATCCTTCTTCAAGAATCTGGGTTAGTTGTTATGAAATCTTTGAAAATTCTTAATGAACCTTCTATAGTAACCCACATGACCTAAAAATGATCTCAACTTACTTCTATTCATAGGAAATGGTAACTCTTTGATTTTTAAAAATTTATCGGGATCGTATCAATACCATCTCTGGATACAACATGCCCTAACAAAATGCCTTTATAACATCCAAAGACACACTTTGTAGGGTTTAGTGAGGCTTGTGCTTCATCTAACCTTTGAAATGTTACCTCCATCTGGTGCAGGTGGTTCATTTTGCTCCCATAGATGTAAAAATCATCCAGAAATACTCTGATGAAATTTCTAATGTAGGGTTCAAACACCCTATTCATCAAGCGTTGGAATGTTACTGGAGCATTACACAACCCAAAATGTATAACTCTATAAGCAAACATTCCCCAAGGAGTGGTGAACATAGTCTTGAGCTGATCATTCTCCACTATACAAACTTGGTTGTATCCCCTATATCCATCAAAGCAAAACTATAGCACTCCCGCCGCCTACTTCATCCAGGATCTGATATGAGAATGGAAGAGGGCAATGATCCTTCTTTATTTCCTTGTCAAGCTTCCTATAATCAACACAAATACGTAGATTCCCATTCTTTTTATTGAGATCAAAATAGGATAACCCATTCTAAATTATCTATAACAAATATGAACCCGCATCAAACAACTTATCTATTTCTTCTTTTATAGTCTTGGAAAAATTAGGATTCATTCTATATGGCATTTTCTTTATGGGTTTAGCACCATCTACCACTCAATAGAATGTTCTACCCAACTTACTTGGCGAGTTCCTTGTAATCAAAAGTGAATAGGTGTATGTACCTTCAAAAGAGCCGGAGGTAAGATTCCTTCTCACTCTCCATCACAAAGATCACCAATCTTTATTTGTTGGACACGATCATCAATTTCTTCTTCGATAATCTTATGGGTTCATGATTCGGTGTGAATGGAATGATATCCATGACCAAAACATAAACCTCACTTTATTAATCTTTTGTGTCCACTTCACTAGTACTAGAGTAATCGAGAGGATGTCCAATCATCGGTTTCATCACTTGAATCCACAAGTTCTACCTTATGATGCTTTGAGGATCACACTTATCTTCACCCTCTCTCTGCCATGTCCAAGTGTCATGAAGCCTTCATTCCAGTAGTTTCTTGCATGAACTCTCCTTAGCCATGGCCTTCCCAACAACATTGGGTATGCAATAGTACCATTCTTCATCACCTGGAAGTCTACCACACATACAACACCCATGACAGATATTGCCACATTTGAAACAACACCTTTTGGTTTATTTTTTCCCTTATTTAATGACCTTAACATAAGTGTTGAGGGGTGATCAATTTTTAAACCCAACATATTCATTACAGACTCGATCATTACATTAACTACAACACCTCCATCTACTAAGACATCATGAATTGAAATACCATTACATAATACCTCATCTTGTGGAGCATAGGGATCCACCTCTACTTCCAAAATAGGGACCTCAACCTCCTTCCTTCGTTGAGCATTGAGTCCACTTCGCAGCTCCCGCCTCTTCTCAGAAGACATAGCTAGAAGTTGACCATATGTAATATTTGTAGGCCTTTTAGAAATATCTTCTAAGATGAGTATGGTCCTTGCCCCTGTGAAATCAAAAAATCTTGTACACCAACTTTCTTCTCCTATGTTTCTTACTAGTCTCCCCTTTCATCTTCTTAGGATCATTTCCATCTTGGTTATCTTTTTCTTTTTTTATTTTTGTTACAAACACATCTACTTCATTATTTATGCTCCTATCTACTACATCAAAAGAATTCATAGATGTTTTTCCTTTATCATTATCTCTTGTACCAGATGTAGAAGCTCTATCTGGACCATTATACTTATAATGATCCTTTTTATGACAACCATAACATACAAATTCAGATATATTTCTTTTTTGACCTCTATCTCCTCCCCCAAGAACTAAATTATTTTCCTTGAAGAAAGATTAATAGTTAATCGGCTCATCTTTCTCGATCAGATCTTCATACTTAGTAGATGTAGTAGGAGAAATATTTGAGCTCACCGAGAGTGGTAGTGGATTCTAGACTAAAGGTGTTGGTGTAGGCTCTACCTTAGCAAAAACTTGTTTGGGATCATCTTCCATGCTTTCTTCCTACCTTCTTACAATCTTCTTTTCTTGTTTGAGGGTTGTTGGGCGGTCATAATTCACTCATTGTCGATCTCTGGCTTCATCCCAAGAATGAATTTCTTGCAGAGGAGATTATCCATGTCATTCATCAACCCATCCACTAATCCTTCCTTCCGATCAGGCATCGATATTCCTCCTTAGCTCTAGAACACGAGCATGATAATCCCTTATCTTCTCCTCCTCTCCTTGGGATAGCTTTGTGGTATCGATCATGAGATCTGAATATTTTTTTTGTTCACCAAATTCTTCAAGAAAACTTTCAGTTAATAAATCCCATGATTTTTTCACATTATCACCTAGTGTTTCAAACCACCTAAGGGTTGAACCATCCAAAAAGGTAGGAAAACATTCAGTCCATTGTTCCCTTCTTATGAGGTCATTATAAATGCAAGATCATTTAAATTCTTGTATGAAAGAGGAATCATCCTCATTAGATTGGGATAAAAAAATAGGAATCTTCACCATTTTCAAAAGTAACCACAGTGAAATACTAACCCACAAGTACAATCAACAAGACATATGTGCACAAATAATTAGAATCACTATAATAGAAAGTGACTTTACACCTTTTTCATAGTAAAATAGAAATGACCACAGAAACTATGGTAAAACTTTACCTACTACGTAAAACACTATTCATGATAAAAAGTGATGTTACTGTGGTAAATACTATTCATGATAAAAAGTGACTTTACTGTGGTAAATACTATTCACGGTAAAAAGTGACTTTACCATGGTAACTACTATGCACATTAAAAACAAGGTTACCCTCCAAATGATTTCTGACTAAGTGGGAATATCTCTCCAAAAATCCACCAATGAGGAATGGTCCCGACAACGGAACCAAAATACTATCACCAATCATTGTCACACTATGATAATTTTCCACCAAGAAATCCTTGTGTTATGACTATTTACTAATACACATGACTTTTAGCTTGGTGAAAGTAATCTGGAAACACAACAGACATAACACAAGAATACCACAGACTATGACATAAAAGAACAATAACAAATCTGAAATACAATTGTCAAATGTATTATTAACATGAAATTGTTACAATCTTACCCATGAATTATTCCAAGTGTTACCAACTCTACTTTCCTTCCAACAATAACTATGGGATAAACTTCACAATTACACCTCTTAATGTCTTCTTTAACACACCTTCTAAATGATGGCGTCCTTCACACACTTTCTTATACAATATTTCTCACTACTTCCTTCTATATTAAATGAGGGGGTGGCCTCTCTATTTATAGAAATTTCAGGCTTATCCACCTTATCTCTAAGATAGGATAAGAAATCTACTCTAACGAATCATATTCCATACCTTAACTCTTATCTTTACATGTAAGCTTATCTTTTAAGATAAGATAAACCTTATCATTTCACATGGGTTCCACCTTTTTAGAATTTTTACAAATAAAATACACAAAATATTTATGACATCACTCCTTGTCCTTATTACCAATATAATATTTCTAATTCCTAATCATGTAGACCCTACTTCTCTACTTACCCTAACTTCGACATTTTAACATTACTGAACCACTTAAGACAAATATTTACTTTTTACCACAACATTCATATTGTTCTTTAACTGTTACCGTACTATACATTATTGGCAGCGTCATACTGCACCTTTATCTTCTATCAGATGCCACTACTAATTATACTTAACAACATCCTATTCCTAATACATACATTAATGAAATAGAAATTACGAAGAAAAATTTTAGTGTCAACAGATCACACTCTTGATGAGTGGTATGTTGACATTGTTTACTATCTCACTTATGGAGAACTCCCTCCTCATCTTGATTACAAGAAAAGGACACTCAAGCTAAAGGCAATCAAGTTTGTGATCTAGAATCATGCACTTTACAAGAGAGGCCTATATGGTTGTTTCCTCGGGTTTGTAGATAAGGAGCAGCAAGAAACATTGCTCAGGGCATATCATGATCAAGCTTGTGGTGGACATTTCTCAGCAATGGTCACCGTACAAAAGATCCTTAGAGGTAGATATTATCGGCCCTCTATCTTTGCAAACACTCAGGATTGGGTTTCCAAATGTAAAGCATGCCAACATTTTTTTTGAAAAGCCACAACTAGCTGTATTGCCACTTAGGCTGTGGTGATTGAAGAATGATTTCATCAAATTTGGTTGTGTATGCTCATCCAATGGTAAGTATAGATCCTTCGATACGAGATAATCCTTGACCTGCATATTCCATAGTTGATAACTACAACCATCGATTTCTCCACACTTATATTTGTGATCTTATTTAATTATTTTGATCCCACTCAATCAGAAAACCCTCTATGAGTATATCTTATCAATGCACAAAACCCTCAAGCAAAACTCGATACCATTTTTGGGGGTTATTCATATAACAAAATGATTCCACGAGATCTAAAATTAGATAAATCATACAAGCAATAAATGTAGAAATAAACCGAGAAGTTAAAATAAAAAAGAGAAAGATAACCCCAGATTTAATTTGGTTCACCTAGTGTGAGCTATGTCCACCAAGAAACAACCAATATTATTATCCATTGTTTACAAAGGAAATACAATCAGTATCTTCAATCTTCCAACACCTCACAAGATGTTCAATGCTTTTCCCTCACTCGATTCTTTTTTTTTGCTCACTTAGGAAACTAGCATGCAAAAATTACAATTATCTTCTCTAATACCATGATACAATGCATGCACGCACAAAGACATATATTCTAGGAAACTAGATATGATTTGAAAATCACTAAATAATCTTTAAAGAAAAATATTTTATCTAATTCTCAACAAAAAAAAAGCACCGATGCATAGTAGTCAACCTACGGCTGGTTCTTGCCTATGAACCCTAACCAATGTCGGTTTCTCCCTAACCGATTTCGGTTGATCCCCGATCAATTTCACTCATCCTTGATAAATATCGGTCACTATCAAATCCATTAGCATGTAAAAACAAAATTTTTGTTAAGCAATTAAGCTCCATACTCAACATTCGGTTTCAATAAAACAAGTCATAATACTAGATTTCAAATAAGCAAAAAATATCCCAATCCTCGTTAATAAAGATTTACAATAATAAGTAAGAATAATACATTATTCTATAACATCCTTTTAATGATGCGGTGATATTTCAATTGCATTCAAATTGATTAGGAATCATCCTTTTGGATATACTTCCAAATAAACAAAAGACATAAAATAAATCACTTGAATCTAATCCAAGCAGCTTACTTCAATTTTACTAGCCTTTCTTGTAAAACTATAGGAGAGAAAGATAGATATGATTATGCTCATATGAATTGACATGAGTTTACATACTCTTATTCTATGTTGTAATTATAATGAAATAATAGAATAAGAGATCAGCTAAGATTATTCTTAATCAATAAGTTATAATCATAAACTCCATAGTTTATATTATGAAATCTACCTTAGAAACATATCTTAATGAAACCTCTTAATTAAATAAAAACATTGTGTCCACTATTATCGTGTATAAATCCAACCAACATAACTTAGACATTTAGACAATAATGGGTCATATACTACATCACAAAACCTCAATTAAAAATGTAATAACTCACAATATTTTCCAACTTTCCTACTATTAATAACAACTAGAAAGTTCATAATGCAGGTAGTCATTAACGACAATGGACTTTCTACCAACTCTTATTTCAACAGAGTTAAATTTTATAATGTTGCGTAATGAATCAATCGTAGCCCAAGAAGAACCTCAATTAATTGAAAACTAATGAAGTAATTATGTTTTAGATACCCTTTTGAGTTGACTACACCTATATAGAATCATTATAGAACATCAACAAATCAATTTAAGGACTCATTTAATCGTAACAGGAGATAACCAAAATATATAGTCCCAAGAAAAGAGAAAGAGTACATCAATAATCACAAATAATTGTCAACTGTAGTACACATAGAAATAAAGTACTATAAGTATACAAAAACTTTTATTTATTCCTAATATTTCCTAAAGTAACTCGATATATTCATGCTTAGGTATCCCAAAATTTGATTTGATATTCATATATCAACAACGGTATTCAAAAAATATCTCAAACTGAAATCATATACATATAGAAAGAAAATGTTGTTTCCTTCATTATGGTAACAATCAATGGTCTTGAGTTTTGTCTTCAAAATTCCCACATTCAAATTTGAAATCAAAAATAAATTAAAATGTAAGTCCCATTTATATTTTCCCAAACTTGATTTTTTCACGCTTCCCTTTCACCCAACTAAATTCTTGCTAGATTAGAATTTAAACCCTTTAACTATTCCAAAATATAAAACAAATTTATGGCCATAACCCATATCACCTAGCAACAATTTTCCCAAATTTAGAACCCACATAAAAATAATATTGATTAACTCAATACATCGAGGAGGAGAGAATACCATGAAATAATAACCATACTTCTACAAAACTAGACTTTTTCTTAAATATAAATTGTTTTTTAATCATTATTCCAAAATCTATTTAATCCATGCACTCGGTGGGGTATTATTCATATGAAAACAAACAATGATAATATCAATGCTTAATAAGGAGATATAAAACTAATTGATAACATAAATTCTCAAAGAAACAATCTATAAACTAAATGATGACAACAATGCTCAAAGAAAGAGTTGTAACCAAAACAAAACAAAAAATTATTTCACAAAAACCCTATTATTAATTTTTAGATCTCATAATAATTACAAAACCCCTAAATATTTTAGGTATTACAAGAAAACCAAAACCAAAATGTATTCACTTTCCAAATTTCACAAAAAAACTCAAAACCAAATCATATTCATTTTCCGATTCCACATGATAGTCCAAAAATGAAACATATTAATTTACCATATTTCTCATAACAATCCAAACCCAAAACCTATTCGAGTCTTGAATAAAAATAACATAAAAGAGTAAGAGTAGAAAAACTCATTCTTGTGTATTTTACCTTCAAAATTCTCTACAAGTTTCCAAGTTGAAATCTTAAAACAATATGTTTTTGCCTTAACTATTTCAATGGCATATTAATCAAGAAATTTTCATAATAACTATGTTGTCTCCTAAAAACCACTTTTTGTTTTCCAAGTTAAATTTGAAATTTCAAGCTCTAACCCTCCTAAAGTATTTAAGCCAAGTTGAAGGTTCGAAAAGATAACAAAATGTGTGCCCTAGTGTTGTCTAAATCTCTGTTTTTCTCATTTTGAGAAAATCTCCATCTCTCAGTCTGTGCACGAAATATCCTATTTTGATTGAAATTGTTCGCTTGTTCTATGTCCTAGGTCGTCAAATCATTTTTTTCCTCCATGCCTTGGCTCGCTAAGGAAATTCAAAAATTGGACTCAAAATGATGAAGTTATCTTCCTCTATGTATTTTTCCCATAGTTGGAAACACGGTGTTTTCTTCCCAACAAATTTGCCCCATCATCCACGGGTGCGCGGAAATACCTAATTTTAAGTGGTTCGGTGGAGAAATTTTTATTTTGAGCCTCTTGGTAAAGGCTAAAAGTTAAAAAGATACCCGCAGCCTCGACCAAGCTATCAAGGAAAAAGTCAAATCTTGAGCTGCGTGGAAAAGGTCAACAGGTGAAGCCCGTCGTTAAAAATTCAAATCGGAAGAGCGGGTTGGTGAATGAATTTTATTTATTGAGACTTTTTACAAAAATGCAAAAGTTAAAAAGTAATCTCATGACCACGATCAAGGCTATCGGGGAAAAAGTCAAATCTTGAGCACAGTAGGAAAAGTCAAAGGTGGATCCCGCCATAGAAAAGTCAAAGAGGCCAAGCGAGCCATCGGGCACTTTTGGAAATTTAACCAAATTTCAAAAGTGAAGTAAAATTTCTAGAATGCTTCATGGCTTTGCCAAGGTCTTGGTCTTGTCGTTGAAAAGTCAAAGCGGAAGAGTGGGTCAATGAGGAATTTGAGTTTTTAAGCCTTTTTCCAAAACAGAGTTAAAATGTTGAGAAAAGGGTCATTTCAATGAAAATGTGCCACGTGCCTAAGTTGAAAATTTGAAGCGGGAGGGTGGGCCAATTTGTTCCAAATTACCAAATCTCTAAAAACTTTGAATAATGCAAAGGGCTTTCCCTCGTGCCTGCTCCAATCTCTTATTACCACATGGATGGCCAAATTTCAAAGATATAAGGGAAAATCAAATGGTATGTATTCAAACTATAAAATCAAATGTAACATTCGCATTGCAAGCTCGGTTTTGACTCCGCCATGATTGTTTTCTTCGCAGCGGAAGAATTTGAAGAGGCATAAATGATTTGTAAAGTTGTAACCATTTTGGAAAAGATATAATGTCTCCTCGAGCCATTCCAAAGGGATGGTGATTTATTTCAAAAACACCAGAGTGCTCACATGCACCTGGAAAAGAAATAAAATGCCATACTTCTTCTATTTTCTCTTCTCCTTACATTTTCCTCTATTCTCAAAGCTCTGTACAAATTCTACTTTATCTTTAATAATAAAAGAAGGAATTTTCACCTTTTTTATTAAGGGATTGTCAGTACCTTTCGACCAAAAAAATTCATTTGGTTTTGTAGCTTCTCCCGCCGATTTGTTTTTCTTCTAACTATAAATGCATGTAAACAAAATTTCTAATTAATGTGTTTGGGCATTTGATATTCTACTCACAACATTATTTTTCTCCTACCTCCATTTCCACTCCCCTTCCCCTTTCCAAGACAAGTTTCTTCTCTAGCGAGACATTGCTAGCTTTTCCATAGGTTCAGTGGAGTGCCCCTACTAGATCTCTTCTCCAAAGGCCACCATTGAAACCCATCTTTCATTCATGCACCTAAAAAAGCTGCACCGTTCAAGTAAAGGGACTTAGATTCCCATAGCATTGGATTAAAATCCACCAATTTGTCCACAAGACAAATTTTCTCACCAACAAATAGTTATCTCCAAATCATAGCACCCTATAGTTTGCAAAAGTGTGTGTTCTTGAGCTCACGGTGTGACTTGATAACATGGGCACTATCTCCGAGTTATTGGACTTGTTGCTTGAGATAGACCTCTAAATAAAGTTGGTTCTTGCTCCTAAACTACCTACCACAATCTACTCTAATACAAGAAAAACTATCTTATTCTAATCTTAACTTTCCAAGGGACCAGGGAGAGAATTAATGAACACAAATCCTACACTAAAGTGGTGATACACAAGAAAAGGGGAGTGTGAGAATATTATTCCAATGTGTGAAAGTAGAAGCAAAGTCCATACTAGAAGGGGTGATAACAGATTGTCCACAGTGATTGAGAAAATGCATTCACAACAACATTTCATACATACACAATAATAATGAATCCCTATAAAAGCATGCATATACACAATATTTAGGCAATGAAATTGAAATGGCGAGAAGAATGCAAATAAACACAAAGTAGGGGAAGAGATATCCACAAACTTGTATCTATTACTTTCATTGATATGCATAGTTCAATCTATTAGAGAATAAGGGTTTGGATCACCATGCAAGGAGTCCACTAAAAGGGCCTATAGCACATTGGTTTCACAAAACAAATTTGGTAATGTTTTGCTACTCAAAACTATCTCCCTTTACAATGATCCCAACACTCCAATTTATAGAATTATGAGAAGAGAGAGAGAAATAAAAGAAAATCCTGAAATCTTTCCTCCCACCACTTAAAATATGTCATAAATGGATTTAAATGATGTTATGTTGCTTGCAAAATTCCCCCCATACTGTCCCATAACGTGTAGGAGTAAGAAAGTTTTCCCATGCTTCATTGAATGCATCCCAATCACCAAATAAAACAAAATTCTAAACCTAGATGCATTTTTAGAAAACTCTCCATTGATTCCTCATCACATTTCATATTTCTTGATTTTTGTTCATTGGGCACAAAACCATGATTCTAACATTACAAATTTTGTGCATTTTTGTTGGGAATTGCAAAAGATATGGCATTCTGAGTGTAGGAAGTTGTTTTGGGCACCGCCATGCATTTACGTCATTTAACGGAATGAGCATTTGATTATTTGGAGATGAATCTCTTTCCTTTATTTTCATATTTTGTGAAAAGTCGTATTTTGTGAAAAATGGAGCTCTTGGTCAAAATTTATGACCATTTGATGTTTGGAGCTCAGGCATTGACTTTTCCTTTGTTGTGCAAATGGCTATTGTGGGTTTTGGTGAACTCATGTGTCACGCGTACTCGAGACGGTCTAGGCCTCCTTTTTCTACATCACCTGATTCCAGCTTCCATGTCCCGATATCCCACCATTGACTAGGTTGTCGGAACCGTTAACCTCCACTTTTTCTGCATCCCACTCACCTGCAGTGATTTTAGGTTTTCGGGTCCTACATATCCCAATGTCCCAACTAACCCGCAGACCACGAGGGACAAAAACTTCCACATTTTCTGATTCTTTTTTTGTGTGGAAATTTCATATTTTCTTGTGTCGAATGTCTGGTTGAACTTGTCCATCTTGGGACACTTTTTTTTTAAAACACGCAATACATTATTTCATTTACCTTTTAACCCGAACTCGAGTGACGATGAACCTTGGTACAATCCGCACTGGTACCATCCACAGCCTCCAGACCCATAATGCATTAAAACAAGCCCCTGACTTCATTTTTTAGATTTTTGAAAATTTTAACTAACTCCTTGGATTTTTTCTTGGACAGGGAAGTTAGAGGAAAGTAAAGAGGTACCCAAAAATCTAAATTTTTGGCCGTTCACCATTTCTACTTGCTCCATCTTGAAGGAATTTGTGTAATTTATACGAAATTACCCTGGCATGAATTTTGGATTAAAATAACTAGAGTTAACATTAGTGAATTCTCCATGCAAAGTCACCAAAACAACTATTCACCTAAAATTCCATGCACTTCCCTTAACAGGATCTAAAAATAGTCAAAAAAAAATAAAACAATGAGTTATTTCCATTCCTTAGCTTATTAAGGAAGCTTCCATTTCCCATTGTGTCTCTATTGCCCACATTAAATTCCCCTCAAACCTCCTTGAATGCTCATGCCACTTCATGGATTATCAAACAAGCGTTAAACCATAAGTCTTATTAACTATTTGCTAAATATTCCATATAACTAAAGTTTAAAAAAATTAATAAACTTTTAAACCACATAACTTGGACGGTGGGGTTGGTCGAATCTCCACCTCACACAATCTAGTTAGAAATGCCATGAAACAACCAAACCAAAATCCATTAACTAAATCACAGTGCCATGTACCCACCAAATTAAACACATAGCTTAAGTGGTCTAATGACCGATCAAATATGTCAATCAATGTAAAACACACACACACACACACACACACACACACACACACACACACACACACACACACACACACATCTATATGTTTGTGTGTGTGTGTGTGTAATTTTGTTTGTGTGTATTATTAATTCATTAAATCATCACCAATCACTCAAGTAGTTACACAAACTAGTGACATTTTCATAACAATGATCTTAATAATTCAATAAATGAATTTAATTAAATCTGAGATATTACAAGATATTGCAATCCTTAAGATAACTTAGGATGGTATATTTTATCTTTTTTGTGTAGCTAAGTCATGTATAAGGGATGCGACCAAAAACTAAGATCATCAAGTGCCAAATGTAAAAATCACGTGTCTAAAATATCACATGCTTTATTATGGATATTATAATATGTTTTATACTTTATTTTGACATCATTTTCCTACATGTGTTGACATTTTTTAGACCATGCTTACTAATTATTGATTATATTTTTTTACTTCCTATTAATTATAAAACATATGTCAATCAAGGATTTATTATAACATTATTGTATATTTCATATTTCCTAATTACTTGTATGATTATTATTTATGCTTGTTTTTGTACTAGTAACATTGTTGAGTCTAAGTTTTTGTATAATCATCGCCATGTTAAGTGTTTCTAAGTCTCTTGTCGTGACCTATTATGTCATGTGTTTTAGTGTCAAACAGTCCTCTTGTCAAGTCTTGTTTTCTTTTGTGCTTCTTGATCATGATATTTAATTCATATGCTTATTGTTATGATCAATACCATACATATCTCCTTTCGATACTAAGGTTTCCATGGTGTGCATCATGTATTTCTAGATTTTACAACATTCTTAAATGGTGCTCTTTGTTTATTATTAGGATCAAATTATGACTATGTCATAAATGACATGTTCATAGTTATTTTTAAACTCGACACTTTTTCTATGATGAAATATCCAACCATGTCTTTTATATTTATACATTCCTATACTTTTAACTTTCCTTTGGATTGAGAGATAAATTTGCTTCATATTTCCTTCCCTTATCTCAAAAGGGGGATTTATAATGGACTAACTTCAATAATATTTTACTTACAATCAATCATATATTAATATGTGACATACTATCAAGTTTTCTACAAAATATTTTCCTATATTTTGTTAGGGTGATAATTTCATGTGGGGATACCTCTTTAGGAGGACCACCACTTTACACCACATAATTTTTATAGTTTAATTTATTAAATTTTATTATGTCAGTCTTGAACATTTAAGAGAGAAACGATGCACTGATTCACCGAGATCCCTCATGGAATTAGACCAACATATACATTGGTGTGTTATTTATACAAAAGTGATATCAGATTAGATTGGTAAGATTGTTGAGATCAATGTATTGATGATCGTTGTATTGCACAATAGTAAAAACTTGTTGTCAATTATCTCTATGAGACATAGGAGTGAAGTGGAAGTGTTGGAAAAATGTTGTATAAGAAATTATTAATAAATGAGTGCTTTATTCTAAGAGGGATTTTTCAATTCTTGTTTCCCCACTATAAATACGGTGTTAAATTCTCTTTATTTTCTTTTCATGTAATATAAACATCTTGATCTATTATTAATCACTTTGCATTTCATAATATATAATTTTTAGAAATCATTTATGGATTTATAATTACTTTATTATACATTCCTTATAAATCCTAACATGGTATCGAGCTGGTGGTTATTCTTGTGTAGAGCTAGATCTGGATGTTTTTAAATTACAGGATGAAGAAACTTGAAGTTTTTTTTTTGCAAAACCCAAGTTGTTCCGCCATCTACTTCAGTGAGAAAGGTTTGAAATTCCAATTTTTTCCGCCAAATATGATGAATATTGGTTAATTTTTGTTTAGATCATGTTTGTACATTTGCGTGCATAGATCTATGTTTCTACAACCTGTTCTTGGTATTTCATAGTTTAAATCCATTGTCTGTAAGTTATTTTTAAGTTTTTCACATGTTTATAGTCCTTGTAGTTGTGTTTGGTGTGGACCACTGAAGTTTTATTTAGATTTGGTTAGTTTGGTACTTCTAAGTGCTCCCAACATTAAAAAAATTATTTTT
The DNA here is from genome assembly GCA_018340775.1 of Taxus wallichiana var. yunnanensis. Lineage (NCBI taxonomy): Eukaryota > Viridiplantae > Streptophyta > Pinopsida > Cupressales > Taxaceae > Taxus > Taxus wallichiana. The sequence goes on from CM031236.1 coordinate 170,405,202, forward strand.
GAAATTTTTTTATTTTTGCAAATATTGGGCCAATAAGATTTGTCTAGGTAGTTTCGTTGTATTAGATCTTTAATAGATCTTTCTAACGATTGTGAAGTTCAATCCAATCATTAAACTCCATATAGTTTCATTGTGTCATATTTTTATTATTTTTTTGTCTTTGTGAAGTTTGAGCCAATCAATAAGCTCCATATAGCTTTGCCATGTTAGTTAGTTAATAGATTTTATTTTTTAGTTACGAAGTACGAACCAATAAGGATGTTCCATGCTCTTCGTAAATTTAGTCTTTTATTTTTTTCTGAATCATGCGACATATAATCCCATAGAAAAGCTCCAAATATTTTCTTATTTCATGTTTTCATCTTTTTATTACATGTTTTTTTCCAAATGTGAAATACAATCCAATAGAAAAACTCCAAGTCTTTTCTTATTTTACATTCTCAGACTTGTGTTAGTTTGGTTATGTCACTTGCAAAATTAAATCCAATATAATTTCTCCAAGTCTCTTCGCACTGCACAATTGTCGGTATTTTTAGTATTGGAAGTGGATATCCAATAGGAATAAGCCACGATTTTCCCGTGTTTGTCAGTCTTGGTCAAAATTACAAAAGCGAGCCATTAAGAAGACTCCATGTGTGTTAAATTTTTCTTTGGTCATTTAGGTTTCATTGTGAAATGTGAACCAATATCAACACACCACGTACATTTGTTTTTCGTATTGTCAATTTATTCATAAACATGTCAGTGGCTAACCAATAATATTAAGCCACTATTTTTCAATTTTATAATACTTTTTCAATTATGAACCAATAGAATGTGTCCACGTTCTTTCACATTTTGATTTTCCTTTGTTATAATCATGTAAGAGTGTGAAAAAATGATCCAATAAATTAATGACGAATATGTACTATTTATCATTCTTTTTTTGCTATTAATTTTCTTTGGAATTGTTTACTGCACTACAAAGTGTGATAAAAAAGAAAAGATGCATGTGTATTTTATTTTTCATAGTGTAAAATTTTATATCTTTTCTTGTATGTTCCTTTGTTTGTGTTTTGTGTATTTGGTTTACTTTTCAACCTTATGTTACGGACTGATAAAATATTCATCTTATTTTATTCTAAGGACTTCACATTCATTGACACATCACCTTTGGGAATCACTAGAAAGATGACACATGTCTTGTTGCTTTTTCTTGATCTATTACGGGGTAAGTGCAGGAAGTTGATGGACAAATATAGGGTCATCCGTGGACGTCATATTGCAAAAAACAGCAAAATATCAACTTGTAGGGATTATTAGCTATACACGCACTCTAAATTAGAAAAAATTATATAAATATGAATTGTAGCATTCAGAATCTAGTTTCTAAAATACTAATTTTTGTAAAAAACAGACAAGTTTAGCTATATTAAACACTTAAAATTATATGACTTAGTTTTTTTTTTTGAAAAAACTTATAAGATTGTAGTTCATTTGCCCGCATTTTGGATGACCAAATCTTGTTATTTTTTTTTCCTTTGGTGAAACGTTAGATGTAGTTGTCTATCTTGGAATGGATTTTATTTTGTATTTTTTTTAGCAATATTTTTTTATGATTTTTTCCGTGAAAGTGGTCTGAAAATATTTAGAAAATGGAGCGCTTTCCATTTGCCCGCCATAACTATATCAAAAAATATCAAAATAAATTTTATTTTTTTAATGTGTATAGAATTTTTCCATGCTTGGGATGGTATAAGTTTTATCATATTTTGATAAGCGAAACAAAAGTTACAGTCTTAAACGTAGACATGAACATTCATGGAAAAAAATGTCTTAAAGACCTATTGTTAGTAAGAAATTATAAAATGATATTTATCTTATTCTATTCACTTTAAAAACAATATTTCTACGAAGCTAAGAGTCTCCCCTACACGATGGCACCATTTTTGTGAAATATTTTCAGTTTTTTAGCATGGTTCAAGTCTTTGGAAGAGAAGATTTGAGGTTTTTTGACCTTTTACTCTTCATAATGACCTTCCATAGCTTTGGTTGGGGAAAAACAAAGATTTTCTTCGAGGCTTAGGTTTGGCGAGATAGATTTACTGATCGTAGTTTTTTTACCAATACCACAAACGCTCTTTATAAACCATGAGAGCACTTTATATAAAGCGCATTCACGGTTCAAAATCATATTTACACATCCCATGTCGAATTACCATGTGATTTTTACTCTCGACCTTACCGTATGAATTACTAAAATTTTGTCTTTTACGCATGTTTTTCTTATCACCGGAAGTAAAACATCATGGGAGACAAAAAATGAAGTCAAAAAAGGAAGTCATTAAGTAAAAAAACACCAAACGAATTAGAGGCCAACAAAATTCAAATTACTAAGTGAATGTGGAAAATTCGTGAATCTAGAAGACGCGTCATCTTCAATCCCAACTATTGTAAATAATGAAGAACTAGGTAATGTTTCTACTGTCAATGTTGAAGTTGAATTAAATACTCGTGATGAAGAAGTTTTTACTGTCAATGTTGAAAAAGAATTAAATACTCATGATGTAGCAAATGTTGAAATTGAAGGAGACAATGAAAATGTGAATAAGGAAATTCATGTTGAAACTGTAGACAAGCAAAATTTGACAAAAACACCTCCTAGGATTTTACGTAAGAAACCTAATTTTTTATTGAAATTGATGAAAACATTTTGAAACCAATGTCTAACAAACTTTCTAAATGACAAATCAGAAGAAAAGCCACTAAAATTTGGGATAATCATTTTGAAATTTTAAATGATTCCCAAAGATGTCAGTTGTTGGTTAGTTTGATGAAATTGATTAAAATGAGACCTACATTAAACACCTTAGGATTGACAACATCTAACATACGTGGTCAAACCTCTACAATTGTTGAAAACCTTCATGATGCATATCACATTGTTGGTGTCAAGAGATGCACTAGGGATAGTAATATTGTGTGTCGTGTACTTGCTACTAGTGTTGTAAGTGAATCAATAAAAAATAACATTTGATTACGCAAACAAGTCAAATGTTGCAAGTTAATCGAAAAACTCTAATGAAAGCAATTGAAAGACGTAATATCCTTTAATCACTCAATAATGTCAATTTTTGGGCATTTTCTGCTAGAGCACCGCATAAGGACAAAAATAATTTTGATGCTATAAGAGAAATTGTTATTAAATTTTGGCATGATAACACTAGAATTTCACCTAATACAAGAGATGTTATAAAACGGAGAGTTGGTTCTACTAATCGTGATCCACATCCAAAGCATTTCTTAGATATGACTCAAACTCAATTTCTTTGTAAGTTTGAACAAGAGAATCTGGAAATTAAAATTATTCAACGTTTTTTTGAAATGTTGAAACCATTCTATGTGAAAATCAACCATGCTCACACCACTTGTTGTTGTAGGCAACATGATGAATTTGCGATGCATTATGCTAAATTTTTATGTATTCGTTCTAATTTTCATTCTGAAACTATGTTATCTGAATGTGGTGTTCATATTCCACCAATATCTTCCAGGTATTTCATTCCTACTATATTTTGTGAAAAAGAAGTCAGACAATTTTTTTATAGTCAGGATTGTTTAGATGGAAGTTGTAGTACATGCGGCAGATTACCTAAATTAGAAATTTACATCCATGAGCAAATTGAAGGTATAATAGGACATAATTTAGTTGAATTTGATAAATATAAATCAGTTGCATACCATTTGAAAGATGGAAAAGATTCGAAACGGTGTGAGCTAGTTATAGAACAAATGCCCATTTTTCAATTTATGAGAAAATTTAAGGATGAAATTGTTTATGAGGATGCGAGGCATACACATAAAGCTCAATGGTTGGATGAACAATTCAAGCTATGCAAAGACACATTTCCTATTGGTACTATTGTTTCAGTGGTCGATTTTGTAGAGAATTACACATTGCAACCACAAATGGAGGTTCAATCGCAATATTACAACTCAGTACAAGTTGCCATTTTTGTGCATATAGCATTTCTACATTCTATTGTGATGATCAGATGAGAGAATGATCAAAAATTTTAAGAGAGTACCAATTTTATATCAATGATGATCGTACTTATTCTCTTTGCATTTGTGTAAGGGTGTTTCAGGTTAATTTATGGAAACTTGTTTGATAGGGACATCCACTTCACACAACATTATATATGGTCAGATAATTACACGTCTCATTTTAAGAATGCATGAATATTTTATTGGATGAGTAGAATGCACGTCAAGATGAGTGTGCAACATATTTGGAGTTTCACTAAGGCTGGAAATGGAAAATGGAGAGCATGACGGTGGAGAGGCATGTGTGAAAAGAGCTCTTGCAAGAGAAGAGTTGAAGTAAAAATATGGTACTAAATTAAAAGATGCAAAGAGCATAGTGGAATGGTGTATTGAAAAACATGGCCCGAGGTTCTCAAGAAAATTCCACAATTTGCAGATATTTTTGGTTGATAGAGGAACAAAAAATTGCTAACTATGAGGATTGTATGACACTCACTAGGTCTAGTGATATGCACTCATTTTGTAGCTTAGACGCTACTTTTTGGGCCATATGGACAAGAAAGTTGACATGTTTTTGTGCATCTTGTATTAAATTTTTCACTATTGAGTGTGATTCACAAGAATGGGTGGATGGATGGATTTGTAGGCCTCTAACTCTGCTTCCTAGTTATCAACCTCCACAAGCATTACAACTTATTTCTGCAGATGAAGTTACAACATCCAAGGACTTTGAAGAAATTTTGATTTTGGTGCGACAAGGTATTTATGGTTATTTATTTAATTTTTGTATTGAGTTATGTCCATTGAAATTTTAATATGTAATTTAAATTTGAGTTGTTCAACCTTTATTTTTTGTAGGACATGTGTTTGCAGTAATTGCGACAGAAGACAATGAAGAAGGAACAGACTATTTCTTATGTCGTTGCATTGAGGAAAGAAAGAAGTTGACTTCTCCTATTATAGATGGTGAAGATATTGAGTATCCTACAGGGTCAGTGGTAGTTACTGGAACTTGGCTTCGATGGTATCCATTAAAAAACTCCTTTGTTTGGGTGTTTGAAGACTTTGAGACACACAAGAAAATACTCTTATATTCACATCTAGTTCTAGCGACAAATATTCAGTTGTATAGATATCGAGGAAGGCCTAATAACAAAATTCTTTGAAAGGTTCGAGAGTCAGATCATGAAGCAATCTTGTCTGCTATTCAGAGTAGATCCGATCCTGATGGTTCATTGGAATGAATTTACAATTCTCATGTCTGGTATATATTTAATTTCTTTTCAATTTATATATATATAATATTTTTAGTTTAAAGATCTAGATTTAAGTTTGAATATATTTTATTTTAAATTTGTGTATTTTGTGTACATGTATATAGATAGTATATGGTTTTGATTTGAAACTTAATTTTCTTTGACAAACAATTTTATGTTTAGGTTAGTGGTGCCAGAAAAGCTTCCACTTTCACGTGGTTAGCACTGTTAGTAGAGAATTTTAAATTCTCAAAGCTAAGAGAAGCTTTCATTGTTTGAAAAAGTTGTAAATTTTGAAAAAGTCAAGTAAATTTTGAAAAAGTTGTAAATTTTGAAAAAGTTGTAAATTTTGAAAATGTTTTAAATTTTGAAAATGTTGTAAATTTTGAAAATGACTCCTCTAGGTGCCACGGAGTCCGAGTAGTCACCCATCAAAGTTGAACGATATTTTGGTCTCAGGGCTCTTAAGGGACTATGCCTGAACGAAGTAGCCCGGAAGCAACGACCCTTTTGCACACCAAAAAACCACCTCCTCTAGCGTTCACATAGCCACCCAAATGTGTCGGTGCAGTCGTTTTGGTGCCACGACCCATCGTTTGCAAAATATAGTGTTTGATAACCTTATACTGGCTCCAACCACACTATTTCGCGCGTTTGCAAATAGTAGGACAGCGAGAGCACCGAAATGAGAAGGAAAAAATCGAGAAAGGCTATTGTAGAGGGTGCATGCGCCGAGGTGTCGAGATCGACGAGACCTCTCTAGGTGCCACAGAGTCCGAGAGTAGTCACCCATCGAAGTTGAATGATATTTTGGTCTCAGGGATCTTAAGGGACTACGCCCGAATGAAGTAGCCCGGAAGTAAATTATCCCCATTTTTTACATTAATGACAAAGGCATACATTTTACAACATTTAACAACATGTTAGGATCCTTCTTACCTTCATCTTTGGGCCAACTCTACTTGTTAGGCACCAAAACTTGATTTAGTCACATGTTTGTAGCCTTCATGTATTGGGAAGAAATAATGCATTCATGACTCATACCTTACTTGTTCTTGGAGAATACACTCATCACAGACCTCAAAAGCCTTTAAATAAACAATGTCCCCCTGAGTGTTTTGTATCATACACATCATCATATAGCTCTATAGAATCTCCTTTTCATATCATTGTAAACTGATTATCATAAAATCATCAACCTTCCCTCCAAATCTAGCTTCATCTTGTCGAAAAAATGCCTTTCTAGCACACGAAATCACCTAGAGTACCTTCAAGAATCTATCATATATGTACTCCTGTCAAGATTAGGCATTGAGCATTTTTTTCAAGCACTTTAAGTAACACCTACAGGCATGTAGGTTACAAAATTAGAGAAAATTTGAAAATTTCAAGTCATGTAGCACAATGGACACTAGACAGATACTTGTATTTTGGAATGAAACACACTTCTAGACCTGACAATTGACCACTTTGAATGCATCATAACATGCCATGGTTGGGCTTGACATGTACACATTTCACCTGTGAAATATTCTTTACAGACGCATAAGCAAATTATATGTATATACTGATTCAAGAAACCTCAAGTCATAGACCAAACTAGCTACCTGCCTCACTAGCTTATTCAAGTATAATCATCACAAGAACAATTCTTGGAGCATATTACCAATTTAAGAGTATACTCACCATATTCTTTAAAATAACGCATGCTCTACCTCTTGAAAACATTTTCCATAAGTTATCAGATAATCCCTATAGATCTATTGGTTTGATGCAATATGTAAATTATTCCAAGACAAAACAATGCAAGCATCCAAGATTGTAAATTATGAAAATACAATCTAGATATAATTAACTGTTTCAATTTTACAGATCTAGCATCTTTATACCATTGCCATTCAAAAACTGATTTGGGTACAAAAACTATTATAATCACATCACTTGTATTATAATGAAGAGTGAGAATCAATAGGTACTATAGTGGTTCCAATATAAATAGGGCCAACATATATCATGATCTAAAAAATTCCCTGTCCTTAGGGTACCATGGCATGATGTCATCATGTCATCAAGATCCATAGTATATTAAAGTCCACTGCATGGTATATGTCATGGACCTTATAATGGATTCAAGGATGCAAAATCAACGCACAAAGAAGGTTCCAGAACCTATTCCCATTCCTTATTTTAAATTGAACTTGAACATGGCCTTGGAATCAGGCCCCATAATGATCCACCTTATGAGATAGACACAACCTATTCAAAAAATGAGGATGGCTCATCTCATTTTGACAACGTGATGCATATTCCCAATGGAGGTCCTATACGAGGATCTTTACTCAAGTAACATATTTCCTAATTGAGTTCTTTTTACCTTGTCATATAATTAGATACTCCATCCAATTGAAAATTTACCCTACTATATCCTGAACCGATAGATTGGAATAAAAAATTTCACATGCCAATTTATTTCTTTGATCCAAGTGCAAGAAAAACAAACATAAGTCTCATAGTGAAATCCTCTTTGAGTCATTAGTAAACAAACAAGACAAAGAACATATAGAAAAATTGGTATACCCATTCAAAGATGATGATTAACCACGTTACACTGCTTGGTAAAGAACTGAAGAAGTCATAAATATGATTTAACCAACACACATGGATATATATATATGAATCAAACAAAGTGTGCTCTAAACGCACGTCTCTGAAAATATATATGTACATAAGTTCATAATGTATGTGTACATCTCAAACTAAGCACGTGTCATAATGTACATATGGGACCACATGCGGTCGCAAAAGGCTATATATATACAATGGACTATGAATCTACTCATGACCACATATGTACATCCAAGTGGACTATAAATCTACTCATGAAACATCTTCCCTCTCTTCGCCTTGCTAGAAGTAGCACGTCCACAACCTGGGGATGTAGTGGAGGGAGATACCACTATGGATTTCATTCGTGTGGTCCTAGGTGTCTCTAAGCATGCCTGCAACCTAACCTGCACATTCATAAACAACAAGTTTTTAACACCCAAAATTTTAAAATACATTCAAAATTTAGAAACTTGTATAATTTATTTAAAATGCATGTGAAATCTTACCGCAATGTCATGATCCCTATCAATTTGTTGTTGACACGTCGCAGGGACAACAATAGACTCATGAGGGGTAAGCTACATACAAATAATTAATTTTCAAATTAAATATTTCACATATATACCTACAAAATTTGATATTGTAGATTTAAGTTTAATAAGAAATAATGAATCTCCAAAATTTAACAAATTTAAAAAATTGTGTACCTCTGTTAGTGGATCTGCAGATCTTATGGCGTATCTACAATAGCCTCCACATCTGCATATATGGAGAGTCTCTCTAGCGATCATAAGCTATACAAAAACATGTACAAATCAATATTAAAATCTACATGACATAGGTCCAAAGCATGTAATCCGTACGTGAACTTCCAGGTAATTAGAAACAAAGTGTAAAGAGATTTACTAACCTATGTAAAACTCATGTGAGGTGTGTGTCAATAGCCTCTGTTCCTCGAGCAGATGATGACCCGCCGAGCTCCTCGTGTATAAAAGAGAAAATATTAATACATGTACAACATACACGTGAAACAAATTATAATAATAATCCAAAGTGTAATTAAATGATTTATTAAAAATGTAAGTTTGTATAACTTGAAACTTACGTTTGAAACACGCCCAACCGTAGTAGTAGCTAGCATGTCGACACTAGATGTTTCCTTCACCGGCTCTTGCTATTTAAAATAAAATAAAAAATTAGTTTTTTACATGTATGTACATGACATACAATGAAATATATATATTAATATCTCAAACATGTGAATTATACTATTGTATATATATTATTTAAATTTATTTGAAATTTACCCGTGAAAGACCAATATCGTGGCTCCAGCCCAAAAATATTCCCTAGCATCTCATCTATAGAAAAGAAATCCTATGAACCAGAAATGATGTCTCGCCTATAGTGCATACTTTTGCACCACATGATCCACAAGTGGTGTGGTGCACTAGAATTAGTGCCTCCACCAACATCACCGGATGTAATATGGGTTCTATCTTTGGGTGAGAGTGTCGGTGAGCTCCTCAATGCATGCGAATGTATCAATCTCCACAACCTCCTTCACCGTAGGAGGGATAATCAAGGCGATGGGGTTTTGGGGCATGGGAATCCTAGGCTGACCTATGTGTGTACAGGTGCTGCTCTGTGTAGAGCCATCTCCTTGACCAAAAACGTTAGAAAAGTCAAAATAATTCGGGACCTCATTAAGCACGAACTCACAATATAATTTCTTCAAAAATAAAGAGGAACCTCATTGTTGTTTCATGGTGGATAATCAAAACCATCCACCATCGGTCCCAAAAATAGGGTTCATTTTAAGACACCCCTATAAAATTGAAGGTGGAAAATACTTGGCGAATATCCCCATAACCAGTTTCAGTGAAAGGTGAATTTGACAGTATTCAAAAACAAAATTTTCACTGGTTTTTCATGGCTCCATCAGTGACGTGTGACAACAAGATGTCAATAACCACTCCCGACACACGTCAATGGAACGTCAATGGTCTGGTGATCGACGCACATCAGCGGCTCGTAATGACGCATGACGCCGGCTCCTAATGACACACGACACTGGCTCGTAGTGACACACGACATTGTCTCCTACGCCACGCGCCAGCTGTATGCGTAATGACGCGCGACACGCCTCCCTACTTGTCACGCGTCATTGGCCCCTAATGACACGTGTCATTTGCTCCTACTGACACACATCACTGGCTCCTATTGGCGTGCGTCGCTGGATCCATGTCGCGCGTCAGCTAAGTCCTTTGACGTGTGACACTGTACCCTAATTACACCTGCTAATGATGCGCGTCTTTGTCTTCTATTGACGCACATCACTGGAACTTGTTGACGCGTCGTCAAAGGTCTTAGCTGACACGCGATAATAGGAGGAAGTGACGCGCGTCAGTAGGGGACAGTGTCGCGCGTCACTAGGAGCCAGTGTCGCACGTCAAAGGTCTTAGCTGACGCGCGACAATAGTCCTAGCTGACGCGTGTCAATAGGAGCCAGTGACGCGCGTCAGTAGGAGCAAATGAAGTGTGTCAATAGGGGCCAGTGATGCCCTATTTAGCTTATAAATACCCTTCTGCCACTCATTTTCTCATTTTCGTTTTCCCGTTCTTGAATTTTTACAGGTTTAAATCATTGTCAAAGATGTAATTACAGCTATAATGTCGACTTCACATGCTTCCCAATTGTAAGTTCAGCAAGAAAATCAATAGAATCCAACTCAATCGCTTTCCAAGATCAACTACGGGAACCCCTTATGCCCTCACATCCATACGGCTTTAAAGATGTCTTCAGAATATCAAGATTTGATGGAAGAGTGTGAATTTACAGGGCTCATTAATATGCCCCATTTCAAAATCAGATCCGGATATTTTGAATTACCTTCTGTCATGCTACAATTCAGAGGACGGTATTTTTTATGTGACTCTGAATGATGGCCAAATGTTCCAATTCACTATTGAAGCAAATGACATCCATCGGTTTACGGGCCTTCCTTTCAGAAATTTACCAATTGTTACAACTAAGGCAACACTCCTAGAAGAAGACAAGAAATTTCTCGAATCAACGTACGGTTTCCATGTTGATTGTAAGTATAATTCGTTTTAATTCATATTTTTATTCTATTTTTTTATTCTGATACAATTTGTTGTTATAAATTTATAGTAATTTTCACTGTTTCGCATTTGCAGCCCATGTCAATAAATCCAGGCGTGGTGTAGATACACAATCAATTGCACACCACTTTCTTGCTGCACTTATTTCGTTTTTTCAAGCCAGAATTGTTTTGCAGGGTCGCCAAACAGATATACCAAATTGGGCCATTGCATACATTTGTGCCACTATCTCAAAACGAAAATTCGATTGGTGCACATATCTATCCAAAAAAATAAGAACTGACATAACAAATTCAAAACTCTCAGATAAACCTTTCATTTATTCAACAAACTATCTCCTCGGCTTCTACTATGAGGCAATTTTAAATTTAAAAGATAAACAAATTCCTACTTGCTCTGATGAGGCTTTGAAGAAATTCTCAATTCCATTTGAAGAACAACAGGTATAAACTATTTAGTTTGTAATTGTATTTCAATTTTCGACATTACAGTGCACAGTTATTAAAACTTAAATTTTAATGTTTTGCAGAGAAGATATCTTGAAGCCCTTCCCCGAAAAAAGAAGTTATCGAGAGGAAGAGGCCAACAACACGCGGAGGCTTCGGGGGACTCCCAATCTGAAATGGAAGCTCACTCCTCTCCAAACCCTCAACAGTTTGAACTCGTTAAACGCCAGAGAAGTAATACATTCTCATATATTATTTACAAATTCCAAAGTTGCATATTTATTTTTCAATTTAAATTTTAACCAAATGAATTGACAACATTTAATATTGATGAATTGCAGGGACTTTGGAACCTTCTTCCCCAACTCACTCCATACAGTCGCATGCATTCATATCTTACGAACGACCCTTTGAGTACAACTCCTACTGAGGCCACCCATAGCAGAAAAAAAAACCCTCGGCAACAACAAGGTACACTTTTCTATAGTACGTTTAATTTTGTAGTTTTGACTTTATGAATTGTTTTAATATTTTTCATTTTTTTCTTGTACTTTTCAGCACATGTCAGTCATGATCAAACCACAGCACCGACACCCACTCAACCATTAATTTTTAAAATGCCAACTAGAGGAACAGTGAAAAAGAACATTGGTAAACGCATGCCTTTTGCTCCGGCCCCTAGTGGGACACTAAACCTTGCCTCCTCATTTCGAATTCCAACTCTATCACTTGGTGGCTTGCCCAGTGCAATGGGCATATCTGTTTTGAACAATATAAATTTAGATGAAGATTATTTGGGCATTGATAGCAATGACCCAACTGGTTTTTTCGATACCCGAGATGATTCAAGGCCAGTAGGTATACTTCAAATTTCAATTTTAATATGCTTTACAATTTTGAATTACATTATGATTTAAATTTATTTATCTAAATCTTGATTAATTTTTTCAAAAACAAGGATCAGGAGCGGTTGATCTTGGTGAAAGCCCCATTCTTCTCCAAAGAAGATCGTCGCATCGATTCGAGATAGTGAACAATTGCCACGTTTTCCTTTGGAGAACTTAATTGGTTATGATTGTCAATCCCATGTCAGTGAGTTTATTATTCCTCATATCCAACAGCTTATAGAATGGGAGAGAAGGGCTAAAGTTCTTATCAATGAGATTATTAGTCGTTATGAAAATTATTAGGAGCAGAGATAGTTTATCTGTGCGAGTCCAGAATCAACTGCGAAGATGGATTCCTTACTTACCCAAGTAAGATGTGGGACTGTCACGTTTAACAACTATAAAGATGAAATTTTAGATAAGGCACTAAAAAAATTGGAAAATATTAGTGCCGAGGCCAAGGCATATTTTAACAAATGGTCCAAGGACAAGGATTTGGTATCAATCGCAAATGCCGAAAGAGATAGAGCGGTTGTAAGTACTATTACATTCAAACAATCATTCTTGTTAATTTGAAATTTTGAATTTACATTAATATTTTGAATTGACATTACTCTTTTTTTGCAGTTGAAATATGAAAATTTGAAGAGTCAGGAAAAGGTTTTGCAAGTTCACTTGGAAACAAAAAAAACACTTATCTGACAAAAAATTTGAAGCAAAATATTGTTTTGGTTAACAAACAAAACAATACACTAAAGCGGATAATTAAAGAGCATGGTCTCGACCACGACATATTATTCAAAGCCAAAGCAAATTTGCTGATCCAAATTTGCTTGTCGCATGGAGATGCAACAAATCAAGAAGAAAGAATTTTAAAAAATGCGGAGAGTCTTGCGAAGATCTTATAAGTTCGGGGGTTATTTAAATTGTTGGGAAAGAGGTACAGCCACAGTGGAAGAAGCCGTTGGGGAAGAGAGCAGAGTAGAATTGTATAAAGAAAAAGAGGGTTTTGAAAATTAGAAACTTTTATTATTGAGGAAAATTTAAATATTGAATTTGAAAACTTCTACTATTGAGTATGTACTATGTTATTTGAATTTAATTATATGGTGATTAGATGGTGATTATCATGAATTATATGTATGTTTCTTGTTTACTTGCATTGTCATGAATTGTATGTGGACGTAGATGATGAATGATGATAATTGATAATTAATGATAGATGATGATGAAAGACGATGATCAATTTAATGTGTATAATGTAAAATTTAGTGCCTAAATATCTTGTGGGACTTTAATTATCTTGAAAATTATGTCTTTGGGAAAAAATAGCAACTAAGATTTGAAACAGATCTTTAGGATTTCTCCTTAATAGACTTATGGTGTAGGAAAATTCTATTTTAAAGAGATTCACCTCTATATAAGTGCATAATCTCTCATTAGAGAGGTTGTTTGACATCCAAAATAGTCAAGACCATTTGTCAAAAAATAACATTTTGCTGGAAACAATCATTGATGTAGAGGCTAGATTAGCCAATTATGAAATAGTTAAATTCCAGGCCATAAGAATTAGAGCTTGGGAAATAATCAAGACCATGGTTTAAAAGATATGGTTTTGTTATCATGGATATTGTTTTGTGTAGAGTAGATTGACAAGTTGTTGTAAATAGTCAAGGTTATGGAGGCTAGATTAACCAAAGTTGGAATAACCATGTGATTAAAAGATAGGTCAAGCTCGATATAGAACTTTGAAGTTTAATGTAAAACATATAAGGTTTTTATCATGAAGATTAGTCTGTATAGATCAAGTTCATAGGTTGAAGAATCCTATCATTTTTTTATATTTGATAAGGGTGAAGAATAATTGTGGATTAGAACTGGGAGGCTATAAGTTGGAATAATTTTGAGTGTGTAAGAAAATATTGAAGGTTGTAAACTAGATCATAGTAAACTATGTGTGTAAGTATTTATGTAGAGCCTTGAAGAAGGCACACTACATTTGCAGGATAGTTTGAAGTTAATAGAATTATCAATGTTCTAGTCAGTTTTATTACTAGAAAGGATTTTTATTAGATAAAGACTCTGTCAAGTTGATTTAAATAGTTGTGATTAGTGTAGATTTGGGTGGGTGACTATAGGATATGGAAGATAGCATTAGAATTGAGTTTGAATAACTTCGTGTTAGAGGATGATCATTATAAGTCTAAAAATAGATCTATTTCTTCATGGAGAAATCTAAAGAAGTGATGGATCTATGACAAAGCGAGGATTTTAGGAAGAGTGTCGGGACTTATATTTATAATAGTATAATGTATTGTTTAATAGTTTATCCATGATTAAAAAAATATATCAAAGGATTTTGCACATATAAAAATAAATTAAATATAATTCTAAGAAATCAAGAAAGAATCATCAATAGTAAGAAATTAAACATAATTGCAAATATGATAGGGTTTAGCTTACCTCTTGCGTATTAGATTGCTGTGAAATCATCAAGGGTAACATGCTAGATCTTTGTTTTACCTGACATTGTAGATAGAGGGGTGAGTTGCCTGACATTGTCAGTCCTGAGAAGTGCCAACAACATCTTTAAATATATAGACCAACAATATCTTTAAATAAATGATAACAAGAGCTGAAAAAATGTAAAGTAACAAACAATAAGATTATGTTGAAGAAGATACCTATTTAAAATTGAAATCATCCCCGGTAATGTGCTAGATCTTTGTCTTAAAAAAATTCAACACAAAAAATGGATTAGTAGATAGATGGGTGAGTTGCCTGACATTGTCAGTCCCGAGAAGTAACAGCTTCCTCGGACGGATGTCAACCCACGTTTTCAAAAAATAAAATATTGTATTTAACTAAATGTAAATACATAGACATCTTTAATGATAACCAGAGTTGAAAAAAATGAATAGTAACAAACAATAAGATTAAGGGGAAAAAGATACCTCCTTAAAGTTGAAATCATCAACGCCATTGGTAATGAGCTATTTCGTGTTTCAAAAAAACCAACACGAGAAATGGATTAGTAGATAGATGGGTGAATTGCCTGACATTTTTAGTATATAGACCTGTAACATCTTTAATGAAAACCAGAGCTGAAAAAATGAATAGTAATAAACAATAAGATTAATGGGAAAAAGATACCTGCTTAAAGTTGAAATCATCACTGCCACTGGTAATGAGCTAGATCTGTGTTTTAAAAAAACCCAACACGAGAAATGGATTAGTAGATAGATGGGTGAATTGCCTGACATTTTTAGTATATAGACCTGTAACATCTTTAGGAAAACCCATGGTTAACCAAAACATGAAATGTGTATAGGAGTGTCTTTTAGTGCTTCATGCCAAATTTAATCAGATTTTGAAATGAGTATTTAAACTTATTCAAGTTTTTATAAAACTGGATCGCTTAGAAATGCAGACTAAACAACCTGTCTTCTTAGCATCCAAGAAAAAATACAGTGCCTTCTCCAGATAAATCATAGAAGTTAATTTTGTATAGGATTCACATCTTGAGATATTGTAAAATGTTTTGGGAAAATGGATCGAGTATCAAAATATGTTGTATAGGATTCACATCTTGAGATTCTCTCTTGGATTTACTTCTTGGAGTGGTTGAATTAAAATATCTCTTTTTTTCAAATTTTAAGGTGGTGCATATGATCATAGCTCAATAAGGTTGTTTACATATCATATTAGTTACAAGAATGAACTTGAAATATTTGATCCTTTAGTAGATTCATCTCATCCTATGTAAGGATATTCAGGCACAAGTATGAGGTTTGAAAGATACAATAAGGGTAAAGTGATCAAAATTGTTGTGTGTAACGGAAAGTTGTTTTTACTTTCTTCTAATTATCATTGTTGAGCTGATGAAATACTTGGTTGACCCTTGCAATGAGTATCAAAGTATAAAATTCCTGCTACCACCTTGTTTTGTTTTCCTTTCTTTGAAGATCTGATGTTCAGTGTATGTTTGAAGAAATTTTCTTGAAGCTCCCCCATTTCTATGCCTTGAATTGATTAATCATGATCTTCTTGAAGTCTGATTGATAAAATCAAGTGTCTCAAATATTGAAAAAAATTTACAGCTCAACATAAAGTTCTCTGTGCAAGGTTGGATCATCTTAAAAAGGTAACATTGTGTAAATTTTGTCAAGAGTGCCTTACTGGTACCTCATCTCAAACTCAGTCTTAGCATATATCATGAAGTTTCTTTTTGAACTTATCAAACAAGACCCTATATCATCATCAAGTACACACCAAACATTGTTTGTTTCTTTGGTCTGGGGATAAATTTGAAGGCTTCATCTCAATTGGCTGCATTACAAACATGAAGGGAATTTCCTCTAGTGCAAAAGAGGTGAAAACTTCGAATTCCATTAAATTTTGGATAAGAAATCAATTATTTGGTAGTCTCAGGATTTCTCTGTGCATAAAGAGATCCATCTAGTCACTCATCACTCTGGTGTGCATCAATGGAATGTCAATGGTCTTGACCGACGCCGCGACACAGCGCCGCCATTGGCGGCATCACTTTGCACCTATTGTGACGCGCGTCACTTGGTCTTTTTGACGCGCATCACTGGCTCTTTTTGACGCGCGTCACTGGCTCCTACTGACGTGCGTCGCTGACTCCTATTGACATGTGTCACTAGCTCTTTTTGACACGTGTCACTGGCTCCTATTGAGGTGTGTCGCTGACTCCTATTGACGCGTCACTGGATTCTATTGACGCGCGTCACTTTTTCCTATTGGCGCGCGTCGGCCGACTCCTATTGCGTAGCGTGTCGCATCGATCTTATTGATGCACGCGTTGCTTGCTCTTATTGACGCGCGTCGCTGGATCCAATTGACGCGCGTCAGCTAGGACTATTGTCACGCGTCAGCTAGGACCTTTGACGCACGTCAAGTGAAGCCATTGACGCCTGATTTAGCCTATAAATACCCTTCAACCGGTCATTTTCTCATTTTCACCTTCCAGCTCTTGAATTTTTACAGGTCTCAATGCTTCCCAACTGCAAGTTCAGTAACAAAAATCAAGAGAATCCAATTCAATCGATGTCCCTTATGCCCTCACATCCATACTGTTTTAAAGATGTCTTCAGAATATAAATATTTAATGGATGCGTGTGAATTTACAGGGCTCGTTAATATGCCCCATTTCGAAACAGATCCGGATATTTTGAATTACTTTCTGTCATCCTACAATTCAGAGGACGGCATTTTTTATGTGACTCTGAACGATGGCCGAATTTTTCAATTCAGTATCGAAGCAAATGACATCCATCGGTTTACGGGCCTTCCGTTCAAAAATTTACCAATTGTTACAACCAAGGCAACACTCGTGGAAGAAAAGAATTTTCTCGAATCAACGTTTGGTTTCCATGTTGATTGTAAGTATAATTCGTTTTAATTCATATTTTTTATTCTGATACAATTTGCTGTTATAAATTTATAGTAATTTTCATTGTTTCGCATTTGCAGCCCATGTCAATAAATAAAGGCGTGGTGTCTAATATGTAGCATTTCTGAGTACATGTAATTTTTGCAATGCTAGTGTCTAAGATGAGCTTTGTAACTTTGTTTGACCTGATGAGTGCAGTGGAAAAGTTTAAACAAAAAAAAGATCTTAAGAAAACTAATGGAACCAAGAAGGGGAAATTAATTGATGTTCCCAAACATGATGATGCAAATCAAGCAGGGGGGAAGAATTCTGATCAATGTACTTTAATATTAATGGAGGGTGACTCAGCCAAGGCTCTTGTTGTAAGTGTTTGTGCCTTGAATCAGGGAAATGTGAATACTGAATTTGGTAGTATTGTGACATGTTTCGACATCACTTTCCAATTTAATTTTTTGTTATTTTAGTTATCTTTATCCTATCAGGTGGCAGGAATATCTATTGTTGGTCAATATTATTATGGCGTGTTTCCTCTCAGAGGTAAGCTACTCAATGTCAGGGAAGCTACCACTCACCAACAAATGGAGAATAAAGAGATAGTAAATATAAAAAAATCCTTGGTCTACAGGAAGATAAAATATATGACAACATTAAATCTTTAAGATATGGCCATCTAATGATAATGACAGACCAGGTACATGATCTTTGTATAGCACTGTTTAGTTTCTGCTTAATTCTGACACATCCTTTCTAGTGAGATCCTTTTTGACTTGTCCTTTGTCTCTTAAAGGACCATGATGGTTCCCACATCAAAGGATTGTTGATCAATTTCATACACCATACCTGGCCATCACTGCTTAAAATTCCTTCATTTGTTGTGGAATTTATCACTCCTATTGTCAGGGTAAATGTTCCCCCTATATATTTGGTTGAGTGTATTGAGACTCTTTATATTTGTTTTTAAGCCTCCAGATGTTATGTATCTCCATGTCTAATTTTGGCACATGTTGATGTAGGCAACTCACAAAAATGGAAATGTGTTATCTTTTACACAATTCCTGAGTATGAAGCTTGGAGAGAATCATTGAGTGGATCGATAACTGGCTGGACCATATAGTACTACAAAGTAATGCTAGTTTGTTTTCTCTTTATATGTTTTCAAGTTCTGGTTTTGTTCACTTGCTGATTAGGTATCACTTGTTGCTTGGACCATACAGGGTTTTGGCACAAGTACTTCTAAAGAGGGCAAGGAGTATTTCATAGATCTGGACAAGCACAAAAAATATTTTGTGTGGGTTGATGAGAAAGATGGAGATGCTTCCTCATATCAATCAGCTTATAGAATGGGACAGAAGGGCTAAGGTTCTTATCAATGAGATTATTAGTCATTATGAAAATTATTGGCAACGGGATAGTTTATACGCTGCAGCTGATCCAAATTTGTTGTCGCATGGAGATTTCTAGTTTTGGGGAAAGAGGTACAGCCACAGTGGAAGAAGCCATTGGGGAAGAGTGCAGAGGAGTAGAATTGGATAAAGAAAGAGAGGGTTTTGAAAACTAGAAACTTTTATTATTGAGGAAACTTTAAATATTGAATTTGAAAACTTCTACTATTGAGTATGTACTATGGTTTTGAATTTAATTATATGGATTTATATACAATCTTTAATTTTAATTGCATTAGATGGTGATTATCATGAATTATATGTATGTTTCTTGTTTACTTGCATTGTCATGAATTGTATGTGGACGTAGATGATGAATGATGATAATTGATAATTAATGATAGATGATGATGAAAGATGATGATCAATTTAATGTGGACATAGATTTATCATCAAGCACAGTAATTCTTCTTCTCTAGACTTTTGAACTTGTTTTAAGATAATTATTCTCTACACTTGTAACAATATGATCATAATGTCATTAGAATGGATATAGATGATAAATAAATGGAATGTGTTATAATGGATATAGATGACATTAATGATTAGAATGGATATAGATGACATTAGAACGAATAGAATTGTAATGATATGATTATGAATTATTTTTAAAAACGAAATTGTTTTAATAAATTTAAAATTAGATAAATAATTGTATTAATAATAATTGTAGTGTCAGGACTCAGGATATGATAATGATATGGTGATGATATGATATATATGGATGATGAGGAATTTTATGTGGACTTATATTTAAAATCATATAATGTATTGTTTATCCCGAATTTTATGTGGACTTATATTTAAAAATAAATTAAATATAATTCTGAGAAATCAAGAAAGAATCATCACTGGTAAGAAATTAAACATAATTGCAAATATGCTAGGGTTTAGCTTACCTCTTGCGTATTAGATTCTTTGTGAAATCATCAAGGGTAACGTCTTTAGATCTTTGTTTTACATGACATTGTAGATAGAGGGTGAGTTGCACGACATTGTCGAGTCTAACTCTAAGAAGTGCGAGCAACATCTTTAAATATATATACCAACAATATCTTTAAATAAATGTAAATATATAGAATTAGACACCTAACGTCTTTAATGATAACAAGAGCTGAAAAAATGTAAAGTAACAAACAATAAGATTATGTTGAAGAAGATACCTATTTAAAATTGAAATCATCACCGGTAATGTGCTAGATCTTTGTCTTAAAAAAATTCAACACAAAAAATGGATTAGTAGATAGATGGGTGAGTTTCCTGACATTTTCAGTCCCGAGAAGTAACAACTTCCTCGGATGGATGTCAACCCACGTTTTCAAAAATAAAAATATTGTATTTAACTAAATGTAAATACATACACCTATAACATCTTTAATGATAACCAGAGCTGAAAAAATGAATAGTAACAAACAATAAGATTAAGGGGAAAAAGATACCTCCTTAAAGTTGAAATCATCATTGCCACTGGTAATGAGCTAGATCTGTGTTTTAAAAAAACCCAACACGAGAAATGTATTAGTAGATAGATGGGTGAATTGCCTGACATTTTTAGTATATAGACCTGTAACATCTTTAATGATAAAGATAAAAGATAGATAAAGAAGATACCTATTTAAAGTTGAAACAATCCATTATCAATAACTTCATCAAAATCGATGTTGTCTTATGTAGAATGTGACGAAAAGCCAATTACACTCTCAAGGTTGGGAATATTTGTACTTGTAGCTGTATTATTCACACCTCTTCTTTCGCATGAAAGGAATTCCGGTCTTGATTGCTCTGTCGAATGGAAAGGTTTCGATGGAGTATCGAGAAACATAACACCTCATGCAACTTTCCAGATTTTTATCCAACCTATTTCTCAGTTTTGATTTTATAAATGACAATGCACTGAAAACCCTTTCATCCTCCACAGACCCCAAAATCATTGTTTGGCATAACTCATATAATCTGAAATATTCACTGATATCTTCTTGTAAAATAGAACTTTGATAGATTCCTCGCCACAGCCTTGTAATAGCACCACTTTCAGAAGGTTGATCTAAATTCTTATATTGGTTCCTCATTGTTGTTGCAAAATTTGTTGACTGAAACTTTAATAAATCGGCATTCAGTATACCTTTGATTTCCACACCCTTGAGCTCTGATGTCTTTGTAAATTGTTCCATTATTGTACCCATTGATTTATGGAAATGCTTACTGACAAAGTCTGCACGGCCACCTTCAGTATTCCAAAAATTAGGATTCATCACACCCATGGCTTCCAGAATTTTATCTTTACATAAATGTTCCCTAATTTCTGATGACAAGGTTTCTGAAATTTTTTTAAGCTTTATTCTTGTTTCAACTATACTAGACTCAAACAAATTACGTGTCATGGGAACATCTTCTCGTTCTGATCCTATAATATCTTGACGTTTTTACAAAATGTGCATAGGTATTTCCCTCCCATTACTTGAGTGATGCGAGAGGTGATCGTGGATATTAAATCTCAAAAAGGTGTTAGGATTTTTAAGATCTAATAAATCTCTCCAATTTTCAAAAACAGGTGCATCAAAACTATCATTGGAACAGTACAATATATCAAGACTTTGACATACCATTTTCCTCATCCATATAAAATCCACAATATAGATTAATCTACCATGTGCATGCTTCATCAGTGTATTGATCTCCTTTAACATTGGAAGAATACCAACCAATGTAAGCAATGTCTCCAAATCAATTAAACGGAACAACAAGTCCCTTGCCCTATCAACTTCATGATGGTATTTGTGCATGAAACCAACCAATGAAGGATACTCCTCACGAACTCTGCATGCAGGTTCATACAAAGAGATCCATCTAGTCTCCACATCCTTCAGAAGTTTTTTTTGCCATCTGTAATTCCAATTGCAAATTTTTGAACTCGAGAAAATGCTTTGGGCTGCTTGACATATAGGCATGAAGTTCTCTTATAAGGTCTTCTAATTTAGCAACATTTTTGTGGTTGCTTACCATTTTATACTCTAAATTCATTACAGAGCCATACGGTGAATTGGTAGCATATATGGGGCCACTTGTTGTTTGTAATCTAACACAGAGCCTGTTTAGTGACCTGCATGACGAGATGCACCATCTGCTCCAACGCATACCAACTTCGTAGCAATTTCATAATCAGTCATACTAGCAACATCTTTCAAATGAGAAACAACTATTTTATATAGGTTTTCGGCATTGCAGTTTTCAACCATTTTCATAACACCCAACAGATGAGGTGTCCTTATATGATTTTCTAAAGTATAGATGTGGATACATACCCATGCGGTGTTGTCGACTGCTGTCACTTCATCAATTGAAAGAGAGATAAAGTTTGCTTTTTTTACATTCTCTTTCAAATCTTCCTTCTCTATCATCGAGAGGCATTTTGCCATTTCCCATCCACTACTCTCAGACCAATGAGACTGAGGTACATTCAGCATTCCGTTAAATTGATACAAAACTTTGAAATCGAGGAAATCTGAAATCGCTCTTCCTTTTTTAAGTATTTGAAAAAGAGTAGAGAATTGTATGAATTTTGCATGTAGATTTGTTTCTTTCATCTTACCAATATGCGATGTGATCATTCCTCCCTTTTCCAATAGATGTCTGTGTTTTTTCTACTTTGCCTCATATTCTACTACATATCTAACATGCATGCATTCTTTTTCAGTTTTCCACCTATGTGTTTTGATTTTCTAGCCATCCGCCCTATTCTGATTAAATATTGTTTTCCACAATGTTTTTCTATAGTGTCGACTTGATTGCATTTTTGTTGCTTTCCCAATTTCCACGTACATATTGTACATGTACATTCGAGATGGGATTTCTTCATAATTAGATGATTGTACGGGTTCATAAACGGAAATTTAGTTGCCCAATCAAACTTGTATGTCACGCGATGGTCCACATATTCTTGTTCGTTTTGATGCTTTACTTTTTTAGTAGAATTTTGAGCAATATCACAATCACTGGTTTCCTCTTTCTTGGACCGGAGTTTGATTTTGATTTACTGTCTTCCATTTTCTTTGAGTGTTTGTATACTGTGATATCTAGCTGCACTTACAGTTGCACCCCAACAGAACAATATCTTCAAGATCGGCATATTATCGTAGGTTTCATTTGTTTGACTTTGATCTTGCGGAATGCATGTCCACCTCAATAATACCTTCCACACGGTCAGATTTGATTCTTTGTGGTGGCATCTATATGATTGGTATTTACAATATCGTATCCGAGAGTTTCCAAAATACTTGAAGAGTGATTTCTGATATTTCTTACTTACTTTTAGGTTATTCGTATTCTTTGAGCTGGCACCTTCCATTATTCTGAAAAGAGTCCTGCATCAGCAAAAGAACCAAGTAGCGACTCTGTCCAATGTCTGAGGTCTTTTCGCGCCCACTCTTAATATATCTGTGTCGCGCGTCAACACTACCCAAGTCACGCGTCAACACTTCCTCTGTCGCATGCGTCAACACTTCCTCTGTCGCGCGTCAACACTTCCT
Organism: Taxus wallichiana var. yunnanensis; assembly: GCA_018340775.1. Taxonomy (NCBI): domain Eukaryota; kingdom Viridiplantae; phylum Streptophyta; class Pinopsida; order Cupressales; family Taxaceae; genus Taxus; species Taxus wallichiana. The sequence goes on from CM031236.1 coordinate 170,428,934, forward strand.
CTGTCGCGCGTCACTTCTTTGCCCAAGTCACGCGTCAACACTTCCTTTGTCGCGTCGTCGTAACACTCTTGCGCGCGTCGAACACCTTTTGTCATGTGTCGATCAGACTCTTGTCACGCATCGATATCAATGCCTCTTGTCGTGCATCAACCTTTGAATTTCGCACGTCAACAATCACAGGCTAACAGTAATATGAATCTCTGGTGCTCAAGGGTATGCGAGTTCAAATTTCACAGTATTGGTAATTTGGTAAGCTACTTGAGGTATACTACCCGGCGAATCACCTAGGTTTTTATAGGAGATGTTTTCAAATGAAGGCGAAGCCGACCCCCCAAAAAAAATATACTATATATTTTAGGCGAACAGGACACCGACCCACTCCGAATAATTTTCACCATATTACGAATATTCACCGCTAAAATTATCCCCGCCCAAAAATTGTTTTTGATTCTCATCATCATGGCACCAATGGATTGGGAACCGTTTACATGTAACTATGGGGCATTGGTTCTAGGGTTGGTAAATAATGCACAAATGAGGTCTTTTCCAAAAAATTGTCTTTGATAGCTGTATGGGATAGTTTATCCACATACCACCACCTACAAATCACTTTTAAAGGTGTTCCATCTATGTATTTGGTTGGTTGGAGACTTTTTCACCAATCAATGTTTTGCAATGTATTGGCTAAAGTCATGCAGGATGGATTTGTAGCATGGTTTTTCTTATAGTTTGAATTAGGTTCTCAATGACAATTTTATTTTCTTGGATTCTTCCAATGATATTATTTTGATCTTGCGTTCCTTACCGCTCGGTGGGGACGAATAAGCCACAGAGGCAGATCTATGTTTGGAGGAGGGTTTTGAGGAATGTTCGGAGGGTTTTGAGGAATTTTGGTGGGTTTTGAGGAATGTTTTGATGGTTTGCATGATTTCGAGATTTCCAACCAAAATGTTGATAAAACAAGAAAATTGTATACATAAAAAAACATTTCAAAAACCCATGAAAATGCAAAAAAAAACCTAAAATGCAAAAAAAAAAGACCTAAAATGTAAAAAAATGATTACAATCGGGGAATTACCTCCTCATCTTGGTGACATGGTTGAATCTATTGCTATCTAGAAGTTTGATGAGCAATTTTGAGATGGTATTGAAAAGCGCTTAGTGAAAAATGTTTAGGAAAAGTTGCAGTTTGAAATGAAAAATGAGGAAAATAAGGAGTCGCGGAATTTGTTAAATTTTGTCTCGAGTTCCACGATCGTAGTTTATAACCATGCTCGTGGTTTTAGGTTCGATAATTACCGAACCTAGAATTCGAGAACTGCGATCACAGTTTTAGAACATGCGATCGCAGTTCCTTTATTTCAGGTTTTTATGTCTATAGAAATGTCCACCAACTTTGTGCACTTACCCTACAATTGTTTCCTTGTTTGATCATTGCATTGTCTTTCTTTTGACCTATTCAAACTTGTTGTGGACTTGACAAGTTATTGTCTATGTTAAATTTAGTAGACTTCACATCCATTCGGCTCATTTGTTTAGAAAGTTACCGAGAAGGTGACATGTGCCCACTATTTTTTTAATTATCTGCATGTGTTTCCTTATTTTTTTACCCACTGTTTCTTATGTTTTCTAGTGCATCACTTTTTTCTCATCACATTTTTTTAACTCGAGTCACGTATATACTGTATAAGTTATATATTTTAATTAAATTTTGGGGACTTCACGTCTTCCCAAGGGATCTACTTTAGAATTTTCCTCAAATCCTACACATACCCTATCACTTAGTTTTGATCGTTCAAATGTTTCCTATGCTACTTCATTCGTGGCTTTAAAAATTTTCCTCATACCATGGATTTAAAAAAAAACTTTATACCATGGATGTTGAATTTTCTTTGGAGAATGAGAGTTTATTCCTTTGTATCACGGGTTTCAAAGTTTTAAAAGTTTATAATTTTTCTCCTCTATTATACTGAGTCTTTTACGACTTGTTTTCTGTGTTGTATATATTTCCTTATTTTTTCTTGAGCAATGTGTGGAAATTTTTATCAAGATAAATCCATTTTAATTAAAATTGTAGTCTTGTGCTCTCTATTTTTTAGATTTTTCTAAAAATGGCTAGTTCCTCCAATTTTTCAATGGATAAATCTCAGTTATTAAATGAAACAAATTATAGTATTTGGAGAGTAAGGTTAAAATCTTATTTCATGGCTAGAAAGCTATGGGATCTTGTAACTATTGTGGAGACACGACCCATTAGAAGAGAAGCAAACCATGAAAATGTTATCTCATCCTCCCAAATATCACATGAAACCCTATCAATCCTATTGTAAATCATAAAGGATGAATTTATATTGTATATAGGTCATATGGGTTCTCCTGCAAATTCTTTGAAAAACTTAGAAACCATACATGGAGGTATTAGCCTATCAAAATAATTAAGCTAATTATGTAATTGTTTACAACTCCCATGAAGGGCAATGAGAAAATTGTTAATTACCTTGATAAAATTAAAAATATTAAAGGTTAGTTAGATAGATGTAATTTTGAATTGTTTCACGATAATATTTTGTTTTAAATTATTCGTATAAATATTCATGAAAATTTCTAAAAATATATCTTGATCCTTAACTCTAAATATCATAATAATAATGATTTACGTGATGTGGATACTTTGTCTTATCTTTTAATTCAAGTAGAGCTTGTAATGTATAATTTTGATTCAAAAGATATTGCTACTCTAGCATTGTTCTCTAAAATCATAAATCCTCTCATAAGAAAAATAATGTCAATCCTAATCATAAATCTAACCTTAGATCAAAATTTAAACCCTGTTAGAACCAATCAGAATTTTAAAGTGAAATTTCATGGCACATATAACAAATATGGAAATATTTGTCATAAAGAGTTTGATAGTCATGTAAAAACTAACAAATTTGTTAAAAACACTAAAATAGTAAATTTATCAATCAAAATAAAGATCAAAATCAAAAGAAAAATAAAAACCTTGAAAATAATGTTGAGCATACTATTTCCCTGTATACTTCTCTCTCAGCTAAAAATGACAATGACTAGATCCTAAATAGTGGTTCCTCTAGGCACGTGACTTGTATTCATGATATCCTCTCAAATGTTGTTAAATGTGAGGAAAATATATATCTAGGAGATAATTCCATCATTAGATCTATAAGTTGTGGAAATTTTAAATTGGAAAATGGAATAATTAGGAATGTCTTGTACATTCCTCGGTTAACAAAGAATCATCTTTCTTTCTCTCATTAACTAAAGAATTTTATAGAATTGTTTTATTACAAGATAAATTGTATGTCAAATATGAACTCGGTAATTTAGTTGCATCTGTATACGAAAAATGGTTTATATATTGTTGATGGATTTTTTTAATCTTACTTTAATTATTCATCTAGAAATTATCATCATCTTTGACATGAAAATATTGGACACATAAATTTCAGAAGTTTTTATGAAATTTCTAACCTAATTCTTTATGTAACAAGTCTCCTAAATTTAAATCCAATCATGAAACATGTGAAAGTTTCCTACATGGTAAGCAACATGGTGGACCATTTCAAAACATCATGATCTAAATTCATCTCATCTAGTAAATTTGATTCAAGTGATGTGAAAGGTTACTTGAAGTTTCTTCTCTAAGTGGAGCTTTGTATGTTGTATACTTTATTAATGATTTCTCTAGGATGAACTCGTCTTATTTTATTAATAAAATGCACGATGTCTTGTCTAAATGTAAACCCTTAGTTTAAAATTCTTATAATATGAAAATAAAAATAATTAGGAATAATAACGGAGGTCAATGTGTTAGCAAAAATTTTGATGAGTTCTTGTGTGTCATGTGGGATTGAGAGAGAGTTTACAACTCCCTATTCTCCACAGTAAAATGGCATTCTAGAAAGGAAAAATAGGACAGTTTTAGAGATGGTTAGGAATATGATTCATGCAGCAAATGTGCCTAAATTTTTATGGGCATAAGCAATGAATATTGTTGTCTATATAATAAATAGATTTCCTTCTAAATATCTTCATGATGAAGTATGGACAAAGAAAAAACTTTATATCTCACACTTAAGAATATTCGGTAGTCCTACTTCTATTTTAATTCTGAAAGTTAAAAGTAAAATACTAGATCCAACCTATTATTCATGTATTTTTATTGGTTATGGTTATAAAATAGAAGGATTGAGAGTCTATGACCCTCTTAAGCATGAAATATTTTAAAATAGGAATGTTCATGTCTTCAAAAATGCATTATGTGATATTTCTTATGAACCCTCCTTTGTTCTTCCTGAAATAGAGACCGGTAATCCTTCTCCTAACAATATGGAAATGGAAATTCAAGAGGATGATTATCCTGATCTAGATATGATTGAGATTGAGGGGGAATCATCTCAAAATGTGTTTCATCCCAATATTCCTAAATGCGATCAAAATATTTTTAAAGATGTTAATCTTGTTAAGCTTAGAAAATTTACCCATAGTCAATATACTTATCATGCCTTGATGACCCTATATGATCTTAAACCAAAATATTTCAAAGAATCCAATCAAGATGATAGAGTGATCAAGGCTATGAATTATGAATACAATGTTTTAATTAAAAATAACACTTGGCAATTAGTCCCCCTCCTTGTAAATAAAGCATTGTATGATCCGGTGGTTGTATAAAATCAAGTATAACTCTAGGTGAAATTGATAAATTTAAGACAAGGTTAGTAGCTCATGGTTTCACTCAGAAATGTGGTCTTGACTATGTTGGAAATTTTACTCCTGTAGCTAAGATGAACTCTATGAGAATTCTTCTTTCTTTGGATGCACAATATGGTATGGTGGGAGATTCACCAAATGGATGTTAAAAATACATTTCTTAATAGTGATATAAAATAAGAAATCTACAAGTGTCTTCCTAAAAGCTTTAATGATTAAGTAACGAACTATATGTCTGTAAACTAAAAAAATATTTGTATGGTCTTAAACAAGATCTTAGAGCTTGGTATGCTAAAATTAATATTTCCTTTCGGGATCTTGGATTCACAAACTGTTGTTAAATCTTATCAATTTTTTCAATTTTCAAGATCATATTAATTATTTCAAGTTTTTAAAAATTAATATTTTATACATCTACAATGAGATATTGTGGCCCATGTATCCTATGCTAAAAGAAATTAACCTCATACTTGACTAATTCATCTCTTTCCATAAGAATTAAGTCGATCTCATATGTGAATAGGTCAAACTTTTTCATAACCATTAGGTGTGATAACATATTTAACTAATTGATTCACCCATTTTTAGAAGAATTAGGCATGATCAAATACATGACTATGCCACCCTTCTCCGTGAGCATTTTTGTGTGGCCTCCTCCTTGATAAAGGTCACCTCTCCATTAGAAGAGCAAGTTTAAAGATTCCAATATTACCCTATAATGGGCACCACAATCAAATAGGTTTAAGTAGTTACTATAATCATGACATGTACACCCCAATGTACTCTTCAAGTTCATATAACTATGACAACATGACTCATTGTGCCAATCAAGTGTAGTTGTTCCTATGTGTACTCCTTTCAAAAAAATTTAAAAAATTATTTCAAATAATCAAATTTCAAGTTTTAAATATTGAGCATCAATATACTTCCACTTTATTTTTATATACATATATATGTGGAGTGAAATTGTTGGTTCTGGCCACAAGGAACCTCTAATCAATATCTTCAAGTTTTGTATTAATTTTTCCTTGTAATTCAACATTTGTTGATAGTAGATATAAAGGTGGTAATCTATAGTACACTAAATTCTATCTAAGATACTTTAAAATAATATTTTTACATATTTATATTTATTTATTCTATTCTTACATATTTAACCTTATTCACACATATTTCCCCATCGTTAACATCATATAGTTCACTATGGTTATTCACATTTTTGAGTTATCATTATCAAAATTATTTACATTCTAGATTTAAAAAAATCTCTAAATATATTAACAAACATCATCTAATTCTCCAAAAATATATTTGCGGTTCTCAAATAGGTTTAACCACTGAATATATTTGATATTTTTAAACCTTACCATATATTTAATATTGTATATGTGTAATGCATGTTCTTTTCTAAAATATGGAAACTCCTTACTTGAAACCCTATCTCTTGCACTTGAGAACTAAAAAGAGTTAGTGAACTTGAGGTTAGACTACCTCACCATACCCTCATTGATGAATGAGTTATTTACTTCGTATAATTAATTCAAAAATGGATCAATCCCATGTAGTTCCCAACCTATTTTGATATGCATGTGATGTATAATATTAGTAAATTTGGATCCCTTGATCTATCCATGATACTTGAAACTTGCACTTAATACTTAAGTTTTTGTTCTAGGTTGATTTAGGGAGTATTATATATGACTTCATAATTTAAGTAGCTTTCTTATTAAAATAGTCCTCCAAACATAATAATGTAATGTTTTCTCTTAAAATTATTATAGTGTGAGATTACAATATCCCTAGATGGCTCTAATAGTTTAGCATGTTTTGTAATTATACTTGACCATTTGTATGATTTCTCATTTAACCGACAAAAGTTCCACTTAGGAAAATCAAGCCAAGTTAATATTTCAAAAGTAATTAGTATAAGTGTAAGGGAAATATTATTGGAAAGTAGGATATGTTTGTGGTTAAACATCTCCTAGACCTACAAAATTGTCTAAGATGTAAAATGAATATATTTTGAGACAGGTTATAAGTGTATAAATATGCTCTATAAGAGGTGTACATTGCTGAGGAGTTTAGGTGGAGAATAGTTGTCATCAATGTTAGAAATATATTGTTAATTATCCATATTAGTATAGTTGAGCAGGTTGTATTTGTTAGTGTAACACATTGTGTGATATTAGTATGTTATTGTTTATTTGAGAGTTGTTATTACAACTACTCATGTAAATAGATATATAGAGGTATTTTGTAGGGATGCAATCCTTTTTAACTCCTTGTCTTAAATAATACATGAGACTAATATGCGTAATCTCCTACATTTGAATATTAGTATCTTGTTATGTGCTAAAATATGTATGAAATATTTAATTTGGTATTAGAGGGGTAGAGTTTGTGATGAAAGGAGGACTTTTATTTTGATTTATTATAGTGGAAATAACATGGTTTCTTTTATTGTTTGGTTAATGTCGATATCATGTAAAAATAATTCATTACTTTCATAAGTCATCGCTTTGTTTTTAGTGTTATGTAATTAGAATCTTGTTTCTTTTAGATCGATAAAAGAGTAAGTTTTTAGTAAAAGGAGGAAGTCATTGTTATTTTTCCATGGTTTAAAGGTGGTACCATCCTAAAATCATTATAAAATATCATTGGAATGCGTGAAAGGTAAGTGCAACCAGATTTGATCACAACAAAAAAATTTAGGAATTAACTTTCTCTTAAAGGAGTTTCGATGTGTGAAGGAAGGCCTCCCATGTAGAAAAATTGCCTAGCCATTTCTCAACTAAATTAAAATTGATACTATCATGAATATCTCTCCAAATCTACCTATTAAATTAAGTTTTGTGAAAAAAATTCATTGTTCGAGCACCATATCACATGTGCATATTCTAGAGATTTCTCTATTTCCTTGCACTATTAATATCTCGCATAATATTATGCCTAATATATATACGTAGTTGTCAACATGGTTGTGACCAAGGATGCTTTGTTTATAGGAAATCATGTTGTTGATAGGTTTATGAAGAGAGGTGGCGGCGTTATTTTTTCTCATCAATATTTTTTCTCCTTTATTATTATATAATTTATATGCTCCTTTTGTTTCTTACCAATGGTCAATGGTTGTGATCTCTACATCTTCTTCCCAATATAATTCTTGGTTTTATTATTGGAACTACCCATTATATTACCAAAACTATAAGAGAGTTACATTAGTAGGGATGACCAGGAGAACTCACGGTCCCACAAAAATGTCACGTAGGCAATAGAAAAATTATAATGGGAAAATAGAAAGCACATGAACTACATAATAAATAAGAGCACTAGGCACAAGTCGTTACTCTAAGAGGAGGGGGAGGATCATCCCAGGGAGGGATGTACACTCCACTAGACAACTCAGCCTAAAGGGGGTCCACCTACCAACCATCTTGGTTGGGCATATGCATCTATAATGGAACAATTATTCCCCAACCAGGGGTGGAGATCCATCTAGATTCTAAATTCCAGAGGACAGCCCACCGTAGGGAGGTAGAATTTTCTTCCCCCTTAGAGGTGTGATTAATCCCAGACCAGAAGAGGATGGAGTAGAACAGGTGACTCGAAGAGGCACAACGGTAGCTATGAGAGAGGCTCTGTGATGCATTCTTAGTGGAGGTAGCATACGAGGTGTATATGGTGATGTGGTAGAGGAAAAGGATTCGAGATACCTAAATCATCATGCATGGTGCACTCCCCCAGTGTGTAAGAAGCTCTTACAAATGATAAAACTCGAAGGAAAATTTCCTGTTTAAGCTTAAATCTATATGCACATAGTAGAAAAGATAACCACTTTTTCATTTTTGGAAAATAAGGCAATATAGTGATCATTCGGAATAACATAGAATTTTTCACTTTCCAAATATGAAATAAAATGCAAGCTCTAAATATTTTTCACATAGGTGTTATTTCTATTTAAAATATGTATGTTATCATATGTAGAAAAAATTTCTTGCATGATATTTTAATTACATATAATTGATTAGGATGATTCTATTTTCATAAAAATCCTTACAAATAAAAAATTAACATAGGTTAGACCCCACAAGTATTTTATTAGGGGTGATAACAATTTTCAAAGAGGGGGTGTCACTTATAAGGTAGTGACTTTTATATTCATGAGATTTAAATATTTTAAAAGAGGATTATAATTTAAAGGTTTGTCAAGCATTTAGATTTAGATTAAAATCACAATGTATTATTCGTGTATATTGGTTTGTATTGTGTCATCATAAGTGTTAATTAATTTTTTTGTAAATGGATGTATTTTTGTAGATTCTAATATGCTAAGTCAAACATTTCACATTGGGGTGGAAGTTATAAACAAAAACATAATCTAGAAATATTTGAGCTTCAAGTTTTAGCCGGACAAGAAATCAAAAATACAACAAGGATGGAGGTAATAGATGCATGATGCCAAATATTGTCTCTCATTAGCCACTAACAATGGGGTAACATTTTGAGATAGTGGAAAAAATTCTAAACCAAAATTACTAAATTTTAGGAGGACTTCCAATAGTAGTAGAGGTTTCCTATGTTGTGCATAATCAAGTGGCAATGATCGTGTGTAGTGGCATACAAAAGAGAAAAATGAGAATTGAGTCCTCAACCTTTTGTTTCCAATGTTTTGTGGTGTGGAGAATAAAACTTGATATTAGTATTTCCTTTTATTTTATGTCGATGAGAAGATCCAGACCAATGATACTAAAATGGGAAGAGTTTTTGATATCTTGAATGGTTTGGTTGATGTTTTTGCATGAGTTGGTTGATAGCTCATAATTCATGAAACATGTATTCACATAAATAGGTTCATGGGTCCATATTTATAGTATATGTAGTTCCCATTGTCCATGTGAGTGTCCATACCATTTGCAAACTTTGGAGTGGAACATTATTTAGTTGTATTTTGTGTTTTCTCTCATGTTTGTACTAAATGAAGGGAATGTTATGAATATATTGTTTCTCCAAATTAGTAGTATTGAGTGGGTTTTATTTCTTGCTATGTATAGTATATTTTAGTAGATTACATTATTTTACATTGCAATGTTATTATTTCCATGTGAATTGTTAATAGAACTACTCACATAAATATAACATAGAAAGATATTATAGGGACATAATCATTCCTAGCACCTTACCTTAAGGTGTACATGAGGCTTATATATGAAATAACCTATATTTGAATAATAAAGAAGAATTATTGTGTTGTGATGTGCTCAAATATGTACCAAATATTTTAGTCTTGTAGGATTATGATGTGGGATAGAGTAGGAGGTTGTCTTAAAATATTTATTTGAGTATGAATGAAATAAATGTCAATATAACTGTTGAATTTTATATTGAAAATTTTACCCACCAACTCACAAGTACTATGCATACATAATTTATAGCATTACATTATCTAGAACTTAAGGGTCATTTTTTGACATTGAGGGTGGGTATATTTCAAGGCATCTTTCTTGATTTTCTAATTTGCATCTTTCTCTCCTAATCTAATGATAATATAGAGCTACTTAAGATTTTCTTATACATATTTTTCCATTATTTACATTTTATATTTCACCCTAAAAATAAGATTAAAGGGGATGAAACCTTAGTTTGATAAATAGTGTTGAAATATCTAAATTGTGCACATTCATATTATAAATAAACATTCACACAAATATCTAAAAATATAGTAAATGACTAAGAGAATCAATTTAATCAAGGCGTGTGCTAAATTAGAAATGAAAAGAGGATAATTAAACTTAGTTTTTGTGATATTTTGGAGTTATTTGGGTGTGAAAATGGATAAATGGGATAGAATTGATATATATTTGCAATGAATCTAGAATTGGAACTATTTTTTTCATGAAAAATGAACCAAAACGACATGATAAGTTTCAATAAACTTATCCATAATTAGAAGGAAATGTCTAATTGATTTCTTCACTTATATTTCATTTTTCTCCTTCCCTCTTTGTATGCATTTCCATTTTTACTTTTCATTATTGCATATTCACATGAAATGTTCTTGTAACATCAAACCTTAATTATCTTGTACAAGAGATCAATTTGGCTTTAGATGGGGTAATATGGTTTAGATATTTTTAGTTGAATAACCTCTACATTTCCTACATTAGCCCATGTGGAATATAAACCCAATGTAGTTCTCCCAGAGTTATATGGAAGTGTAATTGTGCTCCTTTTGACTAGATGTGCATAATTGTAATTTATCCCTTGATTCTTGATAATACATGTCTTGACCTTGATTGGAATGTTAATATATTTATTTAGAGTTATTTATACCTTCTTGGGATACTCCCAGAGTGAGATCTAGAAATATGGAATATTAGAGAAACTTTTCTTGATATTTGGAGATGAAGACAGAGTTTTGTTAGGTGATTTACAAGTCGGTACCAAGCAATTTACATGTAATATCTAAGTGAGTAAATTATTAGGTTTGATTCATATTTATACAACTATATAGGTAATGATTTATACTAAAGTTTGACTAGGAAGGGATATAAGATATAAAGGTGAAAAACTAGTTGTTAGGAGGCCCTAGATAGGATCAACCAAAAGGACATGATCAGCTAGTAGAACATTTCCTACTTTCCAATTATGTCTAATGAGGTATAAAATATCAAGTGAATATTTAGGAAGGTTTTCACAAAAGATAATTTGTTTGTTTTTACCGATAGAGGTGTTCATGCATGTGTTATAGAAATGATATATAAAATATTGCAATCTTTAAGATAACTTAGGATAGTGTATTTTACCTTTGTTTTTGTGTACATGTCATGTGTAATGGATTTAATTCATCACTAACATCATCAAGTGTAAAAATATTGAACTTGAATGTCTACTTTTCTCCCCCTTTCATCTAGTAAATTAAAATTTAAATGTTAAAGGAAATGTGTACCTTAGTGTCTAAACACACTTTTTTTTTACTCAAATACATGAGTTCTTTAGATGTGTCCAAAGTGAAAACTGCAAAATCAAAGTGTATTCAATTTTCCATATTATAAAAACTAAAAATTTTAACTCTAAAAATGTGAAATATTAAAAGTGAAAAAATAGAGAGTATGGAAGAAATTTTCTTGTGCACGTAGAAACAAACTATTCATATAAAGCTTAAAGATTCTTATTGATGCATTTAGAGTGGATTTTTCTCTTGTTTGGGGAAGCAAGAGGAAGAGATTATTATCAAACAAGATGGATCATTCATGGGTGATAAATTCCCAAATTTATAGAAATCCAATCTTACCCAAATAGGTGAGGGTAGCAATAATCCCAATGCTCACTTTTTTAGAGTAGTGAACTACTCATATGTGTGACCATAAATGATGTGAATCCAGCTGCAAGAGGTTGAAGTACCACCAAAATACACATAAAATATTTTAAAATAAAAATGAGGAGTTTCAAATTATATTTATTCTCATTCTAGAATCCACACTAATATTTTACATCATTACAATCCTCCTTTTATTTCACGTCTACTCTAAAAACCCTAAAATGCCAAAAATTACCTACTAGCAAAACAACTCAAATGGGCCCCAAAATTTTTGTGCCAAATATGCCTTCATAAATTAAGGCTCATACAAAATTTTGACTTATTATAACAAGTACAAAAAAATTATTAAAGTTCTAATACCTAGTCAAAAGTGGAAAAAATAATAGGAGCCAAACTAAGGCCACTAGATGAAGGAATCCGGGCCCAAAAATGTGCTGAAATGGATACATTCTTGTGTAAAAATTTGACACAAGTATAGTAATAATGTATATCTACCACCTTGTAAAATTTCAAGACGATCCAACAATCGGATCAAAAGTTATGGTCTCTGTAAGTTATGCCCCGCATCATTCTCCCTTGCTTGAAAAGAATTCAGCTCCTCCGAATTCAGTTGTGAAATTCATCTAATTTTGCACTGAAAATATTCTTCAATTACCACTCAGGAATCCAATTATTTTCTTCTTTTTAAAACCTTCCCACTTTGTACTCGATATCTATTTTAACTCCTATGTCTAGTAGTGATGGTCTTTTGGTCCAAGACATGCATTACCCTTTCCTTTTTCTTCTTCGACATTTGCTGCTCCCAATTTATTTCTTCCTCCTCCAAAACAATTTGATCATGACCTAGAAACTTATATAATTAAGAAAAATTAAAAACTGGTGAGATGGCAAAGTTTTCAGGTAGCTCCACCTTGTAGGCATTATCACTCATTTTCTTCATAATCCTACACGACCCAATCTTCTTATACTTGAGTTTATTATATGTCCATTTTGGAAACATATCCTTTCTAATATGAACCATCACCATATATCCTTCTTAGAATACAATTACTCTCCTATTGGCATCTAGAGATGCTTTATATTGTGCATTACTCACTTTTAGCTTTTCCCTCACTTCATCATGTAGTTATAGAATGTGTTTTGCAAATGCTTCTACATCATCACTAGTTTTATCTTCACCGGGTAGCACAATCAGATCTAGGACCCCCTTGGGATTCCTACCATATACAATCTGGAAAGGAGACCTCCCTGTTGACCTGTTTATGAAGCTATTATATGCAAACTCAGCTTGTGGTAAAGCTAAGTCCCATTGTTTTTGCTTTTCTCCAACTATGCAACGTAGGAGATTTCCCAAGCTTTTGTTCACTAATTCTATTTTCCCATCAATCTGGGGGTGATATGCACTATTGAACTATAGTTGTGTCCCCATTTTCCTCCACAGATTCTTCCAAAAGTGACTCAAAAACTTTGTGTCCCGATCTAAAGTGATCATTCTTGGAACTCCATGCACCTAACCACTTTTGAAAAAAACAAATATGCAACTCTGGAAGCATCATTATTTGTTTTATAGGAAATTAAATATGCCATCTTAGAGAATATATCAACCACAAAAATATAGAATCATTCCCTCACTATGTGTTAGGAATTCCTAACATGAAATCCATACTCAAATCATCCCATGGCCCTGTAAGGATAAGTAATGGCATATATAACTTGATATTTTGTGCATGAACCTTAGCCATTTGGCTGCTTGTGTACATCTTTCTAAAATCCTACTTATGTCCCTCTTTACCTTTGGCTAATAATACTTATCTACAACAAGATAAATTTTCTTAATTATACCAAAGTGTCCAGCCAACCCCCCACTATGCAATTCTCTAATAATATTTTCTCTCATTAAACCAACAGCGATGCACAATTGTTTCCCCTTGAAAAAATAACCATCCTGCATCAAATAATAATAAGAACCACTACCTACTATAGGATCCTTATTTTTCTCACAACATCACCAAAATTTGGATCACCTTCATACAATTCCTTAAGTGCCTCAAACCCTACTACTTCATTTTCCATTGTTGTCAAAAGTGCTACACGCCGACTCAAGGCATCAACAACTTGATTCTGCTTACCCAACTTATGATTTAAGACAAAAGTATATTCTTGCAAAAATGAAACCCATTTTGCATGCCTACTATTTATTTTCTTTTGTGTGTTTACATACCTCAATGCTTCATGGTCAGTGAAGAGTACAAATTCCTTTGCTACCAAGTAATGTCTCCAGTGCCTTAATGCCTGAACAATAGCATAAAATTCCACATCATAAGTAGAATATTTCCTCCTAAATTCATTTAGCTTTTCACTAAAGAATGCTACAGTCATCCTTCTTGACTCAGTATAGCTCCAATCCCGACATGTGAGGCATCATAGTCAACCTCGAAGACCTTGCTAAAATCTGCAATACCAAAATAGGTGCTTCTAAAACTTTCTTCTTCAAAAATTCAAAACTATATGTTGCTTCCTTAGTCCATACATACTCCCTCCCTTTTGTACACTTTTTTATGGGTGTAACAATGAGCATTGAAATTACTAATGAACTTCCTATAAAAATTTCCAATCCATGAAAAATACAAACCTCTGTCACATTCCTTGGAATAGGCCATTCCAAAATTGCCTTTACTTTTTCCTCATCCATCCTCACTCCATCCTCTGATATCACAAACCCCAAAAAAAATAGACTCTTCTGAAGAAATCTACACTTCTTTAAGTTTGCATATAGACTCTCTTTACGTAACAAGTCTAACACCAATTTCATATGTAACAAGTGTTCTTCCACTGTCTTACTAAATATAATAATATCATCAAAATAGAAAACAACAAACTTACCATTGTATTCTTGGAGTACTTTGTTCATCAGCCTCATGAATGTATTGGGTGCATTAGATAGCCCAAATGGCATCACCATCCACTCATACAACCCTTCTTTTGTTTTGAAATCCGTTTTCCATTCATCCCCTTCACGGATCCGGATCTAGTAGTACCCACTCCACAGTCAATCTTGCTAAAATATCGGGCTCCAGCTAGCACATCCATCATATCATCCAATCTTGGAATTGGGAACCGGTACTTAATTGTGATCTTATTTATGGCCCTACTATCTACACACATTCTCCAATCTCCATATTTTTGGAGTCAATAGAGTTGGGGTTACACATGGACTCATGTTTTCTCTCACTAATCCTTTATGTATTATATTTTTCACTCATCTTGTTCAACTCTTCACTATGTCAAACTCATCGATAGGCTTTACGGTTTAGAAGGGCCGATCCTAGGATCAAATCAATATGGTGTTGAATATCTCACTTCAAAGGTAACCCATCTAGTAGCTCATCTGGTATGACATCTTTGTATTCTTTTAATACCTTTTCTCGCAACAAGTATATTAAATTCCTCTATTTCCACCTTCTTTGACATTAGTGCATAACACCAGCCAACTTCTTCCATTTCCGTAACAAACTCTTTTGTAGCCAATAATCCCTCACTCTTCTCTTCTTCCTTGAAGGGTAACAAGACCACCTTTACACCATCCTTCCAAAAGGTATATGTATTTTTTCCTCCATCATGTGTAACCTTCCTATCATATTGCCAAGGCCTCCCCAATAATATATGGCATGCATCCATTGGGATAACATCACACCATACCTCATCCTTGTAGGTATTCCCAATCAAAAAATTTATAAGGCATCTTTTATCTATGGTTACCTCATTCCCTTTCTTGAACCATGATATACAATAGGGATATGGGTGCTTCTCACATTTCAGATTGAGTTTATCAACCATCACACTTGAAACCATATTTTCACAACTACCACCATCAATAATAATTTTACATACCTTTCCTCTAGAGGTGCATCTTTTTCAAAATATATTTGTTTAACCATGAATCAGCATGACATCTTTTTCTTTCTCTTTCCTTGGGAAAATCATCATCCTCCTTATCATGAGGGTTTCACCCAAGTCTGCAGCTAACCTCCATTTCTTCTTCCTCTTTAGCTTCAACCAAATTTACTTGTGGTTGTTCTCCTTTCCATCTATCTTGTGTAGGATAGTGCGGACACTCAAAGGCTCTGTGACCCTCTTCACCACATCTATAACATGTATATTTCCTTTGGGGGATATTCCAGCCACGTCCTCCATTATAACCTCTTCCCCTCTGAAACCCCCTACCTCTTTGGTAGTTACCACGACTTTGACTAGAATCTTCATGCCCTTCTACATTAGAGGATTCACCTTTTGTAGATTCAAATCTACCCCTGACCTCTCATTGGAGATGATGATGGCCCTCTTTTCACACCTCTTCTAAAATTATTCCTCTTGTTATTTTCTTCTTCCCTTAATGCGAGTTGATAAGAATCATCTGGGAATGGATCCAAAACGTACTCATCTCATCTTGTATGGTGTATCTCAATCCATTTATATACTATGTATCCTTCTGTTCTTTAGACTCTCCCTATTCAACCCTGATTGACAACCTGTAAAATTCATTGGTATAATCCTCAATTCTGAGATCATTTTGTATTAGGTTTTGGAACCTTCAAAAGCGTTTTGAGCATAATCTATAGGAATAAATTTTTCTTTCAGATTCTTTACCATTTTATTCCAGTTTCGATCTTTCCCTTTCCATTCCTTTGTCTTTCATTTTATAGGTGATCCTACCAAATCAATGCATTTCTAACCAACTTAGTGCATGAAAAATTAACCTTCTTCTCCTCTGAAAGGATTTTCCACTCAAAGAATTTTTCTATGCGATTGAATTAGTCAATGAACTCTTCTCGGTCATAACCCTCCACCATAATCAGGAACATTAATCTTGATGTCATCATTTTTCCCCTCTAAATCCTAGATCAATCTCTCCTCAAATGGCCTCACATTCAATGTTTCTTAATCTCTCTCATTTTCTTCTTTATATCCTCCCTCATTCATTAATGGAGGTACTTCTTCAGTATCACCATCTGGGTTTACATCCCCATTTACATGTCTCCTTATAAGGTGGGTAACTTCTCCTGTGAGCTCAACAACTTGTCTCTATAGCTCTGCATATTCCTATTCATCTAGGCATAACCTCCCCTCCCACATCTATCCATGATTATATAAAATAGAGGGAAAAATTACATAGAAAAAATGTAATATGTTACCTTAACTATTTCTGCAAGATCAAAATCTAGCTCTGATACCAATTGATGTGAATCTAGCTACAAGAGGTTGAAATACCTCCAAAAAACAAATAAAAAGCTTTACAAATAAAAACCAAGAGTTTCAAATTATATTTCTTCTCATTCTTGAATCCACACTAATCATTTACATCATTAAAATCCTCCTTTTATTTCACGTTTACTCTAAAACCCTAAAATGCCAAAAATTACCTACTAGCAAAACAACTCGGATGGGCCCCAAAATTTGCGTGCCAAATATGCCTTCATAAATTAAGTCTCACACAAAATTTTGACTTATTCTAACAAGTACAAAAAAATTTATTAAAGTTCTAAGACCTAGTCAAAAGCGAAAAAAACAATTGGAGCCAATTTAAGGCCACTAGATGAAGGAATCGGGGCCCAAAATGTGTCGAAATGGCCACAATATTATGCGAAAGGTTGACCCAAGCATATTACTGATGTATATCTACCACTTTGTAAAATTTCAAGATGATCCAACGGTCGGATCAAAAGTTATGGTCTCCGCAAGTTATGCCCCCACATCAATAAAGGGCATTTTATGAATGTTTTTAAGGTTGAGGAGTGTCGCTATAGCCAACATAAGATATAGTTTCCTACTAAACCACACCATTGTATATGTATATAGGTTCCAGTTCATTGGAATAAAAGGTAATGAAAAACATTCACAACCAACTATAACCAGAATAGTTGATAATTTTTAGAAGAGGCCAAAGATATTGATACCCACATACTTATAATATTTGATAATTAAAAATATAAATTATGTCATAAAGCAATAAAAAAATGGTATATGTAAATTAAATTTAAACCATTGACATAATATCATGCCCATGCACATTGTAATAAAACGTAGTGTATTGTATTGAATTTTATACCAAAGGTGTACGATCCACTTCATGTATTTTTTTTGGAAAAAATTTGGAAGTAACTATCCAAACTACACTTGGACATAATTTACCAATGTAGGGTAGGATTGATCAATTGATCTTAGCTTACATGACTATTTTTTCTATCATGGAAAATTGCATTTGTAACCTTGTATTTATATCTATAATTTATTCATTAAATTTTATAGCATGTATTATAGATTTTGTAACATGTAATCTAAAATAAGCCCACTAAATTTCCCTACATTTAAGGGGAATTAAATGAGGACATATACCATGTCATGGACAAGAATTCAACAACATGTAGTATCATACACATATGTGGAGAGTAACTATATGTATGTCAATGTTATAGACATGGTTTTCCATGTTGAAGAATAGTGTGATTTAAATCATGTAAATAAAGTGTATAATATGAATGATGTGAAACATGGAACCAAATTTAACAAGTGAAATCAAGTTTACAAAAACACAAATATACAAGTATTCAAGCACAACCCACACAATGTGAAATAGAAGGACACTACATACAAGGGACATGAGGGTGTCACACACACAAACAATGGCTAAGGTTAATGAAATAAAGGATTATTATGCTATAAACAAGGGACTCTATAGTGTCATACACATACACATAAATTCTAAGGGCTTCACACAAGAGAGAAGTAATTACAGATCCAATCAAGAAAATAGTAATTACATTAAATAATAGAAATTAGTTTATGGAATCCATATATATTAGTATCAAAATATGTTAGTAGTATACCATGATGTAATTTTAAGACATGATAAACATGTGTGTTAGAAATATAAGCATTTTAAAGTAGTATAGAAGGATATAACTATGTATAGTGTGCTTTGTATATAAATATGCCCCCGATGAGGTAATATCATTGGGAAAAGGGAAACATCGAAAATCCCTAAATACACATGTGTGCCCTACATTATATGCACAAATAATGTGAAACAAATGTGTTTAGATAAATATATGATATTCTATCTACTTTTAGACTCTAATATTTGCACAAAGTCATTATTGCATCATGTTTTTGACAAATTTTATATATGTGGCTTTCGAGTAATGGAATTAAGTCTTGGTGGTGTAATTCATTGTTGTTTTTCTTTTATTTATTTTTCTTTTCAATTTGATTTTGATTTTTTTATGAATACTTATATTTGTTATGATTTGTCACAAATATCTCTAGCATTTTCCATTGTTCATTTGACTTTTTTAGTCTCGGTCCAAGACCATATAGATTAGTTAAGACCATAGTATGGTCCTAACTAAGGTGTACGATCCTAGCTCTTTTTGAGATTTGGGTTCCTTTTTACCATTGGGTATCTTCTTTGTTATTTTATCTTTCACTTTTATTCTTTTGGTTTTCTTTTCATGCTACTAAGATTCAAATTTGAAAGTGATTCTCTCTCTCTCTCTCTCTCTCTCTCTCTCTCTCTCTCTCTCTCTCTCTCTCTCTCTCTCTCTCTCTCTCTCTCTCTCTCTCTCTCTCTCTCTCTCTCTCTCTCTCTCTCTCTCTCTCTCTCTCTCTCTCTCTCTCTCTCTCTCTCTCTCTCTCTCTCTCTCTCTCTCTCTCTCTCTCTCTCTCTCTCTCTCTCTCTCTCTCTCTCTCTCTCTCTCTCTCTCTCTCTCTCTCTCTCTCTCTCTCTCTCTCTCTCTCTCTCTCTCTCTCTCTCTCTCTCTCTCTCTCTCTCTCTCTCTCTCTCTCTCTCTCTCTCTCTCTCTCTCTCTCTCTCTCTCTCTCTCTCTCTCTCTCTCTCTCTCTCTCTCTCTCTCTCTCTCTCTCTCTCTCTCTCTCTCTCTCTCTCTCTCTCTCTCTCTCTCTCTCTCTCTCTCTCTCTCTCTCTCTCTCTCTCTCTCTCTCTCTCTCTCTCTCTCTCTCTCTCTCTCTCTCTCTCTCTCTCTCTCTCTCTCTCTCTCTCTCTCTCTCTCTCTCTCTCTCTCTCTCTCTCTCTCTCTCTCTCTCTCTCTCTCTCTCTCTCTCTCTCTCTCTCTCTCTCTCTCTCTCTCTCTCTCTCTCTCTCTCTCTCTCTCTCTCTCTCTCTCTCTCTCTCTCTCTCTCTCTCTCTCTCTCTCTCTCTCTCTCTCTCTCTCTCTCTCTCTCTCTCTCTCTCTCTCTCTCTCTCTATATATATATATATATATATATATATGTTCATCTTGATCATCTACTATCTATCAAGTTCTTATTTATGTACTATATATTGAGCTAAGAAAGAAAGTGTAAAAATATTCATACTACATATCACGGGATAGGAGGCGTAATTCTATTTCTCATACCTTTGCATAAGGGTTTCTTAGTATTGTACCTCGTTATCGGTGTGGAAATACAAGGTAAAATATAGGTCGGTGTTTTAGA
Source organism: Taxus wallichiana var. yunnanensis (assembly GCA_018340775.1). Taxonomy (NCBI): domain Eukaryota; kingdom Viridiplantae; phylum Streptophyta; class Pinopsida; order Cupressales; family Taxaceae; genus Taxus; species Taxus wallichiana. The sequence continues at coordinate 170,449,479 of CM031236.1, forward strand.
TTTCATATACACTCACACAATGTACTAGGAAAACTACATTAAGTTTTAAATGTAGTGTATCGATGTTGATTCATAAACAAGATGATTTCCAAGGTCAGTTTGAATCAATAATTTACCTCTTTTATTTTTACATCTAATAAGTTCCTAAGGTTATTACATGAATCTAGGTTTGTTTGTAGCTAAAGGTGTAAAATTTAGGGTTAAATAAGAATATGAACATACAAAAGTGCAATATAGGTGATAATGAAGAAACCTAGAAAAAAATTATAAACCTATGATCTATCACCAAGATAGTACCAAATGTTGGTTTTCGAGAATCTTGTCTTGACCATTACTTGTAGTCCTGATATTACATGAATTTTGTGAAGAATAATCAATATGGTTTCACTCATAATTATTCATAAATCCCATATTTGATAGTGACATAGTTTTAAATTGATTAGATACAATTAAGTCTCCTTTCTAACCCTACATATGCTTTTAAATACCTTATCAATTTGGCATTCTTGTAAATAGTATAGTTTTCATTACATATCGATAAATAATTGTATTATTCTATACCATATAACATATAATATGCAATGATAATAAAATAAAGTGAATTAATCGTCTGAAATTAATATAGGGTTGATACATTTTGTGGAACTCATCCATTTTTGAACCCTTTACCTATATTAGGTTTAGTTTATTTATTATATAGTTGGGCCTTGTGATATTAAAAATGTAGTGAATTTAAGGTTTCTTATTTGATTTAGATATTGAATGTAGTAGGGAATTGAAAAACCACATGGCCTACCATCCCTCTAACAAATTCCATAATCTTTGTTGGTTTAAAATTTGGTTCTATCTCGCATCATGCCCAATTTTCTTTTCTTATAATACTTGTTTCCTATATGATATGAATTGTGAGTATGATGATACATCATGTGATTATAGGCCTAATACATGACATCCACCTTAATTTTCCACTTTTGGTTTGCCATATTATTTTAGTATGTCTTCTATGATACACCACTTTAGCCCAATCCTTGGGTTTTTATGGGTTCCCTTTCTCCCATAGTCGACCATAACATTGATGACTTAGTGGATTCTTTTTTTTAATGATGACCTTAATTATGAATATGCATTTAGTGATAGTGGTTAGGTTAGTAGAGACAAATCTCTATCCTTATATATTTTTAAAAAAAAATATTCTCATTATCATGCCCTAACTATTGACATAGAGCCTACTAAGGTGGTATATGACCCCATTTCAGATGATGATGACTTCCCTAGTGCAAGGAAATTTCCTACACAATTTCTAAAACCTAGTATTTTTACACTTCATCCTGATATTAACATAGACGATGGTATAAATGATGAACATTCTTATACTTCTATAAAGGGTGATTCACATATTGAGTTTGATAATATATGTGATAATAATATTACTAGCTTCATTTTCCGCTTTTCCTAATGCTCGTGATGATGTTTGTATCAATGTTGTTATTTATGTTGATGATTATTTTGTTCATTATTAGGTTTCTAATCATGATGATGTTTATATTCCTAATAATTTTGTTAATCATGATGATATTTATATTCCTACAAATTTTGTTAATCATGATCATGTTTCTATTCCTTACCTGAATGTTTTTATCCATTATAATGTTCCTTCACATGTTTATGTTCCTATGCATGCTCATTGAAATGATCGTGTTATCCAATATATTTCTACTCTCTCCAAATATACATATGATGTTATTCTTAATGATTCTTTCATGCGTCTTGTACACGTAACTAAGGTCAATGTTAATCTACCTTCTATATATCTTGATGATGGTACTCAAAACCCTCCCTTATGCATTTCTTTTAGTGTTATTACTTCTACTAAGATTATAGTCGATCCTTGGATGTACTAGTGCTAAGGTCCCATCATATCATGTCTCCTAAAATAAACATATATCTTTTAATGTTCCTAAACATGATGACATCCCCTTTTTTTAACCAAATAGTGTTCCCATGGCTGCTATGAATGGTAAAGATGACCTTTGAATGAACCTCTATGTATTTATGTAATACCTCCCGAGAGGTCTTCTCTCATGCATGTGTTAGGTGATTTACAACATAAAGTACACACTTTGATCCTATTATGTACCTTGGCATATGATATTATAATATATGTGGGTTGATGGAGATGACAATAGGTTGCACACATCCAGCTTAATTAGTTATGTGTTTATAATAAATGGATCACATAGGAATTAGTTATATTGATTAATGAGTTGGCCTACTTTGGGATTACGTGTTACCCATCCATTAATATTGATGTACACCTATATAAAGGATATTATTATCATTATATGATTTTATTAGTTTCTCGTGTAAGTTTTTAATCCTTTTTTACTTTTTTCTACTTGCATTATTTGGTCCTTTTATCCTTGGAGGTATTACGTTTGGTTTTGTGTGTTTGCTTATATTTACATGTGTAGGTACAAATAGAATATTCTGTTTCAAAAAAATCAAAGGTGGGAAAAAAATTAGGGATCAACTCGGCCCTAGCTCACCGAGTTAGAAACCGAGATGCTCTAACTCATCTTGCTCCTCATCTTTTGGATCCCCTTCACATCAACCTTCTACATCCACTTTAAACTTGAGATGTCTGTTGTGTTCGATCATCATGTTGTACAAATAAGAATTCCCTACTTTCATTCGGGTTTAGTTTGAATCCACCCTAGCTCGGTCTTTGTTAAGCTCTCCATCATCCCCATTGGGACCCCTACGTAGTTTCAACCTCCAACTTGATTGTGATGTGTATTACTTCTCGCTGATCTCACCCCCATCCTAGTTCATCTTTGCTCATATACCCTAGTATCCAAGTCAATCTTGTCTCGATATATTTTGAGCTCTTGTACTATTGAACCACTTTGTGATCGACCATTGAGCCTAGGTTCCATTGTCTCACCTAGGCTCAATCTCATTCACAGGAAAACCTTTGTCACCCGAGATTTTTACCTTGTCTATGTGTTTTTACCTCTAGTCTAGATCCATCTACGTTTTTTCAAGTTTTCGAGCTCACGTTCAACTTTATCCCTCTTTTTTTGGTTTTCGCCTCCCACTTTTTTTTGTTATGTATTCATTTCTTGTCGTGTTGTCCTTGGCATGTGGAACTTGATGTGCCAAAACCATGTTTGCAACCCAGCTCTATGTGACCACTTTTATTGGCATTGACTCACTCAACTAGCTCATCCATCTGTCATATCATCCATGCATGCATCTCGCCACCACAACTTATTGAGTTGAGTTAGCTAACCCCTCCACCAAAGGTAAGCCCTTTATTTTTTAGTTATTTTTTTCCTTTTTAAAATAATCTAATTTAGAGTAAATTTAATTAAGGATTAATTAACTATGGTAAATTAATCAAGGGTTATTAATGGTTAGATTAATTCAAAAATTAATAAAAATAAGCAATTTGGCTATCTTTTTTGTCTTAGAATAGGGTTATTGGGATTTTTCAACCCCCTTTTTCTGCTCCACTCTTATAGTTATCTTATTATTTCTTGTAGGATAGTGAGCCCATCCAACACATTCTTGTGGATAAAAAAACCCAAACCGTGACCTCCGATACACTATTTCTCACATGCATCTTATTTTCCCCTTTTTTTCTTGTTCGGTATTTTTTTACTTGTTACCATGTTATTTCATTTCATTCAAATGGAACTTATTGTAGTCTCCACAATTGTTTGATTTTTCTCCATTTTCAAGGTGAGTGACCAATTGTTTCATGCCACATGAAGAAAATTGGGTGTAATCAATGCACTATTTATAAGGCACCACAAACAAGTGGGTGTATAACATTTTTAGTTTATTCTTTTTATCTTCTTTTTCTATTAACTATTATCTACTATAGATCTAAGTTTGGTTACTTTCCTTACTTCCTTCAACTATCACAAATGGAAGACTAGTGTATCACTCTTCTTGTGAAAACAAACTTTATAGGATAATTATGGGTTAGCAAACTTAGCCAACAGATATTGTAGATAAAGAAAAATAGTTTGACAAATGTGATGAATCTTATGGGTTCTTATGTTTTTCTATATCACCAAATCTTCAGATTCATTTTACTTTTTCAAAAACACACAAGGATGTATGGGACACCTTAGGACAAATTTTGTCGTAAAGAAGATGAAATTAGAGTGCATGAACTGTAAAATGAGCTTATTAGTCTTAGCCCTAGTAGCTTTGACAAACTTCAGGAATTTTCATCAAGTTTTAATCTATAATATTGCAATTGAAATATTTTATAATTGACAAAAATTACTCACAACTCATTCTTTTTGTCCTCACTAGATTATACCCCGGCTATTTTACTTTTATCTCTAACTTTCATGATACAAAAAGGGAACTTAGAGAACAATGGAAATTCCCCTCCTTTTAAGAGATTATTGTTGATATTAGTAGGGAACAAGATAAACTAGTTCAAATGGGTTCTCTAAAATCCACTAAATCTCATGCTCTACTTGCGGGTCATGAAAAATTGAAGGCTTCAAAAGAGAAGAAATAGAACAACAAGGATCATGAGAACAAGAAGGAACAATCCACCAACAAATAAAATTCCTCCAATTCCTCTTCTAGTACTAAGCCTCATAAAGAGAAGATCAAATGTAGGTATTGCATTAATATGCATGATGAAGAAAATATTTTAAATAAGAAGATTCTCCTCACTAGTCTTCTTGATAAGAACTACATAGGATTTCTCAAGTCCATCAATCCATCTTCATCAACTCGCGAATCCTATAAGTCAAATGAAAATGGAAAAGGGAAAGAGAAAGAAAAACAATAGGATAAGGAGAAAATAAAGGGAAGAGCTCTAGTTACACTTGTGTCACCTACTCCAACATGGGTTATTAATTTTGGTGCATCTCATCGTATGTCATCGTCATGTGTGGAGTTCACTTCATTAGATCCATGTGACATGTATTCTATTCTATTGGATTATGAAACTTCTACTAGGGTTTCGGGGTGAGGATTTTTGAAGTGAATGGTGGAACATTTAAAAATGTTCTAAGTATTATGCGACTAACAACCAATCTACAATAATTTTTTCATATTACTCACCTTGGTTAGGGCATGCGGGTTGAGTTCACTCGATTCCATATATGTCAAAGAGTTACATAGTGACACTATCATTGCACTTTGAGTTTAGTTAATCATTATACTTGTCAATATATTCCTTCTATCACTATTTCCATCCATCATATTCTTAATCTTATTCACCTATAATTGATGATACTTTTGAACTCTAGCACATTTTTTTATGATGATGAATTCTCTTATAGCATGGAGAAATGCATTAGTGATGGGGACCCACCACCAACACCCACTTAAAACCTTCCACATGTTGATGATTTATTTCTTGATCCACCTACTTCTGGTCCACTACATACTTTTT